>MNCI01037268.1:0-37353 GCA_015680685.1 Gnetum montanum
ATGTTGGAGTCATCTTAAAGGCCATTTACAATGGAAACCCTCCGACTTAAGCCTAACTTCTCTATCGACCCACTCTATTTGGTGGTCTCCCTTTTTTAAGAAGAATTTAGGCTGTCTTTATGATGAATTCCCTCATAGAGCCAACCGTCTTGCTGCACATAATCTCCATCACGTTGCCCAATTATTCACAGTTAGCAATGACACTGTTACCCTCTCTTGGCAACATGCCAAGGTAAAATGGGGATTTCAAAGAGAGGACACTCCCATCTACGAACATATTAAGCATGTTCTTACAAACTTTGGTGTTCCTAGACAACAGAACAACACTCCTTGGTACGATGATTGGTTNAACTTCAATGTCGAGAACTAGGCTTTACACATAATATTACCTTTTCTTAAGTAGAACCTATTTTGAGTTGATTATGTTAATTCTCATTTCTAGCTTTCGTCCCAGGGGGGTGCGAAAAGCTTTTGTCTTGTTGCAAGTGACTGGGGGTCATCTTGCAACTTTGGGCTCTGTTAAGGCTTTGGATTTTTGGTTCTCTTTATTCGTTAGTTGGTGCTCCACCTTAACAACCCTCCCACTTGAGAAATAAGAAAGATAAAGCGAGTATAATC
This sequence comes from Gnetum montanum, assembly GCA_015680685.1. Lineage (NCBI taxonomy): Eukaryota > Viridiplantae > Streptophyta > Gnetopsida > Gnetales > Gnetaceae > Gnetum > Gnetum montanum. The sequence goes on from MNCI01037268.1 coordinate 619, forward strand.
AAATAAATAAATACTAAAAAATTTATTTTCAATAACTTAATAGCTATCTTGCACTTTTTTCATATTAAATTTATTTATGGAATCCATTATCTTTATGCTTTTCACTTGGGCTTTTGGATGGGAAAGGGGTGCTTCATTAAATTTATTTATTGAATTAATTATCTTTATGCTTTTCACTTAGATTTCTCGATGGGAGAGGGGTGCTTCATTAGGAAAGAATGACTATAAGTACATTCTAGGAGAGGGGTGCTTCATTAGGAAAGAATGACTATATGTACATTCTAAGATATATGTGATTTTTCAAAAAAATTAGAGAGGAATACAAAGATGCTTCAAATGTGGTTCAAACTTGCAACCTCTTACCTAATGAGACAATGAACTAACCACTTGAGTCACTTATCATTGGTGATGAATTGTGATTCATCAGGCTGTGATATCAGACCCACGATATCAGATCCATGATATCGGGTACACGATATCGCAGCCCAACAACGATATCGGATACACGATATCGTAACTCCTGCGTGAGCCTATAAATACACATGTAGGTGCACGAGAGGAGTAAGTCTTTGAAGTTTAGAATTAGTTATTTTAGAAGTTAGTTTATCTCTCTTTCTCTCTCAACCCTTTCTCCCAGTGTATGCCCGCAGTGTGATGATTGTAATTGTATGACATCCTTTATTCAAATGTGACATACTTGGACATGCACATGACCAGAAATAAAGATTGAGATTACTTCATCATTGCAGCATTCACCTAGTTTAATCATTTGATTGTTATTGTTATTTATTGCTTTCATAGTTAATATCTCTTCACCCTAAACTCCTTAAACACAGAATGAGTACAACTTAATCATGAGCATTTAAGTGTGACTACTTGGTAACCTAGTAGCGTACCTAGGATCTGTACTTGGTAATCCCAATAGTAGTCGTGCACGAGGTCCAAGATGTGTACGGATGATTAAGGAACGGATGCTCATCGCACTTAGGCTAGCTTAGACTCTCTCTCTTCCCTTTCCTGCTAGCTTAATTCAAGATTATTTTCCATGGCCTCCAGGAGTAGCATTAGTTTAGGAACATATCATACACCTCACTCTGGACCAAACCATATGTGATAAAGCATATACTAGTCCAGGTGGGAAGACATCGAACTACAATCAATGAGTAACTATATAGATACCACAACTAACCCATCTGCAGAGTTTGACCGGATCGTGTGTGAAACGCTCATATTCGTATGGTTGAGCGTAGGAGTACCTCGCCGCTCATCATTGGAGCCGTTGCTAGGGACAGTGTTAGTTATTTAGATTAGTTACATCATACAAGATTGTTGTTGATGGGACGCGATATCACATGGGCCGCGATATCACGTCTTTCCCACGATATCACGTACGTGATATCGTAGTCCGCCGTCATTTCTATAAATAAGAAGCGGCTCTCCCTTGTTTCGCCATCTAGATTTAGACCCTTAATGAAACTCTGGCAGTTTTACCTCTCTAGAGATAGAATACTTTCCATGTGCCTGTAGTAGGAGCTCCAGAGTGAACGGATTTTTATTCGAGCAAATATTGTACCTGAGCACAAGTTTGTGTACGGAAATAAAGATGAACTGTTGGATAAACCTTGCAGTGCATGGACTAAGCTAAATAGGACTTAATTATTGTTATTTATTGTTCATCATATAAATGCTTTATTAGTTAATTAATCTCTCTCAACCCTCAACACTCCTAAGTGCATTCAGTACGACCGCTTTGAGCACGTGCGTTACACTTGGTAATCCCAGCAACGAATAGCGTTTGGTAATCCCAGAAGGTTACATCGGCTCAGGGTGTGAACGGCAAGTGGGAATGGATACTGATGCTAGGTTAATTAAGGCTTAGTTAGTTAGTTAAAATTAGTTAATTAGTCTCTTCACCTTTCCCCTCTTAGCATAGGTGATAAAACATAAAAGACATAAAAATCACATACCTCAGACTTACTTAACCATACAACCGTGACAAATACAAGTAAGTCTGGGAAGACAACGAACGATTAACCTTAGGTGTTCCATAAGGCGTGTAGGCACTTAATTTGTAGAGTTCGACCAGATTGCACATGTAACACTCGTATTCATATGGTTGAGTGTAGGGGTACCTCGCCACTCATCATAGGCGCCGTTGCTGGGGACTAAGTTGTTTGTGAGCTAAGTAGAACATAGGAAATCATCCACATCGTTGGGAAGCTAAAACGAACCCTTAGGGTTAATTAAATGAAAAATTATATAACAGTTAATTAGCACATCGAATAAGACACAATGCCTTCTTCTTCTCATAAAAGCACTTCACCACCTAAGGATCACACAAGAGACCGTCGATAGTCTAACACACATAATCGAGAACCGCTAATTCCTCAACAGTATCAAGTGGTATATACTCATCATGATGAGTATATACCTAATTTTACTTTTATCCTCCATCAGGATGAACAACTACGTTGGAGAGATTTGCAAGGTAACATAATGTTACCCCCAAATCGGGCAGTCCCTAGCATGCTCCTTTGTGCTCTTGCACAGATAGGAATGATGGAATTATATGCTGAATACGTTGCAGAAGACTATGACACAAGGGATTACCATCCCACAGAGGCACAATGTCTAAGGAACTCGCGGCAGGAGAGTTATCACACATCGTTGAAGGGCAAGGGACATCACAACGCTTTGCCTGTCATAAGAGAAGTTAAGGGTGGTGAACCTATCTCAATAGGTTCTCCACAAAATGATGTTCCCCCTCCTAATGATAGTGAGGAGGTGGTGTATCAGAACCTTCACTCCACAATACACAACCCTGGTTCTGATGCCCATGAACACCAAGTGTTCAATGAGAGGACATAAACACAAGATAAGGGTGAGCGTTCTGATCATCATCACGATCAGGGTCGGGATCATCGAAGAGAAGGTAGGAGACATCGCCATGGCGATGGCTCTCCTTCTTCTTCCTCTTCATCACATCATTCACCCTCTCCTTCCACATCAGGACGTAGTCACAAGGAGCACAATGGTGAGGATAAGGGTAAGCAAAATGAGAGACCTCAATGAGAGAGTCGAGAGAGAGGACGAGGGCATTCTAGAGAGTTAAGGCATGAAAGAAGGGAAAGTAGGGAACCATGTAGGCATCATAGACATCATGAAAGAGATGATCATGATGAACCCCTACTAGCAACCTAGAGAATGTTAGACATTACGGAGGCTGTGAGAATACCTACAAGGCATCAAAAAGATGCTAGGATCAAAAGATTGGATATGAATAACATCCCATGATTTGAGGGGGGATACGATGTTGATTTGCAGAATCACTTAGAGGCATTCCACAATGTCTGTGCCTTGTAGAATATTGAAAACGAGTGGCAGAAGTTAAAGTTGTTCCTTAGGACACTCATAAAAGAAACAGAAAGTTGGTACTGGTCCTTAGAACTGGAAACCATTAGGAGATGGAGTACGATGTTAGAATTGTTTAACGATAAATACCAAACGTACTCTAGAGTGTCCAACTTGCGTAAGCAGATCCAAGGATAGAAGCAGGGTACTCATGAACCCTTGGATGTTGCCATGGGTCAATATTATGCATTGTTACATCGTTGCCCAGGCCATGGTTATGCACAACGGGATCAACTTCGCCATCTCGTAGATGGGCTAAGACATGAAACCAGGAGAACCCTTGGGACATATGCCCAAGGGAGATTATCTGAACTTAAATCCCATGAAATTCATAGATTATTGGAGCAAGTAGCTAAAGAAGAAGAGGAGCTACGGAAAAGAGAAACTACGGAAGAGTATAACCGTGATCCTTCCCTCCAAAAGAAGGGAGTAAGATTCTGTGAGGAAGAGGATGAGCCACCACTCGAAGAGTTGGTGAATAGAAAAACCTTGTTGCTTCAAAAGCTAACAACCGAGGTGTCGGCCAAGGTAGATTAAATGTGGAACTCCATAGATAGTAGGGTTGAAACTGTTTTAAAAGTTGTAGAGGAGTCTAAGGAACGAAGTAGTAACCATGATAAGAAAAAGTGGAGAGATTCAGGCCATGCACGTGACAAGGGTAAGGGAAAAATGACTATCATCGATGAGGTTGTGGATTTTGACATGGACAATGATGGTGGATGTGAGATTTGCCAATATGACCATCCTAAGGGATGTTGCCCAATAATCTCACATCTACAAGAGTTTGGGGTGTATGCACTCAACCCAAGAATTAACAGACGGTAGGCACCCCAAAGATTACCTTATCCCCAAGGTAACCCAAGGTAGTTCCACCAACCGTTAACATATTATCCAAATGGAACTCCGCCCCAACCTATCAGGCAACACCAATAGTGGCAACACCCACACTCATGGGGGATGCCACTGCCTAGGCAAGAATACCCTTATTGACAACTAGACCCGTATGGCTACTACATGCAACAGCTAGTTTCTCCAAGTGACTCTATGGGTCATGTAACTCCACAACGTCACTACCAAGTTCAGGAGTATTTTAGGACTCCTTCTCCTCCGAGAGACACACCACATGCATACCATCCTTTGAATCCATTTGCCACTCATACACCGATAGTTCCACTACCAGCCGCTCCAACAATGCAAAGGGAACTCCCCACTCAACTACAACAACGTAATGCTACGAGAGTCATAAACCTTCAACCCACTACTGGTTCTGTCAACTGCATGAAGAGAAGACCTTTCTTTACAACCAGAAGCCCAAACAAGCTGTCACAACCACAAGCGGTTGAGTCTATGACCACTCCTCCAACAAATAAGGCTTCGGAGCTCCCTTCAAACCAACAATAGAGCTCAACGCACACGGTTATGTTAACACATATCATTACCGATTGGATCAAGGTGGGCCACCTTCCCAAGAAACTCTCTGATCCTGGGAGTTCCTTAATCTATCTCCAAGTCGCTGGGAATGAACCTCATAAGGCTCTTCTTGACTCAGGTTCCGGAGTCAACTTAATCTCACGAGAAATGTATAAAGCCTAGAACCTGCCTCTGCTTAAGAAGAGCAATATTCAACTAGAGCTGGCTGACCAGTCCATCACTATTCCCTTGGGATTGGTGGAGGACATCATTACCACTATGTGTGGTTGGTCATACCCAGCTAATTTCCTAGTGATAGAAGTCAACAGTAACAAAGGGGACTTCCTAATTATAATGGGAAGGGCACGGCTGGGTACAATGACGCATGCCTAGGGATCCACGATCTTTCCTTGGAAATATCTAAGGAAAACATTTATGGAAAGATCCAGAAGAAGAAAGTTCCATGCATCACATACAGTGACTCAAAGGGTGATGACATGGAGGAATTCTCATCATCTCCTACATGCAACTGGTGTGCACAAGAAAATCAGATACAAAGGTGCCTATATGTAGCAACCACACAACAAGAGAACACCCAGTGGTTGACAGTTGATCAAGAGAGCAGCCCACCAACATGCATGGAACGAACTGGGGGAACAACTCATATCCACAACTAGAGCATAAATAATTTGGAGTATGAGCATTGCCAACTTCCAACCCTTATCTTGAGAACACCAATTGGGAGGAGTTGGACACTTCTAAGAAATTCAAATAGGCACTCGTTATTGTGGATCTCTCCCTTTCAATTCAGTCATGGAGGAGAAGGCCACCTATGCTAATCATTTGGAGCCCTCAATTTCTTTTTAAGTTTTTGTTTTACAATTTCTTTAGCTCTTCTTGTTTTTGTTTTACGACATCATTCATACTTTTCCATTTATTTGTGTGTTTGTCTATTTTGTTAAGTTTGTCACCCAATAAGTGCTCTAATGATGGTATGAACTGTTTCTATTGATTGCTAATGTTTGGCTTTTACCTTTAAGATTATGATGTTGATACTAAGATATGGTTCTTTTGATATGAAAGGCAATGAGTCCACTTCATCCATATATCCACAAATTTCTATGGTCTCTCTCGACTTGGAAATGTACAGTCCCTTTCTCAATAATAAGAACTATCAACGAATCAGTGACTGGGTATTTCTCAAACTAAGGAAGGACTCAAGGATTGAAAAGCATGTGACTTCAAGGGAACTTGCTGCATTTGTGTTGGCCATTCTCTTGGGTGCTTGGATGTTTTCTTCTTGAAGTTTCCTTCTCATTCCGACATTGCTCCATTATCGGGAAGCTGAGTTAATAAAAATAACAAATTCTTTGCATGGTGTGGTTCTCACATATAAACACATAAAAGAGAGAGAGAGAGAAAAGTGAGAATTCAAAGCATACCCCTTAGACGGAATAATCATTTGGGCTACAAGCACTAGTTATGGAACTCAAAATAAAAATGTTCCCTCTAACTAAGGCCCTTCCTCACTTCCTATCTCATCTTTCGCTTTGTCAGAGTGTTGGTGACTCTTTGGTGGAGACATTCTCGTTACTTCAAGAGGATGGGTCGGTTGAATGTATTAATGTGAAGTCACTGGATGTGGTTTGTTGAGGCCAAACTTGGAATGGGATCTACTAAGTCACATTAATCATTAGAATATAGAAGGGGTTGTACACCACCTTGTTCTTGAGATTCTATTCCATTCTCTTCTTTCCATCATTCTTTCTCCATTGTTCACCTCATTCCCAGCTGTATCATTAGTTTATATTTTGGTTGATGCATTGTTTTCTTTTTGGTAAATTCTTGTGGTTAAGACTTTAACTCTTATTCCAAATGACATTCCTAGAGCCTACAGACTCTTTGAATGTGGGTTTCTTAGGACATTAAGGGAATGAGCCTACTTTGGGGAGGACCCACTAGCATTCCTATTTGATACATCAGTTAAATTCTTTCCCTTAACGTTTTTGCAATCAACTCTACTTTGTTCATTTCCATCTTGACATTTATTTCATTGACGTTATAGTTGTCTCTTTTTCTCCATCTTTCTTGTTCTTTATTCTTTCTCCATTCTATTGCTACTCGAGGTTCGTTCTTAGTCATGGGGGTCTGGACCCAATTTTTTCGATTTTCTCCTAACCCCTACACCTTCGGTAGTCACCAGTATTATATCTCCGGAATCTGCAATCAGCCATACCACAACTCAGCCAATGGACCTTTCACCGAAGCAAGGTATCCACTGCATTGTGATTCATTTACCCTTGCTAATATAAAGACTGTGTTGTGTGTGTAGATGACAATCATACAACAACCGATTGGATCTGGAGGAAACACTTGGAATGGATCGGTGCTAAAGCAGCTATGCAAGGAATGAGATGGATGGCCCGCTTATGGATAGACAACAAAAGGTGCAATCTTGACGTTGGTAGCAGCAAAACTTCTTTTTCTCTATCTCTTTCTCAGCTACCAAATAAGGCCTGATGTCAAATGTATAAAGTGTTCACTCTTGTTGTCGTGAACACCAATTTTTTCATGTTCTGTAATGATGATCCGTTCACATGTCGTCCCATTCACCATTAGTTCCATTCAAGTTAATAATCCCATACCTTCCCAATATTCTGTAAGGAACTTAAGGACAAGTTTTTATTTAGTCATGGGGATATGATGGGACGCGATATCGCATGGGCTGCGATATTGCGTACGCGATGTATCGTACATGATATCGCAGTCCGCCATCATTTCTATAAATAAGAAGCGACTCTCCCTTGTTTCGCCATCTAGATCTAGACCCTTAGCGAAACTCTGGTAGTTTTACCTCTCCAGAGATAGAATAATTTCCATGTGCCCGTAGTAGGAGCTCCAGAGTGAACGGATCTTTATTTGAGCAAATATTGTACCTGAGCACAAGTTTGTGTATGGAAATAAAGACGAACTGTTGGATAAACCTTGCAGTGCATGGACTAAGCTAAATAGGACTTTAATTATTGTTATTTATTGTTCATCATTTAAATGATTTATTAGTTAATTAATCTCTCTCAACCCTCAACACTACTAAGTGCATTCAGTATGACCACTTCGAGCATGTGCGTTACGCTTGGTAATCCCAGCAACGAATAGCGTTTGGTAATCCCAGAAGGTTGCATCGGCTTAGGGTGTGAACGGCAAGTGGGAACGGATACTGATGCTAGGTTAATTAAGGCTTAGTTAGTTAGTTAAAATTAGTTAATTAGTCTCTTCACCTTTCCCCTCTTATCATAGGTGATAAAACATAAAAGACATAAAAATCACATACCTCAGACTTACTTAACCATACGACCGTGACAAATACAAGTAAGTCTAGGAAGACAACGAACGATTAACCTTAAGTGTTTCATAAGGCGTGTAGGCACTTAGTCTACGGAGTTCGACCAAATCACATGTGTAACACTCATATTTGTATGGTTAAGTGTAGGGGTACCTCATCACTCATTAGCTGTAACAAAGCCTTCACGATATATCTCTTAGAAAAGAAATTAATTTTAATTAAATCACACACAAATTTACAACCACATCTCTCTCACAAGACTATGATAATGCAACAACTAGTAGGGAAATTCATTGGAGAACCAATAAATTATATGATGAAGAAGATGAAGTTTGGAGTATCCAATCTGATGTAGGGGTTTCCTATGAACTTAAACGAAGACAACATTGTCCCAACTCATGAATGCATAACCTACCCAATGAGGATGAACCCCTACTAGCAACTACAAGCCTAACGCAAATAAAAGAGGCTATTTGAATATCCCGTAGGCATTGTAAGAAAAGTCGTCTACCCAGGCTTGACTTAAATAACTTTCCTAAGTTTTCAGGAGGCTACGATATAGATCCGCAACAACATTTACAAGCCTTCTATGATGCCTGTGCATGGAAAAACATTGATAATGATAGAAAAAACTTAAGCTCTTTCCTTTGACACTCCTTGGCCATGCAAAAGTATGGTATAGGTCCTTAAAATCAAAATCAATTCGACATTGGACAACAATAGTAGAACTCTTCAACGAAAGATATCAAACTTATGCAAGAGTGTTAGCCTTGAGGAGACAAATCCAAGAGTGGAAACAAGCACAACATGAACCCTTGGACATGGCCTTAGAAATATATTATGCATTGTTAAATAGTTTCCCAGGCCATGAGTTCTCTGAGGAGAGGCTAATGCATCATATCATAGATGGGCTTCGTAATGAAACAAGGGAGACCCTAGGGATGTATGCCCAAGGTCAACTATATGAGCTACAAACCCACCAACTCCAAGAGCTTATTAAGCAAGTAGAAAAAGAAGAAGGGGAGTTAGCTAAATGGGAGAATGCTGAGAAATCTCAATAGGCCCAAAAATCAACAAGGACCCATGATTATGAAGAGGAGAAATCAACTCATCTCAAGGAGGTGGAACAACCTTTGCCAAGACTACAATCATTGGATGAAATTGAGGCAAAGATTAATAAGATGATGGAATGGATGCATAAAAAATGTGGAGAATATGCCAACATTATTGGAGGTAGAGTTATGACGAACCATGAAGCAGGACAAAATACCCTTAGACAATCAGAAAGAAGGGTTGAAAAAAATAAGAACTTAACTACCAATCATACGTATCAATGCAACATTTACCTATACGATCACCCCAAGGGCCAATGTCCAATCTTGTCACATTTACAAGAGCATTGGGGAAGAATGTTACATCCAGAGTTCATGCAGAAATACTGTGTTCAATCATAGTAATAATAATCCCAATTGTGGGGGAGGCCATCCCCAAACTAGTTACACCCTTCGTACAATCCGAACCTAGGTGCTTATCAAGTTCAACATCCTGTTTTCCCAATCGGGTCAACATTCTCTATCTCATCACATGATTATTATTCTTCTTAATACTATCAACCCACATCCTCTCCAACACAACCACTACCTTGGGTACCTTACACTTATCCTCAATTTCAATATTCTCATCCTTCACCTCCTCCTACATCTCCACCAATTGTACTCGAAGGATTTGCACCACAACATCAACCCATGAACATTACTTGTACTTCTACTGTTAATAGCAGTGGGAATCCTCCACAACATCATAGGCGTCCCTTCTTTAGACGTGACCGTAGAAAGGGACACCATAGTTCAGAAACCACTACATCCACCAACTCAACACAAGTCCAACACTATGGTGCATCTTCCTCTTCGAACCCCACACCTCATGTTACCTTATCAAGGCCATCAACCAATACTCCAACAACCATACAACCCAATGAATATAGCCATCGAGGAAGACAGATCAATCCTTGCATACCATCTTATGGTCAAGGATGCCATAGTGGGTCAACCACTCATCAATTGACTACATCTTATAAATTTCCCCACTATGCTTACCATAATTAGATGTGTGAACCCCACTCAGGGTACGTTCTAACCACCACATCAAAAGACACCCAGTGGTTCGGATATGACTGGATCCCAATACATCCAACATGCAAGGATCCCAACTTTTCATTTATTAATCCTCACCATACTTAACCATTTAGTTATGGGGGATACCCCCCATTCTAATAACAAGCAGGATTAATAAATATTTTTCATTTTCTTTAATTTTGAATTTTTTTTTCAGTTTTTCACATTTCAACTTATTATTTGATCTTTTTGCCTTTTTGTCTTTTTATCTTTTTACCTTTTTATAAGTAATCTCATCTAGGAATAAAACACTCATGTGAACCGTTGGTTGAGGTGTTATTTTATGCTATCAAGTCTTAAGTAATTAATTATTTGGACAGCGAGCCCACAACATCCACCCACCCATTCTATGAATAAGAGGTTCTACTCTGGGTACAATGATATTCCTAATCATTAAAACTTAAAGTAATTTTGTGCTCATTATGCCCAGAGTGAAGAATGATGGACCAAGAAGGAATGGCCAGGGTGTGACATCAAGGGGACTTGTGGATTCTCTTTGGTGGCATCTGTAAGAGTTATCATGTAGCTTGGTTGTACTAAGATCCTTATAGATCTAACAAAAAATGGGAGTAAGAGTAATCAAAAGGCACTCAACAAAAAAAAAATAATGCTATTCCAGGGGGTTCCATTGGAAAGACATGTACCCATGCTTAAAGGTAGGCAGCTTCTCTGGATTAAGCAATACTTCAAAAAAAAAGTGCCACAAAACAAAATCACTCCTTCCTTGTATGAAACGCCAAGTGATCGTACGCCTTGTTGTTATGGTGCTCTTATGGTTGTCCATCATTGGATGAAGTAATGCGATGTCACTGATTAGAGGAATGGACTTGGTCTTGATTTTGGAGTGATGGGCAAATGACACACTAATCATGCCTTACACGTAGGATTCATTATGCCCTGAGTTAGTTACCTCATGTCCCAATCTCTGCAATCCCTTCTACAATTCGCCTCATCTCGTTGTTCATGTAATTGTGACTTGTGACTTGAGTAGCATGGGATTTGTATCTCATCATAGTGATATCTACATGTGTGTGTTTTGTGAAATCAGTGTGGATTACATTTAACCCTTCTAGTGCTTATGGACATTTTAAGGTGTGGTTACGCAAGGGCACTATAGGTTGGAACCTGCTTTAGGAAGGATCCACTTGCATAAACCTTGTAATTTGCACTTATAACACATCTCCCACACATCATCTTATACCCTCTAAGTATTACCAATGTTCTTCTTTCCCTTATCATCCTTCCAGTTCAAACGTTCCTATGAGCTAACACATGTCCTTTTTCCTCCTACTCTTCATGATTTTCATTGATAGATTTTCACCAGCATACTTTTTTTGCCTTCAGGACTATTTTGTATTACCCTAGACCCCTTTACATTGACCTACATGTCCTCAGCTTATACCTTGGAGTTCAAAAAATTTGTAAATTTTTCAAGTGCCCTATCTTCGATAGGATGTAATATCGGGTCCCTGATATTGAGTCTGATGTGATATCAGGTCCCCACTAGCAGGTACACAATATCGCATCCTTAAAATATATATATATTAACCCCCTCATGCATGTCAACATCATTTGCAACTGTTCAGCTTAGTTGTGGGGGAGGGGTACACGCCGAATTGCATATAAATATTTTTGAAATTTGTCATTGTCCAAAGGACACTATCAAGGGTAATTAGTTATAAAAATAATAAACATGTGCCAAAAATAATTTCATCTCCTTATCTATACTGGGAAATTAAACTCTGAAACCACCTAACCAAAGTGGATCAAATATTAAAATCTTTTGGGGACATTTCCATAAAAATTCTTAACTTTAAAATCACATGGAATTAGAACAAACTCATTAAGGCAAGAAGTAAGGTACAACTTAACTTTGGTAAGCAACCTTACTAATGATTGGCCTCATGTGATTGTAGATGGCCCTAAAGCATAGACAACAAGAAGGTCCCTCTCAAGGTGTGTCTAAGCAACCTAGGGGAGGTAAAGGATAGGTGCCTGCCAAACAACATGTAGAGCAGGAGAAGAAATCATTCAGTATCCATCAAGAAGGCCCTACCACTATACAATCGGTATAGGTAGAAGGAGGAGCTATTGCAGCACCTAAATTGGGACAACACCTCACGTTGCCCCTGGAATGTGTCCAGGTCATTCGTGAAAGGTCCACATCAGCTACAGTGATCATGGAATTCAACTTTGGACCTTTCATAGAATTCGCTCCTAAGGCCGTTAGGGACCACTTTAAAGGGTTCCTATTATGGCCTATCCTCTCCGAAAGCGGTGCCTGGTACTTAGGAGAAACGTACTAATTTTGACACAATAGAGAAGAAGGCACCATAGTTGACATTTGTGGTGTGTCTATTAATTTTTCTATCAAAGCCATTTCGGAAGTGCTAAACCTTCTGAATACAGGGCCAAAGGTTGCTCATATGTCTACTCGCTCTGATGTTGATGCATGATAGGTTTGGTTAGATAGGGCATATGGTAAGGAAGATAAGGTATATGGAGAATTGATGTTGGAAGAGAGAATCTACTTTAAAATTGGAACTTATCACATATTTCCCACAAAAGGATTAAATAGAATTTCAACATATGCGGCTCGAGGAAGTGCAATATTGATGGAAAAGGTTAATGCTAACCTGCCTCATTTATATTTCATGGAGATCTTAAGGCGGTTTGAAGAACGCAAGATAAGGAATTTTGTGTTGCCCTTCCCTTGTCTCATTAGGAATCTATGCAAGCATGTTGGTATTCAAGGATACACCAATGATGTCCTCAGAAGAGCCCAAAATGCTTCGTATGACGAACTACTGAAGCCACCAGTTGTAAGGAAAAGTGCTAGTGAGACACTGGGGCTAGAACAAGAGCAAGAATAGATAGTGGGGCCCATTGCAACTCAACTTGTAGGGTTCAGCCAACTTTGAAGCATGGAACCCAATCAACAATAAGAAGCAGGGCCTAGCACAAGCTAGCAAGATCAACCACCATCACCGACGTAGGATTACAGATCATCAATGAGCGATCTCAGGGCCATCACTGAGATGGTTAGTTGGGGAAGTCATGATGATGCAAATCTCTTTCACATCATCGATGATACCGTATGACCCACTGTCTCTATAGATTGCGCACGGGGCGAGGTGTCCATTAAAATAGGAGGAGGGGAAACTTATTGGTTGCAACAGATTTTAGGGAATGTTGCATCCTTTCAAGTGTAATTAGAGACTGGTGAAGGGGCCACAGTGGTGGTCATGTAGCACCAGGATGTAGTGAGAGCTACAGAGGTGGTCACAAATCACATCAAGGAATCTTTTAACGTCCTTGTTATGCCATCGGCAGATTTCATAGGAGCACGGGATCTCAAACTTTGGCCAGTCCCTCAATGACTCCTGCAGAACATGAGGACATGCTTGATCGATTGCTGCAAATAGGACAGGTGATGACGTCCTTGTTTAACATTCCATAGGATGTTATGGCAACAAAATCAGACCTCATCTCTACCAAAGAAAAGCTGGTCATGACAGAGATAAGGGCCAAGCACGCAGAAGTGGAAGTGGCAAGACTGCAAGAAAGGCTTGTAACCCTACAAGCCGCATAGTGGGATCCCTCTCAATTCATTCCCACAGACCAGCTGGACACCTTCAAGATCGAGCAACTGAACAAATTATTGTTGGATAATAAAAGAGTGGTGGAGGAAAAAGAGAAGGCTGACTAGGATGCCTCCAAGGCACAAGCGCAAACCTACATGCATGCCAGGGCACTCAAGGCCTTACAAGAAGAAAATAAATAGCTTTTTGTCGACAATCTTCGGTTGAGCTTTGTGGAGAAACAAAAGAATGTTCTCGAAGAAAATTTTCAACAGTTGTGAGAATAGTTGATCAGGGTCAACCAGGACATGAATTGTTTGGCCAGAGAAAATCGAACCCTCTCAATGGAGGAGGTATGCATCATTTGTCAGAAGACGACCATCGAAATCAGCATGTGGCAAAATGAGGCCATGCGACAAGAAAAATTAAAGGAGCATTTCTAAGACCAGGTGGGAATGTACAAGCAAATCATTGAGAAGGAGATCCATTTGCCAAGGCCCACCTCAAGGATTTTAGTACTCAAGACACTGATTGGCAAGCCATATTGGACACATATGCATTTGCCCACTAGGTAGAACTTAAAAGCCAAGACTTGCAGATTTAGGATCTCATAGGGTACATGGAGTTGGAAAATCTGTGATATGCCAATCTAGCCATGTTGACAATAGGGTGCCTGAGGATAGAGCTCAAGAGGTAGGTAGCTATCACCTACACCAAGTATGAAGCATAATTTGTAGGACACCAGAAAACATTACAGAAGTTGGAAGTTGCAAATTCTGAATTGGAGATGGTTAAAGAAAGCTACTAAGGATAAAAAGATGTCACAATGGACTTGGCTCAATAGCTTACAGATTTTTAGAAGTACAGGGACAAAGCTAGAGCCTACAAGGAGGAATGACGGTTGTTTGCGGCTTGGTACGTCAAAGTAAACAAAATGTTTCTGCAACTACTGTGCCCATTAGAGGTGCTGACTTCGTCAAACATTTGAGCATCAGCATGGATGACACAGGATCCCCAAGCTAAAGAGGAAAAGCTTCAAGAACTACTTCAACATCATCAAATCCCAAAACCTAGAGCATAAGACAAGGGGAAGCAACCCATGGAGGAGCCACTACCACCTAGAACCAGACGAGTTCCACAAAATTTTGTAATTTTGTGATTTTGCATTTTTTGTATTGTGTCCCAATTTTTTTCTATTGAGTTCTCAACTACGGCATGTATAAGTTCCCTATCAGTCAATAATCCCATACCTATCCACTATGTAATCAATGGGGCTTATTTTCATTTTGACTTGAGGATGAGTTTTCATTCAGTTTTGGGAGTATGATGAATCATGATTCATCAGACCGTGATATTAGACCCACGATATTGGATCCATGATATCGGATATGCGATATCGCAGCTGAACAATGATATCAGATACACAATATCGTGACTCCTGCATGAGCCTATAAATACACATGTAGGTGCACGAGAGGAGTAAGTCTTTGAAGTTTAGAATTAGTTAGTTTATCTTTTTTTCTCTCTCAACCCTTTCTCCTAGTGCATGCTCATAGTGTGATGATTGTAATTGTACAACATCCTTTATTTGAGTGTGACGTACTTGGACACGCACATGACTAGAAATAAAGATCGAGATTACTTCATCATTGCAGCATTCGCCTAGCTTAATCATTTGATTGTTATTGTTATTTATTGATTTCATAGTTAATATCTCTTCACCCTAAACTCCTTAAACGCGGAATGAGTACAACTTAATCATGAGCATTTAAGTGTGACTACTTGGTAACCTAGTAGCGTACCTAGGATCTACACTCGGTAATTCTAGTAGTAGTCGTGCACGAGGTCTAAGATGTGTACGGATGATTAAGGAACGGATGCTCATTTCAGTTAGGCTAGCTTAGACTCTCTCTCTTCCCTTTCTTGCTAGCTTAATTCAAGATTATTTTCAATTTCCTTCAGGAGTAGCATTAGTTTAGGAACATATCATACACCTCACTCTGGACTAAATCATACATGACAAAGCATATACTAGTCCAGGTGGGAAGACAACAAACTACGATCAATGAGTAACTATCTAGATGCCACAGCTAGCCAGTTTGTGGAGTTTGACTGAATCGTGCGTGAAACATTCGTATTCGTATGGTTAAGTGTAGGGGTACCTCGCCACTCATCAATTGGTTCACTATATTCCTCTATAGTTTTTCTAATGTATCATGTTGAATATTTTGTGATATTAAGTTTAAGCATAGATGTTGAAAGTGATGTAAATGTTGTTAGGAATGAGAGAATTCTAGATAGTTGATCATAGTATATCCTCAAGATGATATAACATTTTAGGTGTATCTATAGTAAAATTATTTTTAGTTTTAACATCACCCCTAATTTTTCACCAAGAATTTATTAATATCATCTAACATAATTGTTAGATTTGAATAGGATTAAATTATTTTGGTATTAAATTATTATGGAACCAATTGAAACATCGTGAAAATTTCGAGGCCTCAATGGTTCAACAAAATCTTACAACTCAGGCAAGGATTTGCGACAAGTGGTGGCTCAGCAAGCTTCCTTTTCAGCTAAAGGTCTATTACGCCACACTATGTAGTGCAGCATAATAGACTCCCGAGGACAGAACAAGACAAGGGGTGTGCAATGGCAAGCCTTCAACCTCGTGAGTTTTCTATGTTTTGAAAGTCTTAACTTCTAGCATATTACGCCGCATTACGCAACACAGCGTAATATAGCGTAATGCCAGAAGATAGTCCATCTAATCGTAATAATGGAGATAGCAAAATTCGAGACCTCAATGGTCTAGCAAAATCCCAAGGTTCAAGCAACGATCTACGGTATATCACATCATTCAACAAGTCTTCCTTTTTTGGCTAAGGGTCTATTATGCTACATTACGCAGTGTAGCGTAATGAACCCCAAAAAGACTGAACAGAAGCGCAGCAACAACAGTTCAATTTCTTACAAGTTTGCTTTCTTACGCTGAATTATGCTATGTTGCGTAATGTAGCATGACGCAGCGTAATACAAGCAACAACGGAGATAACGCAATCCAGGCATCAGCAGTTCATGCATCACAATATGCTCTCCAGTGTATTGCTGCGTAACCGCAAAACAGTTTGTTGCCAAAGCTCCAACAAAAGTGGGTTACGACACATTACGTTTCAGAGCGTAATGTAGCGTAACGCAGCAAGCTTCAAGCACGAACACATCAAGTCAATGGCGTTATGTAGGCTCAGGACACACGTCATCTAAACCACGTTCTTCTCTTGACCCTAGCTTTATAAATACTCCAGTTGACAAGAATCAAGTGGTTGGCAAAAATTTTTCTTGATTCACAGATTTCTCCGTGAGCAATTTTCTTACATTGGCAACTGTTGACAACTCTTGGCAAATATTGACCAGAGAACAAAAGAGGACCAGCAATCATAAGGACATCAAAGGTGATTGGCAAGAATCTTTGATCAAAAATAACCAGCTAATAGATATTCTGCTTCGGGTCTAACTCCCTTACACTCGGATTGGCTAGAACAAGGTAGATTAACGTTTGCTTGTTTTATCTTTAAATAGCTTTCTTGTTATTGGCATGTGCTTCATCTGAACCAAGGCCCACCTGTAATCATTATATCCAACATATTTTGTTTACAAGATAAATCCCAGATCTTGGGATTACGCGCTCTCTAAATTTGGTTTGTTGCGTCTCATCTATATAAACTTTGCAATTGCTTTGAATCATTTACATTGTCTTCGTTATCTTCGAGATTAATGATATTATATCTCCCCATTGGGATCGCCCTTTTGCCAGTCAATTATTACAAAATTTTTACTGATTAAGTAAGTCCCTCTCTGATCGACAAGACCGTTCAGGACACCTCGGATTCATTTTCTCCAGCACGGCCCTCACACAGATCTGGGGTTAAAACTGTGTACACGAAAATCCGCTTGGCATTTCCAGCAGCTGACATTTTCCATCGTTACAGTTTTCTGACGCTAGAAGGAGGGCCTGAACCTCCGATCCGCATTTTACAGGTAGTCCTGTAAGCTGTCTGTACCCATTACTAATCAACATAAACGTAATACCTTCGTGGTTGTTTATGAGTTTGTGTGGTGCAGATCGGTCACTGCGATGATTCCTTTGGAATCCTACAGGGTAGAAAGCTCGATTATTGCCTTAGCTTGCCTTTTCCCTTGTGATCTTTATCCTTTTCATCATTACTTTCGAACTGTGTACAGAATGGCTACATCAATCACCGATGTTGAAACTACCAACCTCGAGAATCCTTGGACTCTGCAAGATACAGCCCCTGTGGTCGAGCTACCAACTAGTCCGGTGCGATCACGTCGCTCCCTCAGGCTTCAAAATAGAGAGCCTGAGGGACATGTCCAGTGCAGGGAACATTACAGTTTCCTCTGTGCTAAACTTATAGCAAATCTTCCCATGTATCCACAAGAACTTGAGGAAAAACGTGAATACAAGTTCATCCATTGTAACGGGAAGGAATTCGTCCCTTCACCAGACATTTCCATACATTTAACAGATCAACAATAGTGGATGCTAGATCAACTATTGATGGCCAGGGCATCAGCGAAACAGCGAGACAAGATGTTCTGCGATGAAGCGTCCCACGATGGGCAAGAAGATTTAGATCATCATTTCGAGGGAGGTAGTCATGTTGATTTTACCATGGCCCCTCCCTCCACAACATCCCGATTAAATCCGTTGTTCATGATCACCACGCCCTTAACTTTATCTAACATTAACTGAGTCCCACACTCTTCCCAACTACAGTTTCTCTCTCTGGCTACCCTACTGGGCGGTGTCCTGTCCTTAGCAGGTGCAGTTAGCTAATCCATCTCATCATACACCTACGCCCATGTCGCCATATGTACATGCGATACCTACTTCGCAATTACATGCAACACCTACATTCATCATAACCCACACAACAGGGCTCATCACTACAGCATGGTGGGCTCCAAACTTGTCCCTTGTTGCACATCCTATGCAGATGTCCCATCTCCCCCATCATCAAAACCAGGTTCTGTAGGTGCTAAACCTCACTACAGGGTCATTGCCTGTGCCCCTGACCACACAAACAGCATATCCAATGGCACAGCTGATAGTAATTGCCCCATCCGCACCACCTACCGGGTGGTGGATGCCGCAAGCGACATCGCCTACAGGGACAATTCCGATAGCATTGCCCATCAGCCAAGCTACCGCTCCTATTCCGCCACCCAGCATGGCTCCTCCTACCATTCCATAGACAACCTCTTCGTCTACAGGTCTGGATCAAGCCTTCCAGCTTATTCAGACCCTTACAGAGGAAGTTAAATACCTCAAGGCTGCTGGTTCTGACACTGTACAAGTTATGGATTTTTACCATGACGATCCTATTAGTCTGGTAGTGCCTGTTTTATTGTTACCTCCCAAGATGCCACTCCCTCATTTTACGAAATACAATGAGGAAGGCGATTCCAACACCCATTTAGTTACTTTCAGGTCAGAGTCGTTGCTATTACAATAATGACCACATACTATCATCCGTGTCTTTGCTATGTCCCTAATGCGTAAAGCTTTAGACTGGTATCGAGCACTCCCGCGTGCTTCCGTCCCAACTTTGGAAGAACTGTTAACTCAGTTCGTGACCCGTTTCAAATACAACCTGAAATTGGAAGTCACACTAGACTAACTCATGGGAGTCAAGCAAGACTCGCTCAAATCAGTTCAAAAGTTTATATAGCGTTGGAGTGCCACCTTGAATGAAATCCGCGAACCCATTGCGGAGGCCCATCTGTTGGCAATTTTCAAGGGGGCAGTTAACGACTTTATCAAGTCTAAGTTATATTACCTTGCTTCCTGCTCCCTTAGCCAAGACTTTGCTCAAACTAAGAGCATCCAAGACACAGCAGAAGCTAGCAAAGATCCAGCATATGTAGTCTACAAAAATGCCCACAACAAGGGTAAGGACAAAGGCAAAGCTATGACAACGACAGCAGCAATGGTTGCCAAGGGGGCCAAGAAGAAAAACGACAACAAGAAAATATTTGCAGAACCTACTGAGCCCACAACTAGCTCAAATAGTGTCAGTCAAGACACTCCTTCCACCCCTAAAGCACCTTTGCAGCTGAGGCCTAAATTTGAGCATAAGGATCGCTCAAATTACGTAGCTCTACCTGTAAAGCCTTTAGAACTTTTGAAGCAATTATTGGGAACTGGTCACATCCGACATAAGATGATGTATGAGGAGGCTTTAAAACACCACAGAAGACACTGTGAGCTTCTCAAGAACCCCTCCTTGGCCCAGCCTAATGAATCACCAGTCCCTAGGAACTTCAGGTTGGACCGATTTTGCGATTACCACCAATTGTGTGGTCATGACACGGATTACTGCTGGGCATTGAAAGATGACATTCAATGCATGATCGATGATGGTAAACTCATCCTAGACAGTAGTAATCCGGTCCCTCTAAAAAACCAACCCATGCATGTGTACCAAGACCCGTTAAATGCAAGTAACACAGGGTACACTATCAACGTAGTGGGTATGGAGAACGATGATCGGGCACAGCCAAAGCAACCCTTCGTGTTGCATGTGCCTCCTTGCCCACCTCAGATGACAAGCCCATCAACATCGATGGGTGCGGCTCAGCGATGACCTTTCATCATCCGAGTCCTATCTCCCACCTTCGTTCTGCACCCCACCATCGGTAAAGCCGCGGCCCAGCCCATGCCCACACCTAGGGCACCCTTTTTCATTAGGGTACCAAAGCCTTTAGTTGCTCCTACTACGCAGGAGAAAATCCCTGAGTTAACGTCCTAATCACAACCTAACAGGAAAGGAGAAAGGCCTATGATGGATAACACAACCAAGGATCGACTTACGCTGGGGCTTCCCAAGCCTACACCCCTCGCCTCGGTGCCCTTGGCCTCATTTTCTGAAAGAGACAATGCTATGCAAACATGACTACCTTCTCCCAACTCAATAAAACACAACCCTCAACTAGAAACTATTCTGCCCCGAGAGATTTGTCTCCTGGGATGAATGGAGGAAGAGAAGGGTAACAAACAATGAGATCATGGGCAGGATCTCCTTGACGCTTTTACGCAAGTCAAGCAGGCTCTCAAATAGAAAAATACAACGTTGAGCCTGTACGACTTGTTGATGACATCCCAAAAGCATTGCGAAGCCATGGTTCACATGCTAACGTCCATTCCGGTGGACGAAAACTTGCCAACAGATGAAGAAGCAATCCATTTGATTATGCTTCCTCGCATCGCTGAACAACTACAATCCCCCCAACTGACTTTTCATGATGAATCCATTAAGGATGACCCAGAAAAAGGTCAAGTGACAATAGCGCCCATGTTCATCACTATCTGGATCGACCAGTACTGAATCCGGAGAGTACACGTGGATGATAGGGCCATTTCCAATGTCATTCCATTCTCTATAGTGGACAAACTAGGTTTGCTTGACCAGATTAATCCAATGACGACATCATGGTTGAAGTCATTTAACAAGGCAAGAGTGCAAGTTAAGGGAATGGTACACATCAACTTTGTAGTAGGGGATCAATTCCCCACAAATGCAGTATTCATCATCGTTGAGGAGATGCTGGGCTTCAACATGATCTTAGGAAGGTCTTGGTTAGCTCAACTAAGAGCTGTCTCATCACCCATTCACCAAGAAATACACTTGCCCTATGCGGGAGGGGAAGTGATAATTCACAGTGATAAGATGACTCCTCAAGCTGTCAACAACATGGAGATAGAACAAGGTTTGGAGATTGAAGTCCTCGAAGATCAAACCCCTGTCCTGATAGTTGAATAGGCCGATACAGTGGCTGATGAAATCTTGACTTGGGCAGAACTACCCTTTCAAGGAGAAGATGGTAACGTAGAGGAATGCTATAATAAGCCTCCTCGCCTATACGCATCGCCAAACATAAAAACGATCAGGAAACAAATACAGACCTAGCAAATGAACACGTTAGTGTGACAGGTTGTACCAGTCTACCATTACGTAGTTTACGCTCTTTCTTGTGTTGCAGTATTCTTTTATGCATACGATGCCATGGCCCACCATGGCCTAAAACTGGCAACTTGTTTTCCTTATTTATTCTTCTATGCATGCGATAGTCTGGCCCGAAATGGCCTTAAACTAATTATGGCCCACCATGGCCTAAAACTGGCGATTTCGCCATTTTTTTTACGCTTACAATGGTAAGGCTTGAAATGACCTTAAACTATTTACAGCCCGCCATGGCCTAAAACTAGTGATTTAGCCTATTCTTTTACGCTTATGATGGCAAGACCCAAAATGGCCTTAAACTATTTACAGCCTGCCACGGCCTAAAACTAGCAATTTCATCTACCCCGTCTACACTTACGATGCCATGGCCTAGAATGGCTTTAAACTATTGACGACCCGCAGTGAATTTAAAAAGTTGTAATCCCTATAACAATATATTCCACTTCATGAGAAATAAAATCTATACTTAGGATCATATAGACCAAAAAATATTGTCTTTTAATACATCCCAATATCATAAAATGTTGGCCGATATGGCCACGTCACACGTCACTTTTATTAACACTTCCACTTGTGTCCTCCAACTCTAACTCAACCTCTGCCTCAAGAAAATCATCTTCGTAGGGACCTCCTACTTGTAGAGTCTCTTTGTGAGGGTGGTCCTCTCTGCAAGGCTCTTCCTCATGAGATTTCTCATCGCGAGTTTGATCATTGTCATTACACGCCTCCTTGTGAAGACCCTCTTCATGAGGACCACCCTCATCATTACACTCCTCTTCATGAGGATCCTCTTCGCGATCTCCATTATGCTCACCCTCATGAGGATTCTCCTCATTCCAATCCTATAGTTTGACATGACGCCACGTTAGCATTGCCATTGAGATTACACATAACAAAAATGCAAAACTACTACAAATTACCTGTGATGGTCCCGCGTCAGCCGTGAAAGGGATCTACTCTAAGCCAGCCCACAAATGTTGCATGATCTCGTCTTTGGTAAGTTCAGACCAAACATCATCTCCTAGATCAGTTCCAGCCTTAACCTTCCCCTTCTCCACAGAAGTCCATTGGGGTGGTTCAGGAAAGAAGGAAGGGACAGTGGTTTCCTCGCTAGGGAAGGTCATTTCCCTCTTTGGGGAGGCGCTTATTATCACTTGCTCCTAAAACTTTTTGTACGCCCAAGAAGCACTGATGACATCAAGAAATAGTCGAAGGAACCGCGCTTCAATAGCAGAATCCCTATAATGTTGGCGGTAGGCAGCACATTCTTGCTTATACACGTGCTTATGATCTTTCTATGTCTGCCCCCATTCTTGGACCATCGCGTAGTAATCCTTCTAGTCTTGGTTCTTCTAGGCTAGGAGATTCATTTGCATCCGTTGCTCAATGAGTTCACGACTGGTTTGGACATTGTTTCTAACGATCGCCCAATAGCGGGCATAGTCAACTACAACTATCCGCCAGTTCTCATCATTGGCCTCTCGAGCTAATAGAAATTCATTGTGGAACTCCAGGTCCTCAATCCTACCAGTTAGGAGCATCTTCTCCTTTTCTGCTTTCTGCAACCTTTTCCAAAGAGCCTCGTTGACGTTCTAACACTCCCATAAAGAGTGGGTCGAGCGTAACGCACATTTACACATTTCGTCGTAAAGCCCGCGTGGTGCTTCGGCCAGCTCCGATGAGGGTTCAGGGGCGGTGTCCAAGTCAATGGGCTCTTTGGGATCCCATCTGAGGCGAGATCCTCTAACATAGAAATAACAGTGAGACGCAACAAAATGATACAATATCGCAATGCAAACAATCCCCGCGTAATAACACTTGCGTACCAATCACAGGATCGATTCTCTCTAAATGGTCGATCATATCCGTCGTAATGCCTTCTATAAAGGAAAATTTATCAAGGGTCTCACCCCAACACTGAGTAGGTGCCACTGATAAGGTTACGACGCTAGTGTCAGAAGTACCTATTACGCAAACAAAAAACGAGTTAGACACAGTATGACAGATACAAAGAGACAATATAGACATTACGATAGCGCAAAACTCAATCGAACAAAATTCTCAATGGTAATAACATGAGGCTATCCTCTGGGAAAAGTCAAACCCACCAATGACAAGCTGCTCCCCTTTTCCCCCTTCATCTAAAAGGACTTCGACATCCTCTATCTCCATCTCTTCTTCATGCACGGGGACCTGTGTGCCACCTGCATTATTAACAGGGGCCTCCTTTTCCAAAATTGGGGCCCCTCCTTCACGTCGTATAACTATTGGACCCCTGTCTCAGGGGTAAACTTCGGTACATTCTTTCCTTTGTCTGCTAGAAAAAATAGTTAAATAAAACACTTACAAACACTACACGATGACACATCTATACGCAGCGTAAAAAATATACAAACTAATTATGCATTCATTTACTTACCAGTTGGGGGATTGTTCTTGCAAAGCTTAATTTGCAACCTCCTTCTCTCTGCGTTAGTCGGACCAGTGGACTCCACAGTCGGGTGATGCTTTTTCTGCAGGATTGACGAATCCACTATTTCTGCTGCAAGGCATTTCCCCCTCGACGTACTACTAGTGAAAGAGGAGAGCGCTCCACCCACACTGTCTTGGCCTCGGGTATGAGGCACCGCCAAACTCTTAGTCATAAGTGAAAGTGAATCCCCAATGCCTTCAAGAGGATCTTGCGATCGGGTAGTGCCGAAAACTTGAGAAATCCAAGGTTTGGAAATCTGGTCACAATCCTGCTACACTCAGACTCCATTCTTCTAAACCACTAGGAATTCGGAAAAACGCCGAAAGCAAGCTATAAAAAAGGAAAAATGCACATTGAAATGGGACTCAAGCTTCTTGTGAAGCTTGACCATTTCAGCCTGGAGACATTCAATGAGGTAGTTGGCCCAATTAAACCATGTGCCCTCCTCCATAACCTCCCACATGATCTGAGCCTACGCAATGGTAAGGATTCGCCCCTGGGAAAGTAACTTGGGGAAGGCGCAGGCTTGGAAGAGGGGATAAATGGTATGAGCCACCTCCAGATCAATTCTATCAGCATGGATTCCTTTTGCTTCCTTTTGAACTCCTAACCACTCCTCTATTTCTTTTTGGTGCTTGGAACTCCTTTTTGACTTTTTATCTACCGGAAGGCCATCAGAGGGAACACCAAAAAAGTTAGCAAACAGTCGAGCGTCAATGTAAAAACTTACGCATACTTCACGCACATGTATGTAAAGGCGCTCGGCATCTTCGCTGAAGAAGTTAACTAGGGTTATCATTTTTTCCGCGGTGATGTCAGGGGTTATAGCCAAAAATAATTCCATTAGTCCAGCTTCCCGGAGGTTATTGGTGAGGATAGTCATGGCCGCACTATGGCTGAGCCAATGTCGTGCTTCTTTTATGTCTCCATAACAAAACAGAAGGTTGCTCGCTTCACGCCCAGAGGCCATAACCGTGATCTCCCGTGATTCCCTAACTATAAACATAAAACAAGGGTTTAGACAATATAGTAAAATAAAACGATTACACACATTGTTTCCATCCCATAAGACTATATAATGAACCACCATAACATAATTTACCACGTCTGAAAGGCAAAGGAAATGGTGGGATTTTCACTCGCACATCCGCAATGGTGAGAGGACGCTCCAAAGTCCACTCCTTATCCTGCCATCCGAGCCTTTGGCACTTGGTAAAAAATTCAACATAGTGGTTATGGTAATGTGGGATTTCCAATTTTAGTTGTCCCATAACACTAGCACGTATGTTGCTAATAGAGGTGAACTCCTTTATGGCCATTTCGGTCATAGACAACAAATCTGTATCACCTTGGAGACCATCATTATTGATAAAAAACCTACATCACAAAATGTAGTTAATTGTTTACACTAGTCAAAAATGCAGACAAATAGTTAGCATATTATGATGCCATAGAAACACTTACCCACTTGCGTAATACACAATCCTAGGTGGATTTTGGAAATAGGTCGTAAGATGACGAGCCATGAATAGAGTGTTGTAGGCGTGATAACAATTAAACCTGGGCATATCCTAGATCCAAGATAAACGCCTCAAACCCTTGGTGCTCCGTTCACAGTCTTGTACCCGCACAGTTTCGATTGAGCCGTCCACTAGAAATGTCAAGATGCTCTGTGTCGATCCAACCGGTAGCGTCTCCAGAATGGCAGAGGCTATCTCAGCTAGCAGATGCGACCAAATAATTACGTTATAATTGCATAAAAAAATTGCAGAAAATCATGTGCGCCTCTTCGGAACCAAACCGCCTCCTCCCTTACACGAGCATGAGGAGGAGGAACATTGGCCATAGGGACATGTAAACAACATAGAACGCCCACAATGTCCAAAACGATCAGGACAGGCTTTAGCGTAATCCTTTACAATGAAACAGACTTCTATTAAAAACAACATTCTACGGGCCATCACAAACAACTTATACAAAAGTAGTAAGATAGCCCGCTAGAAAGGCATCACAGCAAAATTCGACCTACACTACGTTAGCCAATCTTCTACAAAAAGCCAAGTGATAGCCAACCAACTCGCAACATCATCTGTTAACGATCAAACTGTGATAGAGCCCGAATTTCCTAATGAATAGATACATAGTTTAAGCCTTGTATCGACAAGCCTTGAAGCTACATTATACTTTGATGGAGCTTCGACTACTAGAAGCGACAGTGCTGCCGCTGTCATTACGCTCTCCCCTGAGGATGTTCACCCACTGGCTTACCACCTGGCTTTCCCTTGTACAAACAATGTGGCAGAGTACGAAGGGCTCCTCAGGGGATTGATAATAGCTAGGGAACTCAACATTCAACACCTGGCAATCCGAGGCGATTTGATGCTTGTCATCAATCAAATCACAGGGGTCTACGCCTGCAAAGTTGTGCATCTGCAGCCTTATTGCGATATGGCTAAAGATCTCCTAAAACATGTGTTGCGTAACGAAAACACTATAGCTGATGCACTAGCCACACTGTCCTTAAACGTGCTACCACATTTATTTGCCACTTGGCCCATTTTAATGATGGAATGTACAGAGCCTGTCATTCAAGTGGTGCAAATTTCTTCTCTAAGCACAGGTGGAACGCCAAAATGGTACGATAACATTAAAGCCTACCTTCTGCATGGCGAACCACCGCACGAGTTAGCACCCACACAAAAAGACGTAATCCGCAAGCGTGCCCAGCAATATGTCATCATTGGAGAAAGTACCCTCTGTAGACGCTCTTTTGATGGAGTATTGCTAACCTATGTTAATCATGACCAAGCACAACGAATAGTTAGCGAAGTTCATGAAGGACTGTGTGGAGGACATATAGCCCCACGAGCCATGGCCACTAAAATCAAATGCTTAAGGTATTACTGGCTATACATGGAATGAGACTACCTCACCAAGGTTAAGACATGTGACACAGGCCAACGTTACGCAAATCTAATACACGTGTCACCAACTGAATTGCATACTACGCAGATCACTTGGCCATTCCAACGATGGGGACTAGACATCATAGGTCCCATCACACCTAAGTCTTCTGCAGGACATAGCTTCATCATCACCGCCAAGGAGTATGTCATGAAGTGGGTTGAGGCTATTCCCCTACGAAAGATTACATCTCAACAGGTTTGTCATTTTATCTTGGACAACATAGTAGCCAGGTTTGGGCTTCCCATGACTATTGTGGTCGACAATGGGCCACAATTTAGTAGTGTTGAAACCAAATCTTTCTACAGTAACCTTGGTATTAAAAAATCTTTTTCCTCACCCTATTACCTACAAGCAAATGGTTAAGCAGAAGCAACAAATAAAGTGGTTATCAATCTACTCAAGAAAATGCTCAGCAGCAACAAAAAATGATAGCATGAAAAAATCCTCTATGTGCTATGGGCCTATCGTACGACATGCAGAACAGCTACCGATAGGACACCCTATAGCCTAGTCTATGGATCTGAAGTAGTGTTGCCCCTAGAACTATAGATCTCATCACTACGAATGGTCCTCTCCATGATTATAAATGAGACTCAACACAACAAGTCCAGGATCGTGGATCTAGACTCAGTAGAGGAGAAACACATCCAGATGCTCGACACCATCGAGAGATATCAAGATAGGCAAAAATAGAAGCATCATAATTTGCATCAACGACTGATCAAGAAAGGAGACTTGGTTCTTAATCCTATTCATGAACTAGTGGGAAAATTCTCTGTAAGTTGGGAAGGCCCTTTCTTGGTTGTCGACGCATACGGCAACGGCACATTCAGGCTAGCAGACATCAACAACAATGAACACTCGAACCCAGTGAATCATATGTATCTGAAGCAGTACCACATCTGAACGTTGGCTTGGCTCAAACGCAAAGTAACAAATGTCCACTACGACATAAAACTGGCAATGTTGTACACGTCCTCTATGACATAAAAGTAGCATTTCTTGCATGCATCCGCCATGATGCTAAACTGGAAAAATTTTTGACCGTCCGCCATGACGTGAAACTGGCAGGGTAAGCATCCATCTGTTGAGATGCTAAACTAGCACAGACTTGTCCTTGGGTCACGACATAAAATTGACACCCATAGCACGGTCTGCTAGGATCATAAACTAGCTCTTCCACCATCCGCTACGATGTAAAACTAGCAGGCTTTAGTCTGCCCAGACTTTAAACCAAGACCACAGTCTGCTGAGACTTAAAATCAGCAACAATAATCAACCAGGACTCAAAACTAGAATTTGTCAACAGATAATCCATGAAGCAAGTAAGCATGATCACTCTTGCACTGCATCCTTACCAAATGGAATGGGTAAGGCGTTGGAACAGACGCAACGCCACTACCCCAGTGGCATCCTACTAATTCCTCGAATATGCTAAAAGACATACTCCTGATCCCTCAAAGATGTTGCTACAATAGCCACTCTGTAGCTGCAGCTCCTGGGATCAACTTCACTGCTTGGAGTCCTAAGGAAACTATGGTCATCCATAGCCTTGGCTACCTTCACCCGTTGCGGCTACCAGACTCTGGCTTTGCAGATACATCTGACTGGTTCTTTGCCCAGTTAATTGGGCAAGCCGAATCTAGCTGTCGATGACCCTTGCATCAACATAGGGATCCTTGCTTCCTGCTACGGTCCCTTCCTCATGGCCTGCACCCTCCTTTTTGTTACGGCCGACACTTGTTTCAACAGCCTCCCTAGCAATTAGGACGACTGATTTTGCTCTCTGTTCTCTGTTATGTTTTGCAGGTTACTTGCTATGACAGTGTTGTTGGAGAATGCACTCACTAGGATGTGAGATGTCACGGTGTTCTGAGGTGGCTGCTCAGACTAGCTTGACTACTTGGGAGTGTAGACTCTTCCCTTTCCCCTTCGTCAAGTGACTTATCTCACTTTCTCCTTCCTGTAGCCCTGTAACCGCCTTACCCTTCCCTTCTGTTTGTACAGAATGTAAGTGTCTAAGGGCTCTTTGCATAACACAACTCGCCTCATGAAAAATGCTGAAAAAAAATAGGGAAAGCTAGGCAAAATGGATGTAAAACAACTCATCCAGGCCATACGGGCGTAACACAACTTGTTCGTGCAAGCCCTTCATGTGCAGTATAGCAGCGTAACCTCTCGCGAATACACCCGCAAAAGGACTTCTAATGACTTGTCTATGAAAGTTTCCTATTCAGATGCTTGTGTCTTCCTTGAACCTCCCTTCTCTCACTCCTTTAAGATCCCTCCTATTCTCCTCCTCTCAACTTTGCGCTTCCAAGTTTGACAGAGCGACATTTGAGCAGTTGCTAACAGACGTTGTTGGTGTCTTTACCTCTTTGGTGTTTCGTATTCTTTGTTGACATCTTTCGAGCAAGCCCTCTAAACGTCAACAAAGAGGGGTCATTGAAACATCGTGAAAATTTCGAGACCTCAATGATTCAGCAAAATCTTGCGACTCAGGCAAGGATTTGTGACAAGTGG
Source organism: Gnetum montanum (assembly GCA_015680685.1). NCBI lineage: Eukaryota > Viridiplantae > Streptophyta > Gnetopsida > Gnetales > Gnetaceae > Gnetum > Gnetum montanum. The sequence goes on from MNCI01037268.1 coordinate 30,549, forward strand.
TGGCTCAGCAAGCTTCCTTTTTGGCTAAATTTCTGTTACGCCACACTATGCAGCATAGTGTAATAGACTCCTGAGGACTGAACAAGACAAGTGGTGCGCAATGGCAAGCCTTCAACCTTGCGAGTTTTCTATGTTTCGAAAGTCTTAACTTTTGGCATATTATGCGCATTACGCAACACAGCGTAATATAGCGTAACACAACGTAATGCTAGAAGACAGTCCATCTAATCACAACAACAGATATACCAAAATTCGAGACCTCGATGGTCCAGCAAAATCCCAAGGTTCAAGTAAGGATCTGCAGCATATCACGCCATTCAGCAAGTTTTCCTTTTTTGGCTAAAGGTCTATTACGCTACATTACGTGGTTTCGCGTAATGAACCCTAAAAAGACTGAATAGAAGCATGGCGACAACAGTTCAATTTCTTGCAAGCTTGTTGTCTTATGCTGAATTACACTATGTTGCGTAATGTAGCATGATACAACGTAATACAAGCAATAACAGAGATAACACAATCCAGGCATCAGCAGTTCATGTGTCACAATATGCTCTCCAGTTTATTATTGCATAACTGTAGAACAGTTTGTTGCCAAAGCTCCAGCAAACGTGGGTTACGACACATTATGTTTCAGAAGGTAATGTAGCATAACGCCGCAAGTTTCAAGCACGAACACATCAAGTCAACAGTGTTGTGTAGGCTTAGGACACGTGTCATCTAAACCACATTCTTCTCTTGACCCTAGCTTTATAAATACTCTAGTTGACAAGAATCAAGTGGTTGGCAAAAAATTTTTCTCGATTCACAGATTTCTTTGTGAGCAATTTTCTTACATTGGCAACTGTTAACAACTCTTGGCAAAGATTGACTAGAGAACAAAAGAGGACCAGCAATCATAAGGACATCAAAGGTGATTGGCAAGAATCTTTGATAAAAAACAACCAGCTAATGGATATTCTACTTTGGGTCTAACTCCCTTGTGCCCAGATTGGCTAGAACAAGGTAGATCGACCTTTGCTTATTTTATCTTTAAATATCTTTCTTGTTGTTGGCACGTGCTTCGTCTGAACTAAAACCCGCCTGTAATCATTGTATCCAACACATTTTGTTTACAAGCTGAATCCCAAATCTTGGGATTACGTGCTCTCTAACTCTGGTTTCTTGTGTCTCATCTATATAAACTTTGCAATCGCTTTGAATCATTTACATTGTCTTCGTTATCTTCGAGATTAACGATATTATATCTTTCCATTGGGATCGTTCTTTTGCCAGCTGATTATTATGAAATTTTTACTGATTAAGTAAGTCCCTATGTGGTCGATAAGACCATTTAGGGCACCTCAGATTCGTTTTCTCCAGCACGGCCCTCGCAGGGATCTGAGGTTAAAACTGTGTACACAGAAATCCGCTTGGCATTTCCAGCAGTCGATGTTTTCTGTCATTACACCAACAAAGGTGGATTAAATTATAATAATACTGATGAGTGGTGAGGTACCCCTATGCTTAACCATACGAATACAAGTGTTTCACACACGATTCGATTGAATTCCAAGGACTAAGTGTTTATGTGCACTTATGGAGCAAGGACGAGTTCGTTGATCGTTGTCTTCCCAAGCTTACCTACATTTCACGATTGTATGGTTAAGTAAGCTTGAGGCATAGTAGGGAAGGAGAGACGTAACTAAGTGACTAATTTAACTTAACTNTGTAACTAGTCTAATAATTAGAATAACTACTAGAGTAACTACTAGAGTAACCACTCTAATAATTAGAGTAATTGCTAGAGTAACCGCTAGAGTAACTGCTCTAATAATTAGAATAATTGCTAGAGTAACCACTCTCATCATACTCCCACGACTGAATGAGAACTTGTCTTCAAGTATAGAAGAAGAGAAACAAGTTCTTTACAAAATATATTAGGGGGATGTGGACTTATTTGATTGACATGCAGAGTGACACATAGAAAATAGACAAATACAGAAGTGCCCAAGCATACAATATTACAATTACGTACAAAATTGGTGTTCATGACAATTAGAAAAGAACACCAATGGATCCAAAGGACATCCAACCCCTCTTGGCAATAGAAGAATGAGGGAGAGGTAAAAGAGATCCAGCGGTCATGAACAATATCCTAGGAGTGATATAGTTACATCCTCCTTGGTGACGATAGTCCTGCTTCCAATCCACGCTTCCCACTGCAATCACAACAAAACCAAGAATTAGTATATATAATACATAAATAATGGTTCAATACCTTGTCTCTTAAGTGATTTTATCTAGACAAGTTGTGATTGTGAGAAATTTCTTGCTTGATATTGTTAGTGGAAAGACTGACGAATGGGTTAAATAATAGAATTGATCCATACAATTCAGAGAAAGCTTGACACAAGGAGTAGTGGAAAGAGGGTATTTACAACAATAAAAAGGAATTCATTACAAACAGTTGTGAGGGTGCATACAATTTGGATGACATGGATGGGGTAAATAAAAAGAATTTGATTGTAACAATGTCTAAGGGTAAAGAGCTTAACTTAACTAAACCAAAAGATATGCAAGTGGGTCCTCCCCAAAGTAGGCTCATGCCCTTTATGCCTTGACAAACCTACAAACCAAAGAGTTTGTAGGCTCTAGGAATGTCATTTGGAAACAAGCATTAAAAACTTATCCACAAGAATTCACCAAAGAAAAAGAATGCATTAGCCCAAAATAGACTAATGATAAAACTAGCAATGAGGTGGAAAATAGAAAGAAAGATGGAGAGGAGAGAATGGAATGGAATCCCAAGAACAAGGTTGTGTAAAGCCCCTTGTGTATTTCATTGTTAAGATAACTGAGTAGAACTCATTCCAAATCTAGACTCAAACCAACCACATTCAGTGACCTCACATCAATACACTTGGCCAATCCATCCTCTTAAGGCAACAAGAATGCTTTTACAAAGAGTGACCATCATCCCAAGGAGAGGGAGATGGAGAATCAGGAGGTGAGAAAGGGCCTTAGTTAGAGGGAAACTTCAGGCATGGGTAACATATCTTTCTAGTGCCATAACCAGCACTTGTAGCCCATATTGCTTTATTATCTCTAAGGGGTATGCTTTGAATTCTCACCTTTTTCTCTTTTATCTCTCTCTCTCTCTCTATTTTGATGTTTATGCATGAGAACCACACCATGTAGAGACTTATTTTTATTCACTCAGCTTCTTGATATTTGAACAATGTCAGAATGGCAGAAAACCCAAGAAAAAGCATCTAAGCACCCAAGAGAATGGCCAACACCAATGCATCGAATCCCTTTGAAGTCATACCCTTTTCATCCTTTGAGTTTTTCCTTGGTTTGAAAAATACTCAACCACCAATTCATTAACAAGTTTACTTAAAAAAAGGGGACTATATAGTTCCAAGCCAAAGGAGATCATAGAATTGTATGGATGAGTGGACGGCGTGGACTCATTGCCTGTTTAACCAAAAGAACCATACCTTAATATCAGCATCATAATTCAAAGGTAAAAACCAAACATTAGTAATCAATATGATATAATTCAATCCACCATCATGAGCACTTATTAGATGACGAATAGAAGTAAATCAAGGAAACGAAGAAACAGTAAAAAAATGAACGATAGTGTAAAAAAAAAAGAAGAAAATTTGAAAGAATGTGTAAAACAAAAATTCAAAAAGAACTAAGGGCCTAGAACGGTTGGCATAGGTGGCTATCTCCCCCATGACCAAGTTGGAAGAAGGAGATCCAAAATAGTGAGCAGGGTTGTCGATCAAGAGAGGTAGCATGTGTACTAGCTGTCCTAAGCTCCTAGAAAGGTTTGGTTTGTTGCACGTTGACCAAAGTTTCTTATCCAGGCTCTCAGGTTTGTATATTGTCATGGCCCTTGAAGGAAAAGTTGCATAAAGAATATAAGGTCCTTCCCATAGTGTTTGAAATTTAGTACATTGTGGCACATGTGTGGGATTCCAATAGAGAACCTTATCTCTTGGCTGATATTTAACTTTCCTAACTCTTAGGTCATGACGTTGTTTATTGAAGGCCTTGTACAATACGTTAGATGATAGGGCAGCTAATCGATTTTCATCTAGCAAGTTAAGGATTACTAATCGTTGTTTCTGTGCTAGATCAAGGTCAAGGTTGAGGTCACATGCCATGGATAGTGTACGGAGCTCAGTTTGAATGGGAAGCATTGGTAATTTCCCATACACTAACTCATAGGGAGAGTAGCTTGTAGGGAGTTTCCATGTGGAGTGGTATGTCCAAAGAGCATCATTTAGTTTAGTGCTCTAGTCTCGCCTAAACTTGCTAATGGTTCTTGTCAATATCTTTGTAATCTCCTTATTGATGACTTCTGCTTGATCATTCTCTTGGGGTGGTATGGTGTAGTCAATTTATGCTTAACCCCTAAGTGTTGTATTAATTTCCGAAAAGTTGCACCTGTGAAGTGTGTACCATTGTTTGAAATAAGTGCACGTGGCACACCAAACCTGTTTATGATTTGTTGTTGAACAAATCATATAGTTGTAGATGATGTACAATCTTTAACAGAAGTTGCTTCAGCCCATTTTGTTAGGTAATCAATGGCAACAATAATATAAGCTTTTCCATTAGACATTGGTGTAATCGGCCCCATTAAATCAATTCCCCAAATGTTGAAGGGTCTAACGGTTGAATCCATTGTTGCAGACCCTCCATTCTAGCAGTCATTCCCCCATCACATTGACAGTGCTTATAAGATTGGACGAAACGATGGACATATTGAAATAATGTAGGCCAATAATATCTTGCAAGAAGGATCTTGATGGCTATTCGTCTCCCAGTGTAATGACCCCTACAAGGACCCTCATGAGTGTCTTGGAGAACTCATAGTTGATCTATATCGGGAACACACCATCGAACCAAGCCATTGGGACACACTTTGTAAAGTTGACCATTGATCTCCAGAAAGTACTTGGCTCGGTGAAGAAACTATAGTTTCTTCTTAAGGTTTAACTCTTTTGATGTTTGTTGGGTGAGGAGATAGGTAAGAATGCTACTATACCATTTTGTCTCCATGGGTGATTGATTATTCACTACTCCAGCAAAGAGGAATTCATCGGGGAAATGATTAAAAATTGTATACTCATCCTCTTTGTTTTCCCATCACAACCAAGATAAATGATTAACAACTACATTCTCGGTGCCCTTATGATGGATCATCGTTAAATTGAACTCCTGTAAGATTACAAGCCATTGTATGATATGAGGCCTTACCATTGGCTTATTCATGAGGAACTAGATTGCATTATGATCTGTATATATATATACTTTATATCCCAATATATAGTGTCTAAACTTTTCTAGTACAAACACTATAGCCATGAATTCTTTCTTTGTGGTAGTGTAGTTAAGTTGTGCATTAGCGATACTTCTACTTGCATAGTGGATGTAATAAGGATGTTTTTGGTCATCTAACTATGTAAGTATGGCTCTTGAAGCATACTTGGATGCATTAGTTATGATATGAAATGGTTTGGACCAATTAGGAGCTTGTAGAATGGTTGTTTCTACTAGCTTATTTTGCTATGTAAGTAGAAACAACCATTCTACAAGCTCCTAATTGGTCCAAACCATTTCCTCCATCCAACCATTTCCTACTCTTAGGAGGAAAAAATTTATTAAATAACTATGCAATGTTGGAGAGGACTTGCATTTACTCCTCCAATGTTGTTCCTCCTAAGAGTTTGTAACTAGGTTTTAATAAAAATACGCTAGGTTGTGATGGTTGGAGAGGACTTGCTAGGTTGAATCTGAGTTCCAAGAGGACTTGCTTGGTGCCCAATTAGCTTAATTATTGGGAAACATTAAATAAACAACTAAAAGCATTGAATGCATGAATAAATATCTAAACTATCCAAAATGCTACAAGGTTCATTAAGAAGCTCATCTTTATTACTGTACACTTTATCATGCTCAGGTACAATAATGCTCAAATAAAGATCTGTACACTCAATAACTCCTACTGTAAGCACTTGGGAAAATATTCTAACTTTCAAATGGAAAAAATACAAGAGCTTCGCTACACTATGACTAACTGATGTCATAAATGTGGCTCATGACTGTGTATTTATGGGAAAAAATAGAACCTGCATCAATGAGGCCTAGTTGATGCATGAAACAATGCGGTGGCTAAGCCTAGTCAATGCAACCACCCACGACTCATCAGAAAGCATTTCTCCAATGGCAAGCCCACTTTCATTCACCTGCACCTAAAAAATCTTTTGGAAATTTAGTAGTGTAGGCATTATTTCACTAGTTATTTTTACCTTTAACAAGTAAAAGCTCTTTTGCATTTCATTATTCCACTTGAAATCTTGATTCTTCTTAAAAAAAGTAAACATAGGTCATGAAATACCACTAAAAGTTTTGATAAATCTTCTATAAACACTAGCTAAACCAAGAAATGATCATACATCCCCAACATTTTTTGGAGTTGGCCAATCTCTAATAGTCCTCACCTTGGTAGCTTCCATTAGAATATAATTTTTAGAAATCACATGTCCCAAATATGTGATCACCTTTTTAAAGAAATGACTTTTCTACCTAGTAATTAACAAATTCACCTTCTCCAGTTTAAGACACACTCTTCTCAAGTGATCCAAGTGTTACTCCTCATTAGAACTATACACCAAAATATCATTAAAGAAGACAATAAAAACACTTACCAATCAATTCTTTAAGAATGTCATGCATCAACCTCATGAATGTAGTGGGTGCATTTGTAAGCCTAAATGACATCATCAACCACTTAAATAATTTATTT
>MNCI01037271.1:11873-68248 GCA_015680685.1 Gnetum montanum
TGAAAGTGATGTAATCATTAAAATGATTACAATACAATAGCTTGAATTTAGACCTAAGGTTATAGGTATGGAAGAGATTAGAGATTTTTTGATGTTAAAATTTCATGAAATTCAAAGTGCTCTTATTTCTTATGAAATAAATCTCATAACCAACAGACAAAAGCCCATTTCCTTGAAATCAACATCCAAAGAGAATGACCCAAGTGAATAAGAAATGAACAATGAGGAAGAAATTAGCACATCTATCAAGGAGAATTTAAAGGCTTATAAAAAAAGAAGTAAGAGCTTCAATCAACAAGGACCTAACCAATCCAACTCCAAAGGTAATAATAGAGGTAAAAATTTTTCAAATTCTAATTTTGCTAATTTTTCAATAGAATGTTGGGTATGTGGTGGAAGAGGCCATGTGGCCTCCAAATATCATAGCAATGACAAGTTACAATGAAAGGATAAGACTAACGTAGACATGCAAAAGACCAACTTCTACATAACTTGGGATGATGGAGAGTAAAGTGAAGAAGAGGTTGATGACACCATGAAAGATTCTTAGATCATATGTATGAACCTTACAAATTAAGATTCATCAAAAATTTCTAATAAACCAAAAGGTAAGTATGATGAAAGGTGTAGTGAATTACTTGAAGAAATTCTTATCCTGCATTATTTAATCAAAAATTTAAAGAAAAATATGAATAGATTTTTTTTTGAAATTCATACCTTGCCTTCCAAATTAAAAGGATAAATATTAGACATAAATGCTAAGATTAAAGTACTAAGCCCATCAAATGAAGAGAAATGTATGGATACTCAAGAAAAAGGGGTCAGTGAGAGTAATGAAAATTAATCTAGAAGTGAAAGCTTGGAAGAAACCCCACAAAAGGATATTGGCACTAGCTTAAGCATAATAAGGTTTGACAACTCTATTCATGAAGAAAACACTTTATGTGTTTGTAAAAATTATTGACATAAACAAGATTATTATTATCCTCATATTGGACAAAGTAACATTGATGCTTGGTCTTGTCAACAAAAAGATCCTAGTGAGTGTAACTTGAAAAATGTAACAACTTGGAAAGAGAATGTGTTGGAAATTGGAAAAATATTTAGAAGAATGGATGATAAAATAAATGAACATATATTATCCTATCTTGAAGAGCATAAACAAGAAGGATTGTCTTACAAGATTGAAGACATTAGTAAAGGAACTAATGAAAGAAAATCAAAGGGTAAGGAGGTACTCCATGATAGAGGACCTCATCTCAAACTTCATTAGTCTTTTTCACATCAATAACCATGGTAAGTTATAGTAAGTTTCTATTTCTTTGCTTGATAGTTAAAATTTCGATCAATTTTTGAATATCTTATGAATTTTTTTTATCAAAGGAAACATATATCTTTATTCATAGAAAAAGAGATCAAAGTAGTATGGCTATCTCTCATGTTATCTCTTGAACTAAGTTCCTTACATGTCCTTAAAATTTTTTTTTCTTTTTTAATAATATCTAATTTTGGGAATCAAGAATGGTATTACACCCTTGTTTATCATAAGATGCTACTAACATGAGAACTTGGACAAAGATTTATAGAAAAATGATAAAGAAAGGCATAGCTAGATGATCAAGCAAGATAAATTTGTTATATCTTGTTCCTATTAATTTTTTCTAATATTTTTGTCTTTCTATAAACCTTGTTGGATTACTCAATATTCTTAAATAAGTAAGATTAGGAGAAATTAGCTTCAAGTTTGGAAAATGTTAAAAAAGAAGAAGATAAAGCACATACGTAGGAGGAGCTTAGACCTCATGAATTATTATGAAGCATAAATACTTGGAAAATTTATGAAGATCTTCTCCAATAAATAATTCTTATGAAGGAAAAAATTTTATATCATCTTATACAAATTAAAGGTAAAAGATAAAAACATTGTTGATTCAATCCTTAAAATTTTTGTTATCTAAGAGTGATCATCAATTGTGTAAGCATCTAGAATTCATTTCAATATATCTCTATGATAGTACTGCATGATTGACATATTATGAATATATATTTGAGTACTTAAGTGCGCTATTGTTAAACAATTTCTACTGAAGCAAGATAAAGCACTCACACTTTTATTCTAAAATTATGAAAGCCTCTTATGAAGTTTTGAAAATGAATAGATAATATACCTTAAGCTTTCCTAAGATACATGTGATCAATATGAACATCTTAGAAATTGCTTTATCTCTTAATTTAGTTTTGAAATTTGATCTATCTCTAATAAGTTGAGTATATATGTACTTGTTTTCATTCATATGAAAAGTACTATGTATGAAGATGTATTGAGAAATTTCTTATGAGTTTTTTATTTGGATGAAGAATGTGCAACCATCTTTTGATCTCCTTGCTAGTTGTAAGGCTCCACTCCTTTATGATGATGTCCAAAAAGGAAGATTTGTTAACGTATTGATCCATAACTATGGTGATCTTATCTTAGATATCATATATGATTGTTATCCAGGTGTCATGAGAAAAATTTCTAGTAAACAATAATAACTTTATGTACATACTTGATGAATATATTTGAATATCTATGACCTTATGATGGTTCATTATTATCTTTCTAAATTTAGAGTTCTAACATTATGATGGTAGTAATGATCTATAATGAGAAGCAAAAGTGAAGACTACATGGGCTAGGATGAGAGTATGAATGAAAATAAATTCTACAAATCAAAGGAAGATACTTCAAGGACTATCAAGAAGGAAAATTGATGGGAAAATGCCTTTGAAGATAGAGCCCAAAAGATGAGGAGACATCTCCTAGAAATAGTAGATGTCTCTATCTGAAAGTAAATGTCTCCCTAGAGATGTCCCATAGAAGACATCCCATTTTCTAGTGAGACATCTCTCTTATATTGAGGCCAATCCTAGGTAGATGTCCCAACTTTGAAGAAAACATCTACACTAGCCATTGGGTAGCCATTGCACAAATTTTGAGGAATTTTTGGAAACTCCAAGGCTATAAGAAAATAAAGAATTCTTTGGAATTGTGCAAGTACTATTCACATCAGATCAATCATTGCTTTATCTATGCTATTGTATTCTTGTTCTTCATTGGAACATCATTTTATTGGTTGTATGTTATATTGAGCTTCAACAACAAGGACTTGTAAATTTAATTACATTATTTCCTTATGTTTTTTTCTTTTTCTTATAGCCTTGAGAGGTTCATGTACTTCTTGCAAGAAGGCATCCACATTGAGTGTGTTGTAACCTTGTGAGGTTAAATGATTTTGTAGTGTCAACACACTCTAAATCAAAGCTCAATTTTGTAAAGGTTGTGGGATCCTTGAAACCACAATTTAAGCTTATTGGGACATGGTGGGATTGAGTGGTTTCATGGTGAAGAAACACTTTGGTGTAGATCTTAGAGCTTATACAAGATGTGGTGCTCTTCAAACCACATTTTATTGAGAAACAATGTCTAAAGGTATGCATAGATTCTACCCATTAAGCGTGAAAGTACCAAAGTTAGGAAACCACATAAAATTTGGTGTTTTTATGTGACATGTTTAGTTTCAATTGCGGAACTTATTCAACCCTCCTAATTTCTTAATCCATCATAATTCATAAGGTCAAGATCTATTGGAAATCACTCTTTATCCACTAAAAAAGTCCTTTAAGATTAAAAGATATGGTTGTTTGAATCTAGCAAAAATTGTGCATTTTTCAAGACTTCTAAGAGATCACACATCCTAGTACTACTCTAGCACTTGCATGCTTAATTATAGAATTTTTTTTTCTATGGATACCATATTGAAACACCCTAAAAATTCAGGGCATCCTTGCTTCACCAGGTCTCCGTAGTTCAAGCATTGCTATGCAAGTTCTTTAGGAGAAGAACACTCTAACTTCAGGCTAGCTAGTTAGACAAATTTTCTACTTTAGATGTAAATAGGCTCTACGGATTATCCTCCATGCCCACCTAAGTAGTTTACCCAATTGATAGCATACTTAAAAAAATGTGTGGAGTTGTCAACAGTGCTCAGGATGCACGAAATAACACATGTGCCTTCACAACCAGCAATTGCGTCTACGATGGATAGCAATGTCAACCCCTTGATGTATCAACATCCTCTCTCACCTATTTCACTAGTTTTGTTTGCAGCCACTATTCCTTTGCAAACTATTCAGCAGTCGCTTCCCATATTGCTTCACATGCTAATCATGGCTACACTTCGACATGTGCACACCACACCAACTTCGTAGCTATACACAACTTTCATCTCTATTCCCGCATTTACACCTATCCCACCATTAGTAGTGGGGCTAGGTCTATCCGCATGGTGGACCCCATTCAATGCTCCCCCTGCTACACTACCATCACAAATGTTTCACCAAATCTGCCAATAGACCTACCAAATCCTGCAAATGGTACAACCTGGCATAGGACTATGGTCTGTCCTATTGGCCACACAAGCAGTACATCCCACAACCCAACCCATGGTTGCTACCCTAACAACGCCACCTATTGGGTGGTGGACAACATAGGTAGCACTATTTGTTGGGGCTATCCCAACGATACCGTCACTGGGTCACATTGTTACCTCTGCCACTTCATAGATGGGAGCTACCCTAGTGGCTCCCAAACCTTCTACTTCCTCCCAAGGTCTAGACCAAATGTTTTAGCTTATCCAGACCCTTATAAAAGAAATAAAATGCCTTAAGGTTGTTGGGTCTGACACGGTACAAGTCATGGACTTTTACCAAGACAACCCTATCAGCCCTGCAATCCTCGCACTAACACTATCCCTAGGGATGTCCCTTTCCCACTTCATGAAATACAATAGGGAGGAAGATCCCAGTGCACATATTTTCATGTTTAAGTTTGAATCCTTGCTATTGCAACAATGGTTGCACATGATTATTCATGTCTTTGCCATGTCCCTACCTGGAAGAGCCTTGGATTGGTACCGCGCGCTACCACACTCATCCATCTCAACTCTAGAAGAACTGTTGACCCAATTTGTAATGTGCTTTAAGTATAACTTGAAGCTAAAAATCACATTGTACCAGTTGATGAGCATGAAGCAAGACCTTTTGGAACCAATCCAAAAGTTCATCTAGCATTGGAGCGCGACCCTTAATGAAATCTACGAGCCCATCACGGAGGCCCATTTGTTAGCTATTTTCAAGGGTGTAGTGAACGAATTCATCAAGTCTAAACTGTACTACCTCACTCCTCGCACTCTTAGTTAGGCTTTTGCTCAAACTAAGAGCCTATATGATGTGGCCAAGGTCAACAAAGACCTGGCCTATATCACTTACAAGAACACATTTGCAAAGAAGAAAAAGGATAAGGCTTCAATAGCCATAGTGGTAGCTGTGACAAGAAAAGCTAAGCCCAAACCAAATAACAATGGTAACAAGAGCAGTAAGAAACTGGCCACACCCATAGCCAAGCGTACACCCAAGTAGGGCCATGCACCGCAATCTACCATACTCGCACCCGAGACATCTGCATAACCCAAACCCAACTTTGAGCGTAAAGATTGTTCAAAGTACACCCCACTTCCTCTCAAGCCTTCAGATCTTCTGAAGCAACTACTAGTAGTAGGGTATATACAACACAAGAAAATGTCAGAAGAAGAAATTAGGAGACATCAGCACTACTGTGACCTCCTTAGGAATCCCTCTTTGGCTTTGCCCAATGAGCCTCTATTTCCTAAGGGCTTCAGTCTAGATTGGTTTTATGACTACCATCAATAATACAAACATTGTCTAGTGTTGCAGGATGACATACAAACAATGGCCTAAAACTAGCAATGACCCGAGATGGCCTAAAACTAACAATGGCCCGAAATGGCCTAAAATTAGCAATGACCCAAGATGGCCTAGAACTAGTAGGAGTCCGAAATGGCCTAAAACTAGCACATAAGAGCATAAAATTTACATAATGCTTAACATGAAGATAATGCATAAGTTAGTGTAAAATTAATTCTCATTTTTATTTAAATTTTTTTCTTTTTAAGAAAGGTTTGCAAAGTTCTACAAAATTTCCAAAAAAACCCCCATGCTATCATGGGTTCTCTTTGCCTATGTTGTCTTCTTCACCATCGTTCACTTTTGCATCATCTTCCATTGCACCGTCCCCTACTACCTCTTTACTCCTTTCCACTATGGGCCATGCACATTCATCTAGAACCTGCACCATAGGAGTGAAGTCATTAGTTAGGGTGGCACATGCGATTTACAATAGAGCATGAGCATTAATATAGTAGAAAGTGATTGACCTGAGAACGACCTGCATCCATCTCGAAGGGTATCCAGTATAAATTGAGCCCCAGGTAGTGCCAGACCTCTTCTTCCATGATGTCCATCAAGTGCATATTACTTCGTTCAGCATCCATGATAGCTTTCTCCCTTTCGATAGTTGTCCATATCGATGGCCCTAGAGAAAAGAAGACAATTGTGATCTCTCCTGTGGGAAGGTCCAGTTTCTATTCAAGAGAGTCCATAACCTGTAACTACTTTTTGAACTTTTCATAGGCTTTAGAAACACTGATAGCATTTATAAATGCCTTATAGGTAAATGCCTCCATCGAGGCTTCCCTATGCATTTTATGATAGTTGGCATGTTCTAGTTTATACATGTGTTTATGATTTTCCTGGGACTATCCCCATTTGTAGACCCTGGTGCTAAAATCCTTCCAATCCTGACATTTCTAGACTAGCAAGTCCATCTGCATCTACTGATCTATTATCTTGCAGGTGGATTTGTTGTTTTGATGCATGACCATCCAAAATATGGCATGGTCTATCACGGCCATGTGCTATTCCTCGTTATTGGTGTCATGGGCTAGGAGGAATTTGTTCTTGTACTTGAGGTCCTTCACCTCAACTCTTAGCTCAGCCTTCTCCCTCTCATCCTTTTGGATGCATTTCCATAGGTCTTTGTTGACATGCTTGAACTCCCACAAGGAGCGAGCCAAGTGCAAGGCACATTTTCTAGCCTTGTCATATGCATGACGAGACACCTCGATCACTTTCGATGAGAATGTAGGCATTAAATTGACTTTTAAAGGCTATTCTAGATCCCATTTGAGTTGAGAGGCTATCACAACACAAAAGGCATATCAGTTGCATTAGCATAGCAAGGTTAATGAATTCAGAACTTTAGCATGGTAGCATGAGAATGTTCAGTACCACGACTTATCCACTTCAGGGTCGATCTGCTGAAGGCTGTTGATCATGTCGTCAACAACCCTCTGCATAAATGTAAACTTATCAAGGGTCCCAACCCATGATCCCACATAAGTCAGAGGTGGTCTTGCGACTTTAGCAATAGTATCTGTCATATAGTTTACAAGTTAGCAATGACCAAATAGGCATATGATAAGGTAGAGATACTACTAAACTCACCAATTTTTAATTGTGGTTCCCCTTTCTGTTGATGCAAGAAGATGGTGGCAACCTTGGCAAAATTCCCTACCAAGTCTGTGAGGGCCAGTTCCTCATTTTCTAGTTCCTTTCCTTTTAAGGAACTAGCATCATTTCTATTCACATGAGACTCTTCTTCATCTGCAAGAATGTCCTCCTCAATGGAAGGATTTTGTCTAATGATAAGAGCCCCTGCCTTAGCAGTGAGAGCTCCCTTCCTCTTGACCAGGGCCCTTTCTTCTAAAATTGGAACCCCCATGTATTTATTCACCACCCCTGCTTTGGGGGCTAACACCTCTTCTTCACCTTCTTCCTCTTTCTCTTCTTCCTCTGGTAGCTAAAAAACATTTTTGCATTAGCTGAAAACAAGTTAGCATATGCCATGCTATTCTGCACTGCCTAGCATGGCAAAACGTAGCAAATGTCAAGAAAAATGGGTGAAGAAATAAACCTAAACAAAAGAATTTACCAATGGGGGGTTTCATCCTCTATAGTTTAAGCCATAGTTTCCATCCTCCTTCTTCCTCCCCATGAAGGGTTCCCTCAACTGAAGCTGGCCTCTTTTGTTGCAACTTGGTGATCATAATTTTGGCAACGATACGTTCCCCCTATGACATGCTACTGTCTACAATAGAGGGCGTTTCTCCTATGCTATCTTGGCCATGAAAGTTGCAGGCTTCTCGATCCTTAGTCATCACAGAGAATGACTCCTCAATTGTTTTTTGGGGATCTTGGGCTGAGGTGGTCTAGATGACTTGGCAAATCCATAGTTTGAAAATATGGTTGCAATTTTGCAACACCCATATCCCTTCCTTGTGGACCACCAGAAACTCTATGAAGCACCGCAGAGAGGCTATGTAAAAGGTGTAATGTATGTTGGAATAGGACTCCTGCTTCTTATGGAGCCCCATGATTTCAGCCTGCAAGCCTATACATAAAAACCTAGCCTAGTTGTAGCAAGCCCCCTCTTCCATGACCTCAAGCATTACCCAGGCCTAATCAATCCCAAGGACCTTCATTTGGGGAACTAGTTGGGGGAAAGAACGAGAACAGAAAATGGGATAAACTTCTCTGGAGGGCCCTATCTTAACCTTATCCATAGGGATCCCCCTCCACTCTTTAGAAACCCCTATCCACTCTACGATGTCATCTTTCTGAAGGGTAAAGTCCTTGTTGGACTTCAAACCTATGAGTATTCCATTGAAAAGGACACCGAAAAGGTCTGAAAATAGTTGGTCATTGATGTTAATGATCACCCACACACTATGAATGTGTGTGCGAAAGCATTCTACCTTATCAGAAAAGGAGTCCACTAGGGAGAGCATCTTAGCAGCATGAACGTTTGGGTTTGGGGTTAGGAATAAATATAGCAACCTAGCATTTCAGAGATTCCTGAACAAGGACTCCAAAGCTTCATTATGTATCCACTACTAGCTCATAGCTATTTCTCCATATTTGAAGTAGATGTTCACCTCGCTATTCCTAGTGGCTACCACCGTCACCTCCTGATACACCTTCACCCCTACAGTAGTTTGCATAAAAATAGTTAGCATAAGAAAGTAAAAATATAGAAAGCAACAAGGACATTCCAACATGTTGCATCGACTACTTAGCCTACCAAGTTTATATGGAAATGGGAACTATGGAAGGGTGACTAAAATGGCTTCCATGGGGATCGGCTTGAAAGGTGCCCATCCCTTATCCAACCAACCAAACTCCTTACATCTATTGTAGAGAATGGGATACTGCCTCAGATAGGTGGGGTACTCGCTCTAACATTGGGATAGGACACCTACATAGATGTTCTCAACAAGAAAAAATTCCCTCAGGGCCATCTTCGCTATGGCCAAGGCATCCGTATCACTATGAAGGCCTTGGTCATTGATTAAAAACCTGGTAACAAAAACACATCATTAATATTTGACTAAGCGTAGTGACTGTAACATAGCAGAAACATTGCTATAGAACTCACCTTCTAGCATAATAGATGATTCCTGGTGGGTTCTAGAAGCACGTCCCCATATGACATGTGACAAACAATGTGCTGTAGAGATGATAGCAACTGTGCTTAGGCATCTCCCAGATCTGGCTTGAAACACCGTGAAATTACAAAGAGAAAATGACTTAGCAGGATCCAGCAGTTCAGGAAAAGGTTCACAATATGTTGTACATATCAGCAAGTTCATTTCTTTTGGTTAAAGGCTTGTTATGGTACATTATGTAGCTCGGCGTAAAAGCCTAAGAAAGACTCGATGGAAGCAATAAATATGCTTTGATAACATGTCAAACTTTGAAGTTTTGCTATGTTACACTAAGTTACTCTATGCAACATAACATGGTGTGATGCAGCGTAATATAATACAAGGCAACGTAAGCGTAAGATAGCCCATGGCACTAAATGTAAAGGCAGATTACGCTACGCTATGCTTCAGAGCTTGATGCAGTGTATTGGTGCAGATTTCAGCTTTTGTACATTAACCGACAAGCATTTTGTGGGCCCAGGACACATGTCATCTAAACCGCATTTATCTCCTGACCCTAATCTTATAAATACCCTAATAAAGAAGATGTAAAAGGGGGTTGAAAATTGGACAAAAACTAGAGTTAGCATTTCAAGCAAATTGGCAAGTTTAGTGACTCTAGCTACGTTGAGTAAGAATATTGGCAAAAGAAGAAACTCTGACAAGAATAGCAAGAATTTTTTACTTCAAGCCTAACCTCCTTGCATCCCATCTCGACCAATGAACAAGGTAGATTGGCCTTTCACTTGTTTAAATCTTTGAGTAGCTTCTTATTTGTGGCTGATACTTCATCCAAACCGAAGTCTAGCTTGTGAAACTCCGCTATATTTTTCATCTTTTATTTGTGAGATAGATCTCATATTCTGGGATTGTGTGTATCTCTTTCAAATCTACTTTACTGTGTCTTTCTTGCATGAAATTTACAACAGTGTTGCATAATTCATATTACATTTTTCGAAATTTAGTCAAGTAACAAATCCCTCTTTGCTCGCAAATACATGATCAACCTTTGCATCATATTATCATTTCATTGTTAACAAATTTTTACTAAAAAAGTAAGTCCCTATCTTATCAACAAGATCGTTCAGGGCACGTTGGGTTCATTTTTCTTTCAGCACGACCCTCACGTGAATCCAGGGTTAAAACTGTGTACATGGAAATTCATCGGTATCTCCAGCAACTGATTGTTTTCATTGTTACAGTTTTCTGGTGCTAGAAGGAGGGCCTAAACCTCTAATCCATATTTTACAGATAACCTTGTAAGCTATCTGTACCCATTTTTAATGAACGTGAATGTAATACCTTCGTGGCGGTTTATGAAATCGTGCGGTATAGATCGGTCACTGCAATGATTCCCCTGGAATCCTGCAGGGTGGAAAGCCCAATTTTAGCTTTATCTTATTGTCGCCTTTGAAATTTTTATAGTTTTTATTATTACTATCGATCTGTGAAGAAAATGAACTCTGTGCATGCCACTACTACTTCTATGTCTGTTATAGATCTCGATATTATAACCTTGAGTCCCTTCACTATTGCTGAGTATATAGTTGTCCTCAGCACAATGAGTCATCAGGGACCATCTTGTCACTCATTGAGATTCCAGGGTATGGATTCCCCATTCACCATCTTGTCGCTCATTGAGATTCCAGGGTATGGATTCCCCATTCACCATCTTGATGCTTGAGCAATATAATTTCATTTTCATCAAAATATAGGTGAAACTGGCCATTGATCGAGCCGAACTAGAAGTAAAGAAAAATTATGAATTGATTTATAAAGGGGATCAAGATTTCATTCCTACCACATATGACCTCATCTCGCTCACTGAACACCATCACGAGCTCCTATCATAACTTCTTATGGCTAGGAATCAAACTTCACATTAATCCATTGTGGAACCTCAAAATGAAGAGGAAGAGGATGAATTTGTAGTCCAATCTAAACATGTGGATTCATATCATACCCTTAGCCCCCACACATATGTGAATCCGTTATTTCATCCTTTCACAGGAGAGACTATGCCTCTCAATGCAATCAAAACCTCTCAAACGCATGTGCCCATCCCCACTGTTTTGCCAATCACTACACTGCCCTCTTTCCTGCAGGTACAAGATTCATCTCAAACTAACATAAGGGTGACTTTCCCATCCCAAGTGTTTGGGATGTCATCTATAATACCTACTTCCTCAGCTACACAGTTTATTCCATAGTTGTCATACTATGGTTGCAACCTGTCTAGCCCAAAATTCGGTGCAAAGTTTCCTGTCACAACCTACAGTTGGGTAATAGGTCACCCCTATTGTCTAGTCGTAGCAATCTTTCTAACAACCTACAGTCGATCAATGGACTGTGCCTATTACCCAACAATGTCAACAATCTACACTTTACGGTATGCTGCCCTTGGTCGCATCTACTGTAAATATTCCACAACCAACTGTTCAACTCCCCTACATCGCGTCCTCTACCCAACAGTTGCATGGCACCCAACCTAGTCGGCCAAATGGTCCATCCATGGGTTTGGATCAAGCTTTTTAGCTTATCCAAACCCTTACTGAAGAAGTTAAATGCCTCGAGGTTGTTGGCTCTGATGTGGTACAATTCATGAATTTCTACCATGATGATCCAATTAGTCTAGTAGTCCTGGTTCTATCATTGCCTCCTAGGATGTCACTTCTTCATTTTACAAAATACAATGGGGAAGGTGATCCTAATGCCCATCTGGTCACTTTTAGATCAGAATCCTAGTTACTAAAATAGTGAGCACATACTATAATTTGATTCTTTGCTATGTCCTTAATGGGTAAAGTTTTAGACTGGTATCGTGCTCTTCCTCGTTCTTCCATTTCATCCTTGGAAGAACTGCTGACTCAATTTGTGATGCATTTCAAATAGAGCCTGAAACTAGAAGTCACATTGGACTAGCTTATAGGGATTGAAAAAGATCCACTTGAGCTGGTCCAAAGATTTATACAGCGTTGGAGCACCGCCTTGAATGAAATTTGTGAACCAATCGCGGAGGCTCATCTGTTAGCCATTTTCAAGGGGGTAGTTAACAACTTTATCAAGTCAAAGTTATGCTACCTTGCTCCTCGCTCCCTGAGCAGCTCCTTTGCTCAAACTAAGAGCATTCAAGACATGGTAGAGGCTAGCAAAGACCCTACATATGTGGTTTACAAGAAGGCCCATAACAAGGATAAGGACAATGGCAAGGCAACGACGACAATAATGGCAGCTTTTGCTAAAGGTGTCAAGAAGAAAAAAAATAACAAGAGGGTGCCTACAGCATCTACTGAGCCTATGGATGGCTCTAGCGGTGTCGGCTAGGAGTCATCTACCCTAGAGACACCTATGCATCCCAGGCCAAAGTTTGAGTGCAACGATCGCTTAAAGTAGACAGCCCTGCCCGTAAAGCCTTCAGAACTCCTGAAGTAACTATTGGGAACTGGCCACATCCAACATAAGAAGATATCTAAAGAGGCTTTGAAGCATCACAAATGCCATTGTGAGCTACTCAAGGATCCCTCTTTAGCTCTACCCAATGAACCACCAGTTCCTAAGCATTTCAGGCTGGATTGTTTATGTGACTACAACCAATTGTGTGGTTATGATACAAATTATTGTTGGGCTTTGAAAGATGACATTCAACACCTGATCGATAATGGTGATCTAATCCTAGATAGTAGTAATCTAGCACATCTGAAAAACCAGATGATGCATGTGTACCAAGACCCATTGAATGCAAACAATGCAGGCTACACCATCAATGTGGTGAGTATGGAACGTGATGACCAGGTGCAACCAAAGCAACCCTGTGTTGTGAGTGCCTTTTAGACCACATCAG
Organism: Gnetum montanum; assembly: GCA_015680685.1. Lineage (NCBI taxonomy): Eukaryota > Viridiplantae > Streptophyta > Gnetopsida > Gnetales > Gnetaceae > Gnetum > Gnetum montanum. The sequence goes on from MNCI01037271.1 coordinate 25,158, forward strand.
GTAGCAGGTCTGTCAACATTGAAGAATGGTACTCCTAGATAACCCTTTATCCTCTGAGCTCCTTCTCAAACCATCACTCGACAACCCACCACCAGTAAAGTCACAACCTCACCCACGCCAATAGCTAGGGATCCCTTTGTCATTAGGGCACCAAAATTGTCAACTACCCCTGTCATATAGGAGAAAATCTCTAGAGCCATTCCCCATTCATAGTTTGATAAGAAATCAAGGAATATGTTAACTAACATGGCCAAGGACCATTCTATGCTGGGGTTTCTCAAGCCTAAACCCTTGGTTTCAATGCCCTTGGCCTCTCATTCAAAAAAGGACGAGACTACACAAGTGGAACAATGGAAACAACGATATCATCCTAGTCCAAAAAAATGCAACCCTCAACCAGAGGCTATTCTTCCTTGACAGATTTGTCTCTTGGGGCGAATAGAGGAGGAAAAGGCTAACAAACAGATAGACTAAGGGTGGGACCTCCTTGATGCTTTTGTACAAGTCAAACAGGCTCTAAAAAAAAAGAATACAACATTGAGTCTTTATGACTTACTCATGACATCACAAAGACACCGTGAGGCCATGGTCGATGTGTTAACGTCCATACCTATGGATGAAAACTTGCCAGCGAATGAGGAAGTGATTCATTCCATCATGCTTCCTCATGCCGCTAAATAGCCTAGGCCTTCCTTGTTGATCTTTTATGATGAATCCATTAAGGATGACCTAGAAAAGGATCAGGTGAGAATGACGCCTATGTTCATCACCATCTAGGTCGGTCAATACAAAATCTGGAAAGTACATGTGGATGATGGGGCAGCCTCCAATGTCATCCCATATCCCATAGTGGAGAAGTTGGGCCTGATCGATCAGATAAACCCCACAATGATTTCATGTCTCAAGTTGTTCAACAAGACACGAGTACAAGTAGAAGGGACTGTGCACATCAACTTTGTGGTAGGGGATCAATTCCCCACGGATGCAACGTTCATTGTTGTTGAGGAGATGCCTAGCCTCAACCTGATTCTAGGAAGGTCTTGGTTAGCTCAACTAAGGGCAATTTCGTCACCTATACATCAGGAGATCTATTTAACCTACGCAAAAAGGTAAGTGATCGTTCACGGTGATGAAATGACTCCTCAGGCTATCAACAACATAGAAATGGAACAAGGTTCAGAAGTTGAAATTCTTGAGGACCAATCTTCTATTCCAGCACATGAACAAGCCAAGACATTGGTTGATGATAGTTCAATTTGGGCTAAGCTACCATTCCAGGATGAAGATAACGGTGTAAGAGAATAGAGTGACAGGTCTCATCGTTCCTATGCATCACCAAAACTTAAGGTAGTTAAGAAACAATTGCGAAATTAATGCAGAAATGACATTGGCATAAATTGTTGCAATAAGTCACATTGATCAAATATTAAATGGTTTGCACTTACCCTTCCATTAGCTATTCTATTTACATTCTACATTTATACTTTGCCTTTACTCTTTATCCTAGCTCTAAGTTTTACTTTATCTGCATGCTTACCCTTGCACCAGCTGTTCTACTTACGTTCTACATTAATACTTTGCCTTTACACTTTATCTTAGCTCTAAGTTTTACTTTATCTACATGCTTACCCTTTCACCATCTATTCTACTTATGTTCTACATTTATACTTTGCCTTTACGCTTTATCTTAGTTCTATGTTTTACTTTATCTGCACGCTTACCCTTCCACCAGCTGCCTTATTCACGCTCTACACTTTTGCTTTGCCCTTACGTTGTAACTTAGCTTGATACTTCACTGTATTTTATTTGATACTTTACGCTCATTGTTACGCTGCATAGGCTCAAAATGGCCTAAAACTAGCATAGGCCCAAATTGGCCTAAAACTAGCAATGCCCCAAAATGGTCCTAAACTAGCAATGGCCCGAAATGGCCCTAAACTAGTAATGGCCTGAAATGATATTAAACTAGTAATAGCCTGCTATAGCCTAAAACTCGCAAATGTAGTCCATCCTTTCTCACCTACTTGGTTACAAAGATCTTTAAATTCATAATATCATTTACACTATACGATTAAACTAGTCGGTGGCCCACAATGGTCTTAAACTATCAATGACTGCTTACGCTTTACACACATGCAAAAAAAATAACAAAATTAAAACCATAGGAAAAGCATCAAAATTTGTTAAAGAATAATATTTTTTGTTCCCTGTTCACGACAATAAAACACTAGCTAATTCAACCACACTATGCATTCCCTTTGTCACCGCTATCACTTGTGTCCACTAGCTCCACTTCAGCTTCAAGCAAGTCTTCTTCATAAGGGCCACCCTTCTCATGATGCATCTCTTTGTGTGGATAGTTCTGTCCAAGAGCATCCCCTTTGTAAGGCTGCTCATCACTTGACCGATCATCTCCACCTTGTTCTGCTTCATGCAAATCTACTGCACGAAGAACATCATCTTCATTGTGCTGATTCTCTAGGGGATCCTCTTCGTGTCCTTCCTACAATTTGACACAACATAGATATTAGTACTACCATCCAAACTAGAGATAATATTTATACAGTAGTCTCACAATTTACTTGTGATGGTGTGACATCGGTTGCCAATGGGATTTGCTCTAGGCCTATCCATAGATGTTGCATGATCTTGTCTTCAGTAAGCTTAGACCAAACCCCTTCTCCTAGATTAGCTCTAGCCTTGACCTTCCCTTTCTCTATAGGAGTCCATTAGGGTGGTTTAGAAAAGAAGGAAGGAATGGTAGTCTCCCCTCCAGGAAGAGTTACTTCTCTTTCTGTAGAGGTAGTTACCATCACTTGCTTCTGGAACTTCTCATAAGCCCTAGAAGCAGAAATGACGTTGAGGAATAGCTGCAGGGACTGAGCCTCAATAGTAGAGTCTCTATAATGCTGGTGATAGGCAGCACTTTCTCACTTATATACATGTTTTTGATCCTTCTGCGTCTACCACCATTCATGTACCCTCATGCTAAAGTCCTTCCATTCTTGATTCTTTTGGGCCAAGAGATCCATTTACATTTGCCACTCGATCAGTTCCTGGCTGGTTTGGACACTGTTCTTGATGACCATCCAATAACAGGCATAGTCAATAATAGCTATCCACCAGTCCTGATTGTTAGTCCCCTAGGCCTGCAAGAATTCATTCTGTGACCTCAGATCCCCCACTTTAGCAATTAGAGCTACCTTTTTTTCTCTAACTTCTAAAGCCTATTCCAGAGGTCTTCATTGATATTTTGGCATTCCCATAAGGATCGAGTCGAGAATACAACATATTTACCTATCTTGTTGTAAATGTTGTACAACACGATTATCATTCCTGATGGTGGTTCGATGGTGTCTAAATCAATAGGCTCCGACGGGTTCCATATGAGGCGAGCTCCTAATAACATAAAGTAAAAGTCAGACATGGTCAAATAGCGTAATGCCAAAATACCATAACCTTGCATAATGATCATATACCGGCTGTCAGGTCAACTTGTTTCAAGTGGCTGATCATCTCACTAATGAGGCCTTCCATAAGGGCAAATTTATCAGGAAATTCACCCCAAGGATGTGCCACCATGGTCGACGAGGTTACGCCCTGATCATCTATTATAGATGAAGACAGTTGAAACATTATGATGACTAACAAACAAATATATATACATATGTATATCTAGAAATAGTAGAATAAATACGATGTTTTTGGTGAAAGTCAAACGCACCGAAAGATAGACCACTTACCTTTTCTCATTTCAGCCGAGAGGAATTTGACATCCTCTGGCACTATTTTCTTTTTGTGCACAGGAGCCTGTGCATCATTTGCCTTATCAACTGGGGCCTCCTCCTCCAAGATTGCAGCCCCTCCTTCATGTCGTAAAAGTAGAGCCCCTGTTTCAAGGGTCAAACTATTCCACAACCTTTTTTCTCTCTGACCATATAACATAAAACATAATGTGAACAGTTAATGTAGCATTATGCTTGTTTTCTATACCTCGACTACACTACAACACAATAGCATCTATACCATTAGTGCATCATTTTACTTACCAGCTAGAGATTTATTCCTTTGAATCTTAACTGGTAGAGTTCTACCCTTCCCACCTACTGGCTTGGTGTTCCCATCAGGTAGATGAGGCTTCTTTCTTGGCACTAACGAATCCAGGATTTCAACCGCCAGACACTTCCACCATGATACATTACCGATGTAAGAGGGGAGTGCCCCACCTATGCTATCTAGACCTCGAGCCAAAGGTGCAACCATGTTCCTAGTCATTATCAAAAATGACTCCGTGATTCCTTCAGGAGGGTCCTGCCAAAGATATGAGAAATCCATAGTCTGGAAATTTGGTTGCAGTCCTATTGCATCCAGACTCCATTCCTTTAGACTACCAGGAATTTGGCAAAACACTAGAAGCAAGCTATGAAGAAGGTGAAATGTACATTAAAATGAGACTCAATTTTCTTGCATAGCTTGATCATTTTAATGCATAGGCCTTCAGCAAAATAGGTGGCCCAATTGTACTGGGTCCCTTCCTTGATGACCTCTCGCATGATTCGAGCATGCTCTATGGTGAGGACTCTTCCCTAGGAGAGTATTTTGGGAAAGGCCTAGGCTCAAAAAAGGGGATACATGGTGCTAGATACCTCCAGCTCAATCCCATCAGCAGGGATCCCCTTTGCCTCCTTCTTAGCCCCTATCTACTTCTCTATAGCTGGCTAGTGTTTAGAACTCCTTTTTGACTTTTCCTCTATAGGAAGGCCATCAGAAGGAACACCAAAAAGATCATAGAGCAACTGAGTGTCTATGTCAAAATTTAGGTGCATGTTGCGTATGTATATGCAAAGACACTCAACGTCTTTACTAAAGGAGTTGACTAGAGTTAACATTTCGCCTACAGTAACGTTGGGGGTTATGGCCAAAAATAGGTCTAGTAGTTCGGCCTCCCGAAGACTATTGGTTAACGCAACCATGGATACTCTATGGCCAAGCCAACGTTGTGTCTCCTCTATGTCACCGTAATGGACGAAAATGCTATTTTCCTCATAACCGGAAGCCATAATCATAATTTCCTGCAATTCCTTGACTGACAACATAGAACAAGAACATAACAAAATTAGAAAATCTTACACACTGCTCTTAGTTAGCAACTTTGTACAACTAAACATCACAACAGTATTTACCCTCTCCAAATGGCAAAGGGAATGAGGGAACTTTCACTTGTACATCTACAATGGTGAGAGGATGATCCAAAGTCCACTACTGTGTAGCCATCTAAGGTGCTTACACCTCATGAAAAAATCAACATAACGTGTGGGATAGTGTGGAATTTCGAATGCCAGCTGTCCCATGACCACGGCTCGCACATTGCTAGTAGAAGTAAACTCCCTTATGGCTCTTTCGGCCATAGCCAATGTATTATTCTCCCCCATGAGACCAATGTCATTAATGAAAAATCTACACTAAAATATAGACAACACTTTATGCTCAGCACAAATTAAACATTAGTTAACACATCACCTTTACAATGGAAATGCTTACCCGCCTGCGTAGTACATGACATCGGGTGGATTTTGGAAGTAGGTTGTTAAATGGCAAGCCACAAACAGGGTATTGTAGGCATGGTAATAGTTAAACCTAGGCATATCCAAGATCAAAGCCAAACACTACAAGCCCTTAGCACTCTGCTTGCGGTCTTGCACTCGTTTAGTCTGAATTGCATCATCAACCAAAATTTCTAGGATGCTCTGCGTTGACCTGACCAGTAGTGTCTCTAGAATAGTAGAATCTTCATCAGTTAGCAAATGCGAACAGATGATGATGCTGAAGTTACGTAATAGAAATTGTAGAAACTCTCGTGACCCTCTTCGAAACCATATTTCCTTCTCTAGCATACAAACATAAGGAGGAGGAACATGGGCCACGGGAGCATGTAGGCAGCATAGAATGTCCACAATTTCCAAAATGATTAGGATGGGCTTGGGTGTAACCCTGTACAATAAAATAAATTACAATTAAATCAACAGCTTAGACATAAACACCTATCATGTGACATTAGGGCCTCCTCGGCTGCTAGAAAATCACAGGTTGATGTTGGAAATGTATTTCTAAAATTGCCTAAACCCTTGTAATGGTTCAAGGTCTATCCTTGATAATGGTGATAAAAGTAGTGCTGCGTATTATTCCAGCATAACATGTAACCCTTACAGGTGAGGCGACACAACATTAACAATGCTACATACGAAAGTAATTTTAGATATAAACTATGTTTGTAAAGAGTTACCAGATCCTACTAAAACCCCTACAATAATACAAGGTCCACTTCTAGCAGTGACAATGAAGACAAAATAACAATCTATGATAACCTAGCTTGCAGAAATATATACGATTGTAGCATTGCAGTAAAGAAAGAATGATTGTGAAAGAAGATGAAAAGTGACTCACTGGTTGAGTAGAGTAACTTCCTGAGTCTTGACCCTGGCCTACGAAACCTGTTGCAAACTCTACGGAACTTTGTCTCTCCTGGCCAATTTCGTGTTCTTCCCTCTAACCTTAGGTTCCATGGCTACAAGTAAATTACAATTGAGTAAGGTTTTACAAAATCATACGTTTACACCGTATCTCCGCCTCGTTGTTGCTATAGCAAAATTCAAATACATAATATCTAGAGCCTATTTTAAGCATGAATCACAAATTTATAGACATAGCACTTGAAACTAGCTAATTCTACACTCGAATGATGTAGAATCATTCCTAATCTTCCTGAGACGCTAGCCTGTCAGTATGACATGAAGTGTGAAGATCAAAGCATTAATCTCATAGATATCGTATTGATTACGATCCGAAATGACCTTAAACTAATGAGCAGCGTACCACTTCATAATTTGGTCGCATTAACTGTGGTTTGCACAAAATTTTGAATCCATCGCCCCAATATGCTAAACATGCCACGTTACCCATTTCATCTCAATTCACAAAAGTTGCCTGCTTGTGTCCAGGAAACTTGTCTCACTATTCTCTTGTAAATTTTGCATGCTAATAATGGTTTGCTAAGACTGTAAACTAGCAACCTCTTTAGAAAGCGACAAATGTTTATCACTTCACCTGTAAAGAAATGTAATAGTCTTCACATTTGATGATTTTGCAGGATATTTTGGCAGATGGACGCAACATTAACTACAACCCTAGCCCTAATAGGCCCATATGGGGAAGTCATTAGATAGTTTAATCATGCACTAATAGAAATAGATGCTTCCCTTTGTGATGCAATCATAGCAGTGTCAGAAGTATCCCTAGATTGGCTAGAACACCTTACCCAAACCTTAGATCTAGAGGCTGGTGATGTGATCGAGGACACCCTTGATGAATCCCCTATAGTTATGCATAAAGGTGAAGGTAAAACACTGAAACTTAGTTATCTCTTTAGTCAAGAGATGCAAAATGACATAGTGCAAGTGCTTCAAGCCAACGCTGCTATATTCGCATGGTTGTATGAAGATATGCCAGGTCTAGACCCGAAGCCAATACAACATAACATAGTCTTAAACCCACACATGAAGATAGTTAAGAAGACACAAAAGATTAAGCCTGAAATAGCATTAGCAATGCCTAATGAGATCACCAATCTATACCAGGTTGGTTTCATTCATGCGGTTGATTATTCAGATTGGGTGTCAAATATTGTGGCTGTCTCTAAGAAAACAGGAGGAATACGCATCTGCATAGACTTCTATGATCTAAATAAGGCTATGATTAAAGACAATTTTTCCCTATCAAGTATTGACCAACTTATCGATACAATAGCTGGTCATGCGTTACTATCCTTCATGGATGATTTCTCTGGCTATAATCAAATTCATATCAACCTAGAACATCAATTAACTACAACATTCATGAACCCCTAGGGGACTTTCTATTATACTATGATGCCTTTTGGGTTAAAGAACGCTGGAGCAACATATCAATGTGCTATGACATACATCTTTAGTGACTACCTCTTAGAGAGATTAAATGACTATGTAGTTGACATAGTTGTCAAATCTATGAAGTCGGAAGATCACGCAAAAGATTTGGAGTTGGTCCTTAAATGATGTCTCAAGCATGACCTATGGCTCAACCCAAAGAAGTGTATATTCGGAGTCAAAACGAGATGCATGTTGGGGTTTGTAGTATCAGAGACTAGCATCTGAGTTGACCCAGACAAGGTTAAAGCCATCATCAATTTAACACCATCCAAAAATCTCAAAGAATTACGTAGGTTGCAGAGAAGGCTATAATTCATCAAGTAGTTCATTTCAAGATTAACAGACAAACTGTACCCCATGCAACACTTACATAAGAAGGGCATTAATTTTGAATGGACTGATGACTGCCAGCATACATTTGACAGCTCAAAATAGGAACTGCAACACCTATCAACGGTCTTCCTACCATAAAGGGACTAGCTATTTTATATTTACTTGGCAAGCTTAGATGTGTCTATAGCTGCGTTATTGTGCCAAAAAAGGAATGATGGATCAGAAGCTCCTATCTAATATCTAAGTCATGCTCTATTTGCATACAAAATAAGGTACAACAAAGTAAAGTGTAACTATTTGGCATTGGTTTTCACACTTAACAAGTGTAGAGACTATCTTTTCCACAGCCAGGTTAATGTAATCTATAAAAGCAATATCCTGAGAGCAATCGCGAACAACTTGTACGAGAGTAGTAGGATAGCTCATTGGAAGGCTATAATGGCTGAATTCAATTTACATTATATTGGCCAATCATCCATCAAGGGTCAAGCTATAGCTAATCATTTGGTAGCATCGCCTATAAGCAATCACGATACAGTGGAACCTGAATTTCTCAATGAATCTGTACATAGTTTAAGCCCTGTAACAATAGGCCCCAAGGCTACATTATATTTTAATGGAGCCTCAACCACCATGGGTGGCAATGCTGTCACCGTCATTAGGCTATCCCCTGAAGAAGTTCTCCCATTGGCTTACCACCTAGCATTTCCCTATATGAACAACATGGTAGAGTACGAGGGGCTCCCTAGGGGACTATTAAGAGCCAAAAAACTCAATGTTCAACACCTGGCAATCTGGGGTGACTCGATGCTCATGATTAATCAAATCACAGGAGTCTACTCCTACAAGGCTACACATCTACAACCCTACTGCAATATGACTAAAGATCTTCTAAAACAATTCATGGTGATAGACATTTGACACGTGCCATGTAATGAAAACACAGTCACCAATGCATTAGCCATGCTAGCCTTAAACATGTCACCACATCTGTTTGCCACCTTTCCCACTTTCATGATAGAATGTACAGAGCCTGTCATCCAAGTGGCACAAATCTCATTACTAAGCTCAAGATGCACATCAAAATGGTACAATAACATTAAGACTTATGTTCTGCATGTCAAACCACCACACGAGCTAACATCCGCATAGAAAGATGTAGTTCACAAGCGCGCGAGGTAATACATCATCATCAGAGACAGTACTCTATGTAGATGCTTTTTTGATGGAGCATTGTTAACCTATGTTAACAACGATCAAACACAGAGAATAGTTAGCGAAGTCCATGAAGGGCTATGTGGAGGACACGTAGCTTCACGAGCCATGGCAGCTAAAATCAGACTCTTAGGGTATTACTGGCTGTACATGGAAAAATAATACCTTAACAAAGTTAAGACATGTGACACATGCCAACATTATGCAAACTTAATACACATGCCACCAACTAAGTTGCATACTACACAGATTACTTGGTTGTTCCAACGATGGGGATTAAACATCATAGGCCCCATCAATCCTAAATCTTCTGCAGGACATAGCTTCATTATCACCACCACTAAATATTTCAAAAAGTGGGTCGAAGCTATTCCTCTATGGAAGATCACATCCCAATAGGTTTGTCACTTCATCTTAGATAACATAGTAACTAGATTTGGGCTTCCTATGACTATTGTGACCAACAATGGACCACAATTTAGTAGTGTTGAAACCAAATCTTTTTGTAGTCACCTTGGTATTAAACAATCTTTTTCCTCACCTTACTACCTGGTAGGCAAATGGTTAAGCCAAAGCAACAAACAAAATAGTCATCAACTTTTTGAAAAATATGCTTAATAGCAATAAAAGGTGATGGCATGAAAAAATCCTCTATGTGCTATAGGTGTATTGGACGACATGTAGAACAGCTACAAACAGGACACCCTATAGCCTAGTCTATGGATCCGAAGTAGTGTTGCCCTTAGAATTACAGATTCCTTCACTGTAGATGGTCCTTTCCATGGTTATGAATGAGACTCAAAATAATGAGTCTAGAATCATGGAATTAGACTTAGTAGAGGAGAAGCGAATTCAGACGCTTGATACTATTGACAGATATCAAGACAAGCAGAGATGAAAGCACGAACATAACCTGCATCAGCAACCGATCAAGAAAGGAGACTTGGTCCTTAAGACCATTCATGAACTAGTGGAAAAATTCTCTGCAAACTATGAGGATCCTTTCTTGGTCGTTATTGCATACGATAATGGGGCATTCAAATTAGCGGATAATAATGGCAATGAGATGCAAAGCCCAATGAACCACATGTACCTAAAATGGTACCACATCTAGCTATGGGCTCGACACTAACATCAGGTAACAATCCTCTACGACATAAAACTGGAAAATTTATACACATCCACTATGACATAAAACTAGCACTCATTGCACGCGTCCACCATGATGCTAAATTGGAAAGATCTTTGATAATCCGCCATAACGCTAAAACTGGCAAGGTAAGCATTGATCTGCTAAGACATAAAACTAGCATAGAATTTTCCCTGGGTCATGACATAAAACTGACATCCACAGCATGGTCCGCTGAGATCATAAATTAGCTCTTCTACCATCCGCTATGATGGAAAACTAGCACACTACAGTCTGCCCAGACCATCAACAGTGACCATGGTCTACTAGGACTTAAAACCAGCAATGACAATCTACTAGGATGTAAAACTAGAAACTACCAATCAATAGTGCATAAAACAAGTGAGCGTGATCACTCTTGCAAAGCATCCCTACCAGATGAAGCAGGTGGGATGTTCAAACCTATCCAGCATTACCACCATCTTGACATCCTACTAATTCCTTAGACATGCCGAAAGGCATAATACTGACCCCTCAATGATGATGCTATGATAGCCACTCCGTAGCTGTAACTCCTAGGGCCAACTTTGTCGTCTAGAGCTCCAAGGGAACTATGATCAACCATGGCCTTGGAGGCCTCCTTCCATTGTTGCCACCACACTCTAGCCTTGCAAATTCAACAAGATGAACAATGCAACATAGGTCCAAGCATATGCAAAATATTATGCAATAAGGAAAAAATCAAGAAAAACAAGTTATATATGGTGAAATTTAGCTAATATGAGTTCAAAAATGGTTAGGTTTTGCTAATTTTAGCCCTTAGAGGGCCATGTTTGGAGGCTACAATGCTATTAGGTGATTTTAGACATCAATCAAGGCTATTTCTAGGATATTTAGGCCTAGAAATTGAGAGTTTTGAAGCGTCAATGCTAAGCTTAGTGCGGAAATAGGGACACTTATCATGGAAACCAATGAAAATAGTTTTTGGGATGCTTTGAGGTTCAAAATGAAGGTTCTAGGATCTTCCCCTGGAAGCAAAGGATCAGATCCATCAAAATTAGGCACTCGAGAGATCTATAAAGGCCAAAAACTAGGTTTTGGAGCATTTTCCCTTTGTTTTCACACTGGCCAAAGTGGAAGAAAGGGGGATCAGCATGGAAAAAAAAAAACCTTAGCCAAAACAAGGTCAAATGAGGTAAAAAAAATAGATGGAACCTAGAACTAAAAGTTATGCATCCTCTATCTTCATTTTAAGGAAATTTGAGTTGATTCTTACTGTTAAAACATGTTGAAATTGCTTCCACCCATTTTTCCATGTTGATCACAATATCCCCAACATGGAAGAATGGGAGGAATACTTGTTTCATGCATTTTGGATGGTTTATAAGCACATTGACTAGGTTTCCAAGTCGCTAGGGCTGTAGAGCATGATTTTGCAAGTTTTTAGCTATTACTTAGCACATTTGTAGGTTGTTCAAGGTTACTTAAGGTCTTTCTCACCCCCACTATTTTCATGCTGAGGGAGCTATTCCAACATGAAATATTGGGAGGAATGGATTTTGAAGGTCATAACTAGATTAATCAAGAAAAATCTTAAGACTATAACGTCCTAGGCTTCCGAGAGTGTCATCTTGCCACGAAAAGTGGAAAAGTAGCTTCCTCCTTTTATTTTCACACTACCCAACATGGAAAGGGGCTCCTTTAGTGTGGATTGAGCAAGAATCCCAAATCTAGGCCAAAGTGGATTGAGCATGTTACCTTTCAGAGTTGCTAGGGCCAAGGGCTCTATCTTCATGTTAAAATTTGGTAGTTTTGAGTACACCCAAGTTGTTTTGGGCTAGGGGGCTTAGCATGGAAGACTAGGGGAAACCACTTTTTGGACATCTGGGATCAGGTTTCTAAATTTTGGAGGCTCCATTAACTACTAACAGGGTTCTAGAGTGCATGTAAGGTCATTTTACATTGTTCTTGAAACACCCCCAAAATTTCAAAGTCATTCTAGCTTCACCAAGCATTGCAATTCACGTAGTGCTATGGTAGTTCTTTGGGAGGAGAATGCTTTGAATTTAGGCTAGCCAGTTTAGAAAATTTTCTACTTTGGGTGCAAACAAGCTCCACGAGTCATCCTTCTTGTCAATCCAAGTAGTTTTCCTAGCTGACAGCCTGCTTAGAAATGATGCGTGGAGTTGATAGTAGCGCTCAAGATGCACAAAATAGTTCAACAAGTTTTCTAAGTTACAAAGTCTCGTACACTATGCTAGGCCCTACTACATAGTGTAGCAAGCTTTAGAAAATGATTGTAGAATGAAGTGCCACACTACGGTATGCTACATAACGTAGCGTAGCATGGCAACAGCTATATAGCCAGTTCCCTCACCCAACTTCAAGTCCTTCAAATGTCCTTTTCCATCAGGAAGTGGTGGACCATATCTACTACTACGCTGCACTGAGCTACATGGCATAACAAGGTGTAGCAATCCTGCAGAAGAGACAGAAGGCAGCTCAAAGTTTAGAATTAGCAAGTTTGCAAATCTCGCAATGTAGGAAGCAAGGTTTACAAATCTTCCAAGTTTTCACAACTAAGGCCAGATGCTACACTATGCTATGCTAAATAGCATAGCATAGCATAGCAAGTGTGCAGCCCACATGTAGCGAAACGCACAACAAGGTGCTACACTACGCCGAGCATGCCATGATACAAAATAGAGCAAAGCATGTAGGTGGTTGTGTGACATCAATGCACTTCACCTAATTAAACTGTTGGCACACATCTCAAGATGCTGATGACACAATTATGGCATGGTAGGCTCATAGTTGCAGCATGGTAGACTCATAGTCACAATAGTTATGCATGACCAATGGTCATACTGGCACGTGCAGCATAAGCAAGTCAACATGGGCCCAAGGCACGTGATGTCCAAACTACCCGTTTTCACATGCCCGCTAGCCCTATAAATACACTGATGAGTAGGGCTCAAGGGGTTTGAAAATCTCTTGGTTGACCCCAGATGTTCTAAAAACAAGCATGGTAACATTGAGCATTGAGCATTGTAAGCTTTCTGTTTGACACTACAAATAGTTAGCATTCGTAGTTGACATTTTGTTCTATCCCTTTTTTACCACCTTGGTAGAATTCCTGCATTATCAGCTCTTAATTCTATAACCAAGCACATGACCATCTTTACTCTACATGTCCTAGTTACTCTCAGGATCTCTGTACTCTGGCACCCTATGCAACCAATTGTATCCATCTTGACAGGGTAGACCTGTAACCTTGGAGTGGTGCATTTTTCTAACTGTATTTTACCTTATTTCCTACTTATTGTTGTGTTTTACATTATTTTATACCTTATTCACCTTTAAGCATTACTTCACACTTTCGTTCTTGTTTTCAAACTATATGTTGCAAAAGGATATATAGACACTGATTAAGTCCCTATCTAATCGACCAGACTATTCAAGGTGCTCTGTATCTACTCACACTCAGCATGGCCCTCCCATGGATATGAGGTTGAAACTATCATGCCTGTCAACCCCTCAATGTTTTCCAGCGGCCAATGTTTTCTATCACTACAGTTTTCTCATGCTAGGAGGGCCTTTTGGTTCCTTTTCCGTGTGTCATGGTCATTCTGGAAGCCTTCTACACGCTAATACACATTAGCATAAACATGAAACCCTCTTGCGCTTGTTTACGCTTTGTGTGGTGTAGATCGGTCGCCTCGACGGTCCCTTGGGAGCCCTACTGAACACAAGCCTCCGATCGCTAGTTAACTAGCTTGTCATATGTTAGTCTTGCATGTGCTCTATACCTCATTGTGCATTAGCGTATCGTGTGGTATAGATCGGTCACTTCGATAGTTCCTCCGGAGGCCTGTGAGACATAAAGCCTTGATCGCTAGTTAACTTGCCCATCCTATGGTAGTCTTGCATGCGCTCTATACCTCATTGCACATTAGCCTATCGTGTGGTATAGATCGGTCACTTTAACGATTCCTCTAGAGTCGTACGAGACATAAAACCTTGATCACCAATTGATTTTCCTATCTTACGATAGTCTTGCATGTGCTTTATATCCTATCATGCACTGGTGTAAACATGACATCCTTTTACGATTGTTTATGCTTCGTGTGGTGCAGATTGGTTGCCTTAACAATTCCTCAGGAATTTGGCAAGATGTAAAGCCTTCCTTTTGTTTCTTTTTAGTCTCATCATTCTTTTTGCACCCTTTTCCAAAACTACTTAACTTACAATGGCTTTTTCAACTATTGCTTCTAATGCCTTCAACGTGGAAGTTCCCTTCAACATTGAAGTTCCCATCACTGTTCAAGGCACTACTGATGCCAAAAAACTACTGAACCCGACGTTGGAGACATGTTGATCTCTCAAAATCCAAAATTGAGGACCTAAGGGATTGGTCCACCAACATGAGCATTACAGTTTCCTCTGTGCAAAGGTGTAGGCTAGTTTGCCCTTGGACGTACATGAACTCGAGGAAAATTGTTTCTCTACCTTTAATACAAGCATATCAACGACTGCTAAACTAGCTAATCCAAATGGCTAGGCTTAGGAAGCAACAAGACACAGTGTCCAACCAAGATGATACTTTCCAAGAGGGATAGGAGGAACTCAATTTCCAATTAGACGAGGGAGGTCCAAGTAACCCCGCTCCTATCCCTCCTACTCAATCCTTCTAGGCCACACCGTTATCTATTACTGCTCCCTTTGTGATCACACTTATGCTTTCATAACCCATAACTATAATGGCTATGGGTAGCCATGTCAATCCTATGGCATTTCAATGCCCTCTTTCACTTGTTTTTCCTATTTCATTTGCATCTACTATCCCTTTGCAAACTGTTCAGCAATCTATTCCTATAGCATATCATACGCCAATCATGGCTACCCTACCACATGTTCATATCATACCTACTTCACAATTGTACACAACTTCTGTGTCTATTCCTACATTCACGTCTGTTCCATCCACTATGGCGGACCCTTCCCTATCCACATGCTGGGCCCCATTTTCTTCTTTGCCTACCCCGTAACCAGCATAGATGTCTCACTACGTCTATTCTCAAGCCTACCAAGCCTCGTAGATGGTACAACCTAACATAGGGCCATGGTCTACGCTACCGATGATACAAGTAGTCTATCCAATAGCAAAACCTGCGATTGCTACCCTTACAACACCACCTGTAGGATGGTGGACAACATAGGAAACACCACTCGTGGGGGTCATCCCAATGGTACCACTAATGGATCATGTCATCACCCTCACCATACCATAGGTGCAAGCTACCTCCGTAGCTCCCCAACCACCTACAACATCATCGAGTCTAGACCAAGCATTCCAACTTATCTAGACCCTCACTGAGGAAATAAAATGCCTCAAAGCTACTGTATCAAACATGGTATAAGTCATGGACTTTTACCAAGATGACCCCATCAACCCCGCAATACCTACTTTGACATTGCCCCTAGGGATGTCTCTCCCACACTTCAGGAAGTATGATGAGGAGGGAGATCCCAAAGCACATATCGTCACATTCAGGTCTTAGTCTTTGCTATTGTAGCAATGGCCACATAGGATTATTCATGTCTTCACCATGTCCCTAGATGGGAAAGCCTTGTACTGGTATCATGCACTACCACGCTCATCCATTTCAACTTTGGAAGAGTTGCTAACTCAATTCATGATGTGCTTCAACTACAACTTGAAGCCAGAAACCACACTTGATTAGTTGATGAGGGCGAAACAGGATCCCCTAGAACCAATCCAAAAGTTCATCCAGTGTTGAGGCATAACCCTTAATAAGATTCATGAGCCCATCGTAGAGGCCCACTTTCTAGCCATTTTTAAGGATGTAGTGAATGAATTCATCAAGTCCAAACTGTACTACCTCACTCCTCTCTCTCTCTTAGTCAGGCTTTTTCTCAAACTAAGAGCCTACAAGACATGGCCAAGGTAAGCAAAGACCTAGCCTACATCACTTACAAAAACACCTTCACAAAGAAGGAAAAGGGTAAATCCCCAACAATCATAATGGCCGTTATGACAACTAAGGCCAAGCCCAAACCTAGTAACAATGGTAGAAAGAATAGCAAGAAACCAGTCATACCTGTGACTAACCTTGCACCCAAACAGGGCCACATGCAACAACCTTCTATACCTACACTCAAGACATCTACACAACCCAAACCCAAATTTGAGCACAAAGACCACTCAAAGTATACCCCACTGCCTCTTAAGCCTTCAGAACTTCTGAAGTAGCTATTGGTAGCAGGATACATCCAACACAAGCAGATGTTAGAAGAAGCAACTACAAGGCATCAATGCTATTGTGAGCTCCTTAGGAATCCCTCTTTGGCCCTACCCGACGAACCTCTAGTTCCTAGGGGTTTTAGGCTGGACAAGTTTTGTGACTACCACTAATAGTGTGGTCACAACATGGATTATTTTTTGGCATTGTAGGATGACATACAGAGATTAAACGACCAGGGGAAGTTAGTGCCAAACGAAAGCAACCCAATGTACCCAAAAATCAATCCATGTATGCCTACATAGATCCTCTCAATGCAAACAACTCTAGTTACATAATCAACGCCATTGGCATTGATAGTGATCCTAGGCCACACCAGCAGCCATTGGTGGTCTGTCTGCCTTAATGTAGTGCACTAGTACCATGAGTGGCTAATCAAAGCTCACAATAGCCCTTTGTCCTAAGAGTCCCTTCATGGGCATCCACCTTTGCACCACTTGTTAGCGGAGTCACGTGGCCCCACCCAACACCTCTAGCTCCATTCATCATCAGGGGGTCGATGCCCTCGATGGCCCCTATCCCACGCAAAATAGCTGAACATCCTTCTCGCTCCATAAGGTAGGAAGTCCACCTCATGGGTGAGACATTGAAGGGGAGTATCATCCAAGGTACCCCCGAGCCTACATCTTTGTTTCCTGCATCTATGCATTCGTCACCAAAGGCAAAGGATGACATGACTATGCAACTTGCATCACTCTGCCAACAAGGATCTAAACCTAGATCTGAAGTAGCCCCTCCTCAAGAAATTTTTCTTCTAGAACAAATAGAAGAGAAGGAGAGCATCAAACAAGGGGGCGACCAAAACCTCTTAGACGTCCTCACACAAGTCAAACAAGCTCTAAAACAAAAAGACACTACATTAAGATTGTATGACCTAATCATGACATCTACTTCACACTGCAAGGCCCTAATCCACATGTTGACAATGACTCTAGTCAATGAAGACATGTTAGCGGAGGAGGAAATGATCTACTAGGTCATGCTTCCCTTCGTGCCTATAGGGTTAGAATAGCCTCAACTAATATTCCATGATGACGCCATTAGGAAAGACCCCGAGAAGGGTCAAGTGACTATGGTGCTCCTTTTTATCACAATTCAGGTCAGCCAACACCAGATCCAAAGGGTACACATTGATGATGGGGCTACCATGAATGTCATCTCCTTTCCCATTGTAGACAAGCTGGGCTTGGTTGACTAGATCAAACCTGCAAAGATGTCATGCCTAAGGTTGTTCAATGGGCCGAGAGTCATGGTAAAGAGCATAGTTCACATAAAATTCATAGTAGGGGACCAATTCCCCACAAACACAATGTTCATCATGGTTGAGAAAATGCCTAGGTTTAACCTAATCTTGGGGAGATGATGGTTAGCACAACTTAGGAATGTCTCCTCACCCATACACTAGGAGATCGACTTGCCTTATATAGGTAGAGAGGTGGTGATCCAGGGCGACGAAGTAGCAATGCAAGAAATCCACAATGTAGGCATGGAAGAAGGCTTAGAGGTCATAAATTCTAATAATGAAGAGCCTATTGCAATTTAAACTAACTACACAGTAGAGGGGTAAGCTCAGTAGGTTTATCCGTAAAGCAAAAATGCATGGACTGAGTTGCCCTTCCAAGCAGGAGGTAGCATCGTAGATGAAGGCCCTGGCGGAGCACCTCGACCTTATGTCTCACTCACCATGCATTGGGTCAGGAAGTAGCTTCACCTAGTGTAGCAACCCTACTACTCCCTACCCACACACTACTCATACACTTCTATGCTACGACCTGAAATGGCCTAAAACTAGCAATGTGCAACGGCCTAGAATAGCCTAAAACTAGTAATGCACTATGGCCCGAAATGGCCTAAAACTAGCAATGTGCTTTTACGTATCAGTATTACTTCTCATTCAGCCCACGTTCGATCAGGAACCAGCTTCACCTATCATAGCAACCCCACTACTTCTTGCCCACACATTGCTCATATGCTTCTATGCAATGGCCCGAGATGGCCTAAAACTAGCGATATGACCTAAAATGGCATAAAACTATGCTACACTATGGCTCGAAATGGACTAAAATTAGCATAAGTTACCAGTTAGCTATTGTTCAAGTTGCTCACTCATCATCTCTTTCTCATGTTACACAATGGCCCAAAATGGCCTAAAACTAGTACATGAAAGCATGAACATTCTATACAAAGCACATGTATGGAATACACAAGTTAGCACAAAATCCTCTTGCTTTATTCAAAACTATTGTCTTTCAAATACTATTTGCAAAATTCATTACACAAAAATTTCGAGAATCCAAAATTTCAAATTTTAAAAAAAAATCCCATGCGGTCATGGGTTTTCTCTATTCACATCATTTTTTCCTTTTGTTCCTGCATCATTACCTTGTGCATTACCTTTCCCTGCTTTGTCCCTCATCGTCTCTTCATTCCCTCCCTCTACGGGTGCTACACTATCACCTTGGCCTTGTATCATAGGGTTGAAGTGATCAGTTAGGGCAACACATGCAAACTGCAACCAAGCATAATCATTAACATGGTAGAAAGCAACTAACCTGAGAAGGGCTTATGTCCATCTCAAAGGGTATCTAGTCTAAACCAAGCCCGAGGCGATGCCAGACCTCCTCTTCCATGATATCTACCCAACATCTTCTACCTGTTGTAACATCTACTACAACAACTCTCTTCCTTTTAGTGGGTGTCCACCTTGGCAGCCGCAAAGAAAAGCATATGGTTGTGGTTTCTCCTGTAGGAAGGGCCACCTTCTACTTAGGAGATTTCATCACCTTGATCTACTCTATGAACCTGGTATAGGCCTTAGAAGTTTCAATGGCACTTACGAATGCTTTGTACATAAATGTGTCCATAGCAACATCTTTGTATAGTTTACGATGGGTGAAATTTTCCCATTTATACATATGATTATGTTTTCTTTGGGTTTGCCCCCATGTGAAAACCCTCGTACTGAAGTCTTTTAGGTCCTAACACTTCTAGTCTAGGAGGTCTATCTGCATACACTTCTCTATCAATTCATGGGTAGTCTCGACATTCTGACATGCAACTATCCAAAACCTAGCATGGTCCACCATAGTTGTGCGCTAGTCCTCATTGTTAGTAGCTTGGGCCATGAGGAACTCGTTCCTCGACTTGAGGTCCTCCACCTCAACCCTCAGGTCAACCTCTCTTTGCTCAGCCTTTTGGACCCATTTCCATAGGTCTTCGTTTGTACGATTACACTCCCACAGAGAGTGCACCGAGTTCAAAGCATATTTACAAACCTCGTCATATGCGTGACGAGACACCTTGGTCACTTTCGGCGGGAATGTGGACATAGCACCAACTTTGAAAGGCTGTGTCAAGTCCCATTTGAGTCGAGAGGCTACCATGACACAAAGAACATACCAATCGAATTAGCATAGTACAAGTAGCAAACACAAGAAATTTTAGCATGATAATGCGAGAGAAAACAACACTATTACTTACTCTCTTCTAGGTCTACATGCTGAAGGTGGAAAATCATGTCATCAACAATCCCTTGCATAAATGTAAACTTGTCAGGGATTTCAGCCCATGATTTTGTGTGAACCAAAGAGGGTCCTGTGGCATTAGCGGTAGCACCTGTCACATAACCAAACACATTAGTAATTACCAAAATGGGCTATGACAACGCAAACTTATTCCTAAGCTCACCAATGTTCAACGATGGTCTTGCTTCTTGCTGATGCAAGACGATGGTGGTGGCCTAACACAAGGTTCCTATCGGGTCCCTACGGACCATCTCTTCATGCGTTGGTACCTTCCTTTTAAGGATACCAACATCTTCTTTATTCAAGGGAGACTCCTCTTCACTAGTAGGGGGATTCTCCCTAATACTGAGAGCTCCTACCTTATCTACAGAAGCTCTCTACCTCTCAATCAGAGCCCTTCTCTCAGAGACTGGGGCCTCCATGCTTTTATTCGTCACCCCCATCTTAAGGGTTGACACCTCTTCATCTCCTTCTTCCTTTTCTTCTAGTGGTCAAAAAATACATTTGCATTAGCTTGAAGCAAGTTATCCTAAGGCATATGCTACGCTACACTATGCCACCTAGTGTAATATAGCATAGTAGATAACAACAAAGAAAGCACTGAATGAAGGCACTTACCAATAGGAGGTCACATCCTCTATAGTTTAAGCTATAGTCTTCGCCCCTCCTCCACCTCCACGCAAAGGGTTTCCATAGCTGGTGGAGGCTTCTTCCATCGTATCTTGTTGGCCTCTGTTTCAACTATGAAGTGTTTACCCCATGATACGCTACCGTCCATAGTGGGGGGCATCTCTTCTACACTATCCTGGCCACAAATGTTGGAGGCCACTCGATCCTCAGTCGTTACAGAAAGTGACTCCCCAATTATTTCTAGGGGATCTTGGGCTCTGGTGGTCTAGAAGACCTAGTGAATCCATGGTCTAGAAATTTGGTTGCAATTCACATGACCTAGACTCCTTTCTCCTGAACCACCAGGAACTCCATAAAGAATTTTAAGGCAGCCTATATAGAAGGCGTAATGGATGTTGGAATGGGACACTATTTTCGTATGGTGCCCCAAGATCTCAGTCAACAAGCCTTTACATAGAGACTTGGCCCAGTTGTAGCGGGTCCCCTCCTCCATAATCTCATGCATTATCCAGGCCTATACAAGCCCCATGACCTTTCCCTAGGTGAGTAGCTGGGGGAATGTGTGAGCACAAAAAATAGGGTAAAACTTCATGGTAGGTCCCTCCTTGAGTTTCTTCATAGGGAGCCTCTTACACTCCTTGGTGAGCCCTAACCACTCCTGAAGGTCCTTATTCTAAAGGATCAACTCTATCTTGGATTTCAACCCTATAGAAATTCCTTTAGTAGGGACACCAAATAGATGCATGAATAGTTGATCATTGATGTCAATGACCACTCGCATGCCATGCACGTGCAGGCGAAAGTGGCTTACTTTGTCATAAAAGGATTCAACCAGAGTGAGCATCTCGACTGTGGGAATGTTCAAATTCATGACTAGGAATATATCCATAAGCCCAGCATTTTTAATGTTCTGGACCAGGGAGTTCGAGGCCCCGTCATTCAGCCAGCATTGGCTCGGCTGTACTTCCTCATACTTGAAGTAGACATTCATCCCTTGTGCCTTGGTGGTTACCACCATCACCTCCTAAGGATTTCTTGCCCCTTCAATAGTCTCACAAAAACATTTAGCATAAAAAACATAGAAAGTTCAAATATTGCAAAGGCACTTAAACATGTGGCACTTACCACTTGACCTACTATGTTGGTATAGTAGCAGGAACTGTGGGAGTTCAACTAGAGCTTGTTCAACAATGACCAGTTTGAAGGGTACCATCCACTCCCCATCCAACTAGCCTTGCCCCTTACACTGATTATAGAGGGTGGAGTATACATCTGGGTAGGTGTGGTATTCACCCCCACATTGACCAACCACACCCATTCACAAGTTCTCAGTAGAAGAGAAATCTTGTAGGGCTAGTTGTGTTGTGGCGAGTAGACTCGATAGGTCATGAATTCCATCAACATTGATAAAGAACCTGGTAGCAAATGCATACTATTAGAATTAGGCCACTATGGCCAATGTCACACAAACATAGCAGAACAAGGCTACAAAGCTCACCCGTCAACAAAGTAGATAGTTCCCTGAGGGTTCTGGAAGCACGTAGTCATAAAACGTGTAAGGAACAAAGTGTTCAAATGGTAATAGCAGCTATACTCAGTCATCTCCCAGATCTAGGACAAGCACCTTAACCTTGTTGGGTGCTGACTGGATCCTTCTCCTTGCCCACTCATGATTGCCGCATCAGTCAGAAACCTTAGAATGCCTCAACTTGCCCTAGGCAGAATGAGTTTTGTTATGTCGGCAACCTCCTCCTCCTCTAAGGATGACCAAATGATCACCCTGAAGTGGTCAAGGAGGAATTGTAGAAAGTCCTATTTGCCTTTCCTAAACTAGACCCCTCACTCCCCCATATGTATCTTGGAAGGAAGAGCATTAGCCATAGCTCTACTCACATGACACAGGACCCCTCTAATTTCCAAAACAATTAGCTCGAGCCTCAACCCTACCCTGTGAAACCCAATTTGTAAATGTTAGCATCATATCTAAGCGCAATACATGCACAATGTAGCAATTCCTAGTATTTTATGCATACAACGCAACATAACCCTCTTCTTGCACATAGCGTAGCAAGGATGTGAAAGCCTAATGTAGCAAGAACATGCAAATAGCCTAGCATAGCAATAGAAGAATTAACAACATGTCCTAGCAAAACATGTGTTGTGCTATCATATCACACATGGCCTAGCCCTCCTAAGGGTTCTATGTTACATCATTTGAAGGCCAAGTAACTTAAACTGCCTGAGCCCCCATGGTTATGACAACCATGGCAGTGGCAATTTAAGTGACCTTGCATGGAACTATGATGTAACATTTATGCATCTACCATGAATGAAATGAAAACAGCAAAAGAGCATACCCCAACGTCCTCTTCACCTCCTCAACCTTTGCAAGCACTGGATGAGTGTGTTCTCTCTTAGGAGCCATTCTCCTACTTGTAGATTTACCCTCTTCACTGTAGAAAACTCACCTTGCTAGTCATTAGCACAACTACTTTGTGCTCCAAAATCACTTTGTACTCCAATGCAAGCTTTGCACTCTTACAATGAGAATGGATAAATTTCTAGGGTTTAATCCCTATTTATGGTCATAATGATAAGATAGGGAAACTTGCCACCCTCTCTCTCCAATTAATACAGAGTGTGCCATACAACATAGCATGCTCACCACAACATCGTAGCACTGATAGCATTAAAGACTTGACACATTTCAAGCTAATTTCTTGCTTTCTCGAAAACAAAAAAATATATTTGTTTTCATTATGGGTTCAAAAAGACCTTAAACTAGCAATCCTAGTGTAGTTGCACCTCTAATGGTTTGAAAAGACCCTAAACTAGTAGTTTCGACCTGTTACATTCATAGTCCACAATTTCACACTCTTACATAGGTGGTCTTGGATCTTCTTGTAATTTTTCATTTCTACATTGGCAATGTCACACTTTCTAGTAGTCTCGTGCTTTCATGTCAATAGTTTGCATTTTCACATTAACAATTTTACTTTTCTAATACTTGTGATTTCCCATTTTACATACTATCATTTTTCATGTTAAAATTTTGCATGTTACAATTTGGCAATCCGAAATGATAGTAAACTAGCAGTCTAGCATTTGCATATTGACAGTTTCATAGCTTCACACTTTGCATTGACAGTTTTACATCTATAGTGGTTCTACACTCTTATGCCTTAGTAGTCCGCCATGACCTTAAACTAGAAAACTTTCAATCTTTACATCATCACACTTCTCAAGCTATGTCTCATTGCTACTTTGCATATTTTTGTTATACATAATCTCTTCCAATAGATGCCTCTTAACTAGGTTTTTATCTCATATTGGTAGGTTGAGCAAGAGATGAAAATCCATCAAGGCCTTTCCATGGCCTTAATGTTAGCAGGTCCACAGGGCATGCTCATGAGACAGTTGAACCCCAACATGATCGACTAGGGTTCAACCACAACCAGCACCGTAGCAGCCTTAGAAGCATCCCCAAACTAGCCCAAGCATCTAGTCAAAGCCCTAGACTTAGAGGCCAGGGATGTAACCAATGATCCTCTTTTCGAGCCACCTCTGACCATGTCAAAGGGGGAGGTGAAAACGTTAAAACTCATCTCCCTCCTTGACAAACAAATTCATAAAAAGATAGCCAAAATTCTGCAAGACAACATCAAGGTCTTCACATGGTTGTATAGTGACATGCCATGTCTAGATCCATAGCTGATACAACACAACATCATCCTAGACCCATGCATGAAGGTAATTAAGTAGAAGGCTTGCAAAGTAAAGCTAGAAATCACACTATCCATGAGAGATGAAATCACCAAGCTATACCAAGTAGGTTTCATCCGTGTGATTCACTACTCAAAGTGGGTATCCAACATCATTATTGTTTTGAAGAAAACAGGAGGAATACAGATCTGTATAGACTTCTAGAACTTGAACAAGGCAATGATCAAAGATAATTTTCCACTTCCAAGAATCAATTAGCTCATTGACACCATGACTAGTAATGCTCTACTATCCTTCATGTATCATTTTTCCATATATAAGAAAATCCACATTAACCTAAACCACCAGCTATTAATGAACTTCATGACCCCATGGGGTGCCTTCTACTACACCATGATGCCTTTTAGGCTCAAGAATGCTGGAGAAACCTAACAGTGAGCCATGACCTACATTTTCAGTGACTATATCCTAGAAACATTAAATGACTATGTGGATGATATAGTAGTCAAGTCCAAAGAGGCATCTAATCACCCACATAATCTAGGTGTAGTCCTCAAGTGCTGCCAAATGCATGACTTACACCTCAATCCTAAGAAGTACATCTTTGGGATGAAAACTGGATGCAAGTTAGGATTCATAGTATCAGAGGCTAGAATACGGATGGACCATGACAAAGTCAGGGCCATTGTCAACCTGGCACCTCCCACAAACCTTAAGGAGCTACATCATTTGCAAGGTAGGGTACAGTTCATTCAAAGGTTCATAGCAAGGTTGAACGACAAGTTACACCCCATGCAACATCTTGTAAAGAAGGGGGTTAACTTTGATTGGATAACCCAGTGTCAAAGACCTTCAATGACCTGAAGAAGGAGCTTTCACACCTCTCGACTGTGCATCTGCCACAAAGGAAAAAACCCTTCTTCATCTACCTTGCCACCTCAGACACATCTATCATGGCACTACTATGTTAGAAACAAGACGAAAGTTCTGAAATACCAATGTATTACCTAAGTCACGCACTAATAGTGCACAAGGAGAAATACAATGAAGTCAAGAGGAATTGCCTTACCTTAGTGTTCACACTAAAAGAGTGAAGGAATTACCTATTTCATAGTACAACTAACATCATTTGCAAAAGAAATATACTCTAAACTATCACAAGAAACCTATACGAAAGTAGTAGGATAGCCTGTTGGAAGGCAATAACTGTAGAGTTCGACTTACACTATGTAAGTCAATCATCAATGAAGGGTCAAGGCATAGCGACCCAACTCATGGCTTCACTAGTTGATGACCAGGCAACCATAGACCCCGAATTCTTGGACGAGCACATTAGCAATATCAACATTATCCCATCACATTTTGAAGTCACCTTGCACTTCGATGGTGCATCAACCATGCGAGGAGGTAGTGTTGCTACCTTCATTACATTTCCTTCTAGGGAAATTCATCCATCTGCTTATCATTTCACATTCCCTTGTACCAACAACATGGATAAATATGAGGGGTTACTTAGAGGCCTCTTAACTACCCAAGACCTACGTATACAAGACCTGGAAACCCAAAGAGATTCATAGTTAGTTGTGAATCAAATCACTAAGGTCTACACCTACAAAGCTACGCACATGCAACCCTACTACGATCTAGCAAAAACCTTGCTTGAGCAATTTACAACCACAGATGTACAACACATGCCACGTAATGAGAACACTGTGGTAGATGCCTTAGCTACCCCTGCGTTATACATTCCCTTGCAAACCTGCCAACTTTGATAATCAAATGTACCTATCCTATTACTCAGGTGGAACACATGGCCTCTGTTAATGCTACAGATACCCAGGAGTGGTACACCAACATTAAAGCCTACCTACAACATGGTGAACCCCCAATAGGATTGACATCCACTCAGAGAGATGCAATCTATAAGAATGCCTAACAATACATGCTCATAGGAAATAACATCCTATGCCAATGTTTGTACGATGGGATATTTCTAGCATGCGTGGGTGGGGAGCAACCGTAGAAGGTAGTTAATGAAGTACATGAGGGGCTATGTGGTGGGCACATAGCTCCTAGGGCTATGGATGAAAAAATCATATGCCTAGGGTACTACTAGCCCCACATGGAATGAAACTTCTTGTCAAAAGTCAAGACGTGCAATACGTGCCAGAGATACGCAAATCTCATACATGTAGCACCTGTAGATCTACACCCAACACAAATCACATGGCCCTTTCAATGATGGGGACTAGACCTCATGGGGCCTATCATGCCTAAGTCCTACACAAGGTTTAGTTTCATTATCACTACCACTAATTACTTTACCGAATTGGTGGAAACTATCTCCCTAAGGAAGATGACATCTTAGCAAATCTACCATTTCATCCTAGACAACATCTTAACAAGATTCAGGCTCCCAATGACTATTGTGATAGACAATGGGCCATAGTTTAGCAGTACAGAAACTTGAACCTTCTGCAACAATTTAGGCATTAAGCAATCGTTCTCCTTCCCTTATTATCTATAGGTGAATGGGCAAGCAGAGGCTACAAATAAGTCCATCATCAACTGTCTAAAGTAGATGCTTAACAACAGTAAGAGGTGGTGGCACGAGCAAATCCTCAACATTCTATGGACCTACTAGATAACATTTAGGACCACAACAAGTAAGACTCCCTACAATCTTCTTTATGGATCTGAAGTTGTGTTGCCTCTTGAGTTGTAGGTACCATCACTTTGGATGATCCTTTCTAATTTCATGAGTGATACATAGAACAAAGAGTCATGGATCATTGACCTCAACTAAATAGAGGAGGAACGAGTGCAAATGCTGAGATGCATTGAGCACTACCAAAGCAAGTAGTAGCAGAAGCACCATGTAGACCCGCATCGATGGCTAGTGCATAAGGGAGACCTCATCCTCAAGGTTATACATGAGTACATGAGTAAATTCTTAGCCAAATAGGAAGGTCCTTACGTGGTCACTAAAGCCTGGGGGAATGGAGCCTTCAAATTGATGGACATGGATGGCAATGAGTTTTCCAATCCAATGAATCACTCATACCTCAAGCCATATTACATTTGAAGCACAACGGTAGCCACCAACATCCACAATGACATTAAACTAGCCACACCAAGTGGCATCTGCAACAACGTTAAACTAGCAGCATCAAGTACTATCCACCATAACGTAAAACTAGCATGGCTCGTCCACTATGATGTTAAACTGATATATACGGTCTTTCAATATATTAAACCAATACAACAGTCCACTGGGACCTTAAACCAGCACACGGTCTACAAAGACTTTAAACTAGATTCACGTTGCATCCCCAGCATGCACCAGCACTACATACACATCGAATGAGTGGGCACGATGCCAACGCAAGGGTGCATCATTGTAGTTCTAGAATGTAGTTCATGATGCAATGGGAACTTTTTTTGGAACATTTACAACACTACCATCCTTGGCATCATGTTGATCCTCTGGAGATGTCATATGACATCACACTAGCCCTCGATACCTACCATTGCCACGACCCCTTGCCCTAATGGTAGCTCCTTGGCCAATGCCTACAGCTACAGTTTGAGTAGTATTTTGGAGTAGCCAGAATATTATTATCCTCTACCCCCATGCCCATAATGTTCAACTATGCGATAGATAACCTCATAGCTAAATTGGAAATGCTTGCCCCTGGCAAGGATTCTAGTGCATCGGCACTCATAGCAGTGCCTTCGAGGCTGGTTCCTCCATGCTAAGGCTATTTTTGGCCTTCCTAATTTGGACATCATACACTAGAAACAATGTCCAATAGCTTCAACAATGCCAAAAACTAGTAAGACCTTTGCCCCTGAAGGCACATCTTGCAATAGCAGTAAATGTTATGGTGTCACGAAGTGAGTGCCTCGACTAGCTTAACTATTCCAGAGTGCAAACTCCCATGATGTGTGTAACAAAGATCACCTCATGGGAAACACTGGTGCAAGTTCCATGACACATGTAACATATCTTGTCGCATGGAACACATCTGTAGGAAGGTAAAAACCCTACATGGATGTAACACAACTCATCCTGGGAAAGACACCTATCCTATGGGAGGTCAGAGGTTACCTGAATCAAAGGTGAAAATGCTCATGACCCTCTCATGAGCACTCCAAAAAGGGATTTGACTAAACCTCACCCTTGCCCTTCTCCTATGCCTCCTTCCTTTTCACTTCACCTCTTCACTTTGATGTAACGCTCTCAAGTGCAGCCAAGTGATGTCTCAACACTCACCAAGTCACAACCTCAACATTTTTCCTTCTACGGTGTTTCGTATTTTTTGTCAACATCTATCAAGCCCGTTCTCTAGACATTGAAAAACAGGGACCAATGAAACACGTCAAAAATTTCAAATTCATTCTCACTTCACTAGGCCTTGCAATTCATGCAGCACTATGGCAGTTCTTCAGGAGGAGAACACTCTGAATTTAGGCTAGCTAGTTTGGCAAATTTTCTACTTTAGGTGCAAACAGGCTCCACAGGTCATCTTGCTTGTCCATCCAAGTAGTTTTCCCAGCTGATAGCCTGCTCAAAAGTGATGCACAGAGTTGACAATAGTGCTCAAGATGCATGAAATAGTTCGGCAGATTTTCTAAGTTACGAAGTTTGCTACGCTATGCTACGCCCTACTACATAGTGTAGCAAGCTTCAAAAAATGATAGCAGAATGAAGTCCCATGCTACGCTACACTACGTAACATAGCATAGCAAGGCAACAGCTATACAATTAGTTCCCTTGCCCAACTTCAAGTACTTCAAATGTCCCTTTCCATTAGGAATCGATGGACCATGTTTGCTACTACACTACGCTGAGCTACATGGTGCAATGAGGCATACCAATCCTATAGAAGAGACATAAAGTAGCTCAAAGGGTAGAATCAACAAGTTTGCATGTCTTGCAACATAGGAAGAAAGGTTTGCAAATTCGACAAGTTTTTGCGACTAAGGCTAGATGCTACTCTATATAGCGTAGCATAGTGTAGTAAGTGTGCAGCCCAGATGTAGTGGAACGTGGGACAAGGTGCTATGCTATGCTGAGCATGCTAAACTACAAAACATAGCAAAGCATGTGGGTGGTTGTGTGACATCAATGCGCTTCACCTAATTGAAACATTGGCACATGTCTCTAGATGCTGACGGCACAATTACAGCATGGTAGGCTCATAGTTGCAGCATGGAAAACTCATAGTCACAATGGTCATGCATGACCAATGGTCATACTGGCATATGTAGCACAAGCAAGTCAATGTGGGCCCAAGGCACATGGCATCCAAACTACCCCTTTTTGCTTGCCTCCTAGCCCTAGAAATACCCTGATGAGAAGTGCTTAAGGGGTTAGACAATCTCTTTGTTGACCTTGGATGTTCTAAAAACAAGCATGGTAACATTGAGCATTGTAAGCTTTCTGTTTAATACTGCAAATAGTTAACATTCTTAGCTAAAATTTTGCTCTATCCCTCTTCTTCCACCTTGGTAGAATTCCCACATTATCAGCTCCTAAGTCCACACCCAAGCATAGGACCATCTTTGCTCTACACATCTTGGTTACTCTTGGGATCTTTGCACTCTACCACACCATGTAACCAATTGTATCCATCCTAACAAAGCAAAATTGTAACCTTGGAGTGGTGCATTTTTCTAACTGCATTTCACTTTGTTTCCTGCTTATTATTGTGTTTTACATTATTTTTTTCCTTATTCACCTTTAAGCATTACTTTGCACTTTTTTTCTTGTTTTCAAACTATATGTTGCAAAAGGCTATATAGACACCGATTAAGTCCTTGTCTGATCGACCAAACCATTCAAGGTGCTCCATATCCGCTCACACCCAGCATGACCCTCTCGTGGATACGAGGTGGTTAAAACTGTCGTGCCCACTGACCCCTCAGTGTTTTCCAGCCATCAAAATTTTTGGTTGCTATATTTCTATTCTCTTTATGAGTTCTAGATGAGTCTTCCCATCATTTTCCATGTTTTGAAATGTGGAGGAAGGGATCCCCAACTTGGAAGAACTACAAATACAAAATCTAGGCTAGCTTTAGCCTCAATCAATTGTGCATGTGTACCTCTAGGGTTATCGAGGTTAAGGACTAGGGTTTAAGCTCAAGTTTAGCCAGTTAGGAAGTTTTCTATATGGTCTTTTAGATTTCCCCCTATTTTCCACACTAAGGGTATTATGGTCAAAATGGAAAACTAGGCAAAAGTATCCTTTTAGTTATTTACATCATTTTTGATCATGCATGTAGGTCTTCAAGCTTGCTACTTTTGATTATCAATGCCTAGTGTTAAAATTTGGTGGTTTCAAATTTTGGTGAGTGATTTTTGATGTTTTCCCATTTTTCCATGCTAGGGCTTCCATGCTTAATGTGGAATATTTGGGGGCAAGGCTTTATGGCTATTCATGGTTGATTTTGATGGGCCTGAGGGTGTTAGGAAGGGAAAACAAGGTTCTAGGATACACAAAAGATATTTTGGTGTTTGTTCAAGGCCTTTGTAGGCTATTTTGGAGCCTTTTCCAAATTTCCTCCCTTTCTTCCATGTTGGGTAGCATGGAAGAAGTGATTCCCAATGTGGAGAAACTAGGGAACCTTTCTTTTTACCATTTTCCATCATTTATAGCTATGCATGTGGGCTTCTAAGTTAGCTAGTATCAATTATTGATACCCAATGCCAAAATTTCATCATTTTAAGCATTATCAAGTAATTTTAAAGCTTCCCCTATATTCCATGTTGTGGCTTTCATGCTTAGAATGGAAGATTGGGGGAAGGACTTTTTAGCTTTTTATGATCAATTTTTTCTATACATGAATGTTTATATGGTTGATAGTGGTGGCCATCAATGTCTAAATCTAAAATATGGTTGTTTTAAATATTGTGAGAAGGTTTTTAGGATTTTCCCCATCTATCGATGTCAAGGGTGGGAGGCTCAACATGGATAGGATTCCTCTTAGCATGGAGAATCAAAAAGAGGCTATTTTGATCATTTTAAGTGACTTCTGAAAGTTTGGTAGCCTCTGGAATGATTGGATTACTTCTAGAAGATAAATTGCTTGCAGACCTCAAAAGCTTTAGCTTTCCCCTTTCTATCCATTATAGAACTAGAATGCCTAATGTGGAAGAGGCCTCCATGAATCAAGAAAATTAGATCTAGGCTAGATCTATGGTCAATTGGCCATGCATGTAAACCTCTAAGGTCATCGATGTTGATAGTTGATGCTTGGTACTATGATCCATTAGTTTGGAGGCTTCTAAGTGCCTCATGTAGTCTTCCCCCTTTTTTCCATGCTAGGCATGATGGTCCCAACATGGATGAGAGGGGGATGAAAAGTTTTTGTGATATTTAATAACTTTTTTGGTATTTAGAAGCTCCAAAGAGTGTCAATACAGTTTAGGAGTCACTAGGCTTTGAGAAATGGATGCTAGGTAGTTAATTTTGGTCATTTGGGCTTTCCCCATCCATCCACATTGAGAATGAGATGCTTAGCATGGACAAAGCCTCCTCTAGTATGAAAACACCAAATACAAGATTTTGACCAGTTTTAACTAGTTTCGACTAGGTTTGGTTAGTTTCCATGGCTATCAAAGATGCTTGAAGGGGTTCTAGGTTATCTAGAACCCACTTCAAGGCTAAATGTGGGCTAGACAGGCACTCAAGAGTATGGATAGGTGTTCCCCCCTTTGCTCCACCTTAGATAGTATTACCCTAGTTTGGAAACCCAATTTATCCAATTTGTGCATGTATAACCCCATTCTGGAAGCCCAAAATAGTAGATTTTTGCTATTAACAAAGGTAAGAGGTTTATGTTTTTGTGTTTTTTAGCTATGGGAGGAATGTATCCACACTAGGCAGGACATCCCCCAATGTGGATGCATGGGAGTTAAGGTTGCAACATGGTTTTAAGTATCAAAATTAGAACAAAGCTAAGTGTTGATGTAATTTTTTAGTTAAGAGAGAAGGAGTAGGGTGGGACCCATAATCCAAGAATCTAAAATTTTGAAAAGTAAAGTTGTTTTCCACCTAAAATAAGCATTGAAGAGACATTTCTCCCTTTACAATTTAGTGTAGTTGTAGTTATGGTGCACTAAATTAGCAGCTAGGGTTTAGAGGTAGATTTTTAGGTTTAGATGTAGTTTATATTGTAAAATTTTGTAAGTTTTCAATCATAATTGTCATTCTTACAAATTTCACATTCAAGGAGAGCTCTGGTAGAGATTTGTGTGGTAGAAGCACCAATCTTTAGTGTGGAAACCTTCCATCCTTCCTGTACACAATGTTGAACCTTCATCTTCCTTAATTTTCAACATTTCCAAATGTTGAGCCTATCATGGTGTCTAAGCAATGTGGAGGAAAGAGTCAAAACCCATGGATTTAGAAGAATACATGAGCATGCCAAGGAGCTATCAGAGATTCCTAGGCCTATCTCTATCTAGACCTCATCCATCACTACTTTGAGGTCAGTAGTTCTACCTATTTTGGCTTTCATTTCTAGATGTTTTCTATGATTTTCTTGTATTTTTCTTACCACATGTGGGGTAGTTTTTCCCAAATCTATGCTGACAAAGGGGGTATGTCAAAAATTTGAAATAATCCTAGCTCTTATTTTAGTCATTTTCACATGGTTCCATGGACATTTTATTGTTTTTTCCTTAATAGATTCAATTTTCAAAATTAAGCTTGTTGTTTTTATGTTTTTTCCCAACATTTTGGGATATGCCATTTTTTCAGATCTAGAACAAAGTATTCATCAAAATTAAATTTTGAAAAAATATTTCCCTAGTATTTTAGTGCATTTTCTAATTGGTATTGATCATTTTTGGCTATTTTTTCTATATTTTTATGGCTATATTAAGTTGTCCTTTAGGAATTTTAGGTTTTTACATGAAAAAGAAAGAAATGTTGTGTATTTTTTTCTTTATAAAATGGATAAATATTTTCAAAATTTGATGTTTTGAGTTCATGGCCCTTCATTTAAAATTTCCAATGCCTATTCTCTCATTTGATTTGGATTAATAGCGATGGAGTTATGGCCATTTTCCTAAGGTCATGCAATTAGGTTTTTAATGCCAGTTTTAAAATTTAATGTAAGTTCACAAGTTTTTTCTAAGAAATAGTAACGGTTGTTGTTATTTTTTGGTTATGTTTAGGTGGCCATTGGCTTTAGATTTCCCATAAAAGTGGAATCACTCCAATTGGCTTTAAAATAAATTTTTCATAAATTTTTTTACTAAGCGTATGTTATAAGGAGGATTGTGTAGTTTTTAGATTTTTTTCTAAGTTCATAAATTTTTCTACATAAATGAAAATGGTTTTGAATTTTTACTAAGTGTAGCATGTAGCTCTCAATTTAAGATTTCAAATAGCTAAAATCACTTTGTTTGGAGCTCAAACGAAATTTTGGTGAATTTTTTTACCAACCCTACACGAAAGAGGGTTAATGGTGACAACTATGTTTTTTTGTTGAATTTCACTATGTTCCATGTAAAAACAACTATGTTTTTTTATTTTCAATTGTTCTAGCTATAAATCCTGTGATTTTAGGATTCTTTCCATTGTGAAATCATTAAAATTGAAGCTTGAATGAAGTTTTGATGAATTTTTGGTTATGGCTATCTAAATAATGCAAAATTTTTATGGATGTGATTCATATGTGTAGGTTTTCTTGTAAATCTCATGTAAAAATTATGTTTTAAATATTTTTTTAATGAAAAAAAAAGGTTTCACTAGTTTTAGAAAGATTTTTACTATGGGTATATGCTTTTCCTATGTTTGAATGCCTTTTCTAAAGCTTAATGTTTTTTCTAAATTTATGCATAATTTAGACTAAGGCTTAGTTTTGGCTGCACTATTTTGATTATGTAGTAAGTAGCTATAAAAAATAATAATTATTATTTTATGAAATTTCTTAAGCCAATTTAGATACAGCATAGAGATTTTTATAGAGGTTAATTTCACCTTTGGCTACATGTTTTTTTTTCTCAAATTTGGTAAGTAATTCTAATTGGTTATAATGCAAGGTTCTAATAATGTTTTCTTGTTGAATTCCTTAAACTAATTTAGATAAACACCTTAGATCTTTTTATAGAGGATAATTTCACATTTGACTAGATTTTTTTTTCCAAATTTGCTAAGTTGATCATAATATTTTTGTTTTTCTTCATGCAAGATTTTCTTGAAGTCCATACCTATTATTGTCAATTTGGTGGGTATTTTATCCTACATTGGTCATCCCAAGACCAAAACATCCCTCCCCAATATGCCTTTGGGGAAGCTATGACTATGGTTCTAGCCTGGGGAAAAGGAATTTCTTGCCTACATTCTAAAAAACTTCAGTGTGATGTTATGGTCACACTTGTCTACAAATGTGGCTAGGATTGTAGTGGAGATTTTACTACCTTGGGCATCTAGCTTGGTTTTCAGGTTCATAATTGATAAAATATTAGCAAGAAGAGAGATAGATGTTATTAGTCGACAATACATTACAAAGATCTAGATGATGCCAGAGTATAGTCAGTACAATGTTGACAATACTCTAATGGTGTTACATAGAGCCCACAAATTATTCTAGAACCTACCTGGCATCATGTATTTTCTACAAGGGTAAGCATGATTATTGTAATATTTTTATGATTTTGGCTTAACTACCTTTCCTAACTTCATCAATTTTACAAACTTATTGTAGGTATAAGGTCAAGGATCAAGGCTTGATCATCAATAATCAAATCTTGGAAATGGATCAAACTAATTTAAACAAATTCACCAAGAGTCCTTAGATTAGAATTTTTGTGTATCAACAACTAAGAGGAAAATTTGATGCATATGCTTTAAGATTCAATTGTGTATGCAAGAAGTGCAAGGATGATGAGATGATACATAACTGGTGGATAGATGTCGATAATTCCATAGGTCAAACCATTGCAATTGTGACCTCCATACAAACGAGACTGAAGAAGAAGAGGAAAGGTAAACATAAAGGCTATAGATTCTAATTTTTCATGGTTACAAATCTAAGTGGTCTATTGCTTTGATTGGTTGTTAAATTTTCCTTATGTTGATGCTAAACATTAGTTATTGCTTTGCAAGACATTTAGGAGCATAGGATGTTTAGGAGCATGTCATAAGGATATCCTAATCCTAAAGTTTGGTGAGGTGATACCAGCAAAAGAGTGGTTGAGGGGATAGGTTCCTAGATATGTTCAAGAGAATATTTAGCATGCAAGTTTTCTTGATGTATTTATGACACCTATCCCTTCCACTCCTATTATAGAGATGTTGCATGTCATTGACTCCTTCAATGAGAAGGTTGGTCATTTTAGTACCATAATTTAGGTTGTGAATGTTAATATAGATATTGATGTAGGCCTCTTTCATGACTTGCTTGATGTCCTTGCTAATAGGGAAAAGGTACCAACAAGAATAGTGAAGGAATTTAGCAATTGTGATGAAGTTTTGGAGTGGCTTGGTGCCAACATGGGCCATAGTGAAATTTTCATGGATGGCTCCATGAACGCTAATGCAAAGGATTCATATCATTTGTTTAGGTCTCATGCATTTACTAAAATATTATCACAAAAGAAGATGATTGGCATAGTAAAAGGGTGGACATTTAAGAAGGTCCTGATGGATGACACTTGGTTTAACAAGATGGCTACTTTAGTTGTTGGGCTTATGGATGAGATCCTTAGACTTTGTGTAGACACCTCTAGAATAATCCACATGCATTTTTTAATTTTTTGTGCGTTATTTAAAGAGGTTTGTGGAGTTTTTGGTGGTGTACAAGAATGGAGAATTTGTTTCCCAAGACCCAAGATAACTTTCTAAGCCTTGGATAGAGCACATTTATCCAACAGTGTAAGTTCGAAACCCACTAGAAGAAATGTATGATACATTATCCATTATCATTAAGAATTTTAATGTCAAATAATTTGAGTCCCCTAATAGCACAAATGATGAGGAGCCTCTCACATTCCTAACAAGCATTTATAAGGTCAAATGACTACATAGGAAGGTTGAAGGAGCTACCAGGGAGAAGCTTAAGAGGCCTATGGAGGAAGCATGGCTATCATTAGACCAACCTATCCTAAAGAAGCTTAAGTTTAAGCTTAAGCCATTGTAGACAAGAATCATGTTATAGCAGCCCAAGCTACTATAGAGGTAGGACAAAGGTATGCAAAAGAGACACTCCTAAAGCAACCTTTGGTTAAAGAGTTTGCTAATGAGGATATAAATGATGTCTTGTTCAGTGAGGTGGTCCTATGTACAACCCCCATCATCATCCTAGAGGAGAAAGAGGAAGAGGAGCTAGGTATGCTCATGCTAATTATTATTCTTATATTTTATAGTTTAATTTTGGTTTTTATCATAATAATTCGATGATTTTTAGGCTTATAGTAGTTCTTGAGCCACTAAGGCAAGCACCTATCCCTAAGTTTCATGTGAAACCATGGGAAAAGAGTCCAAATAAGGTGGAGCTCATGCATGCAATGGCCAAGGACCTCATTGACTAATTGCAATAGGTTGCACCCAAGATAGGTAAGGATTTTTTTTTATGTGCCTTAGTTTCTTATTTATGATATTCCCCAAATTTTTCATTGCCTTATCTATGCCATTTTTATTTTTGCAACCAAACAAATCCTTATGCTAACAGTAATAACATAAGTAATCACAACATAAAGAGAAATTTTAGAAAGAGCTTCATTAGTCATATTATTCACACTAAAACTTAGGAGATTAGAGATAGAAGTAGAGAAGAGACTAAGGGATGCTTGGATACAAAATGCTCAAACTAGCTTCTTTACAATCGATGCTTCCTAGCCTTAGAACATCACACTTATATAGGAGAAGGGACAACTTTTTGACTCTTCCTAATGGAATCTAACTCAAATCCCATTGTCTAGTGCATGCCAGTATAGAAGGCACTCATAAACTTTACAAACTAGCTTTTACTATAGACCAACATTTTACTATACAATCACATGCAAAATAATCATCATGGCTAATACAATTATACATTACATGGAGAATCATATACGCCATCAAAATCCACTTCATCATCAATAGCTAGCTTCCAAATATTTTCTATGCAGGTTTGTTCATGATGGTCTTCCAAGATATGATGGATGATCTCATATCCTCTACTATTGTACATCTCCATAATTCTCCATCAAAATATGCTTCATCATCAATAGCTAGCTTTCAAATATTTTGTGTGAAAGTTTTTGCATAATGGTCTTCCAAGATATGATGGATGATCTCATATCCTCTACTATTATACATCTCCATAATTCTAAGAATAAAGCATCTTTAAGTTTATCATCTTTGGAGTTATGTGGAGTTATCAACAATATTCTTGGATATTATTAACATTAGAAGTATAGATATCGTAGTAAAACACATTTCCACAAGGGTTAGAGTAGTCAATTCTTTTACTAATGCATCAGATCAAGAGATAAGAGGAAGTTTATCCAAAGTGTTCAAC
Source organism: Gnetum montanum (assembly GCA_015680685.1). NCBI lineage: Eukaryota > Viridiplantae > Streptophyta > Gnetopsida > Gnetales > Gnetaceae > Gnetum > Gnetum montanum. The sequence goes on from MNCI01037271.1 coordinate 63,517, forward strand.
ATGCCATCCTTGAGCTTGAAGATTACCATAATAGATGTAATCCCCATGATATTAATTTTAGTGACTAAAGATATGTTGAGGATAAGAGGTAAGGTAATATCTAGGTGCATATCCAAATTTATACCACCATGTCCAAAAGAGATCATTTGTGGGATGTAATTGGTTAATTTCAATTTGAAAAACATGGAATGAGCTAGGTTGATAGTAGGGCCAATTGAGGACATGACTGGTGGAGAAATAGGAATTTCTATAATTTGTAGATTTCCCAAACCCAATTTTGTAGAGTTATATATAAAAGGTAGTAGGGATAGTAGGTGATCCATTGATTTGAGGAACATATGCATAATCATGGACCTTTGAATATAAAGCATCTTCCATTAGATAGTCAATGAAGTTATCAAAACTAGACTTGTAGGCTAGTTTAGTCAATTCTTGTTCAAGAGTTAGCATGTAGCTTTCATATGCTCTATATTTTCTTATTAATTTGGAAGACCTAAGAATCCAACCTTCACTTTGTCATGTCCTCATTCATAAATGATGCTGCTACATAAACTAGATGGTGTCTCTTCATAATAGGTGTTATTGTGATCTTAACAAGACTTAAAAGGGTAGTTGTAATAGAGACCCAAAAGGGAATGTTGTAATAATGGACATGTCTCTTGAGGTAAAATTTGGGGGTTTGAATTAAGGCATTTATACCTAGGCTTAGAGGTCATGCCAGCATGGAGTGGTAGAGCCACTATAGATAAGTCACAAAGGCTAGGTGAAGTAGGATAGAAAGTTGACTAGCCATCCATTCTAGCTAGGTTATAGGCCTAACCATGGTTGCAATGTTATATTACCTCTAAGGGATAGATGCTAGAAGAATAAAACTCCAAGAAACACTCTTAGAACACTATTCAAATACACTCCTCCATATCAATAAAGCATTTTGTTCTCCCTCTTTCTACATTTTTCTTATTATTTCCTTTATACATAATGTCAAATATCACATATATTTCTCATTTGGTATACTTTATTTATACACATAATGTCTAATATATTGTATATTTAACATTTTCCATGACATTCAAGGATGGGATGTCACAACTGGTATCAGAGCAAACCATGACTTAGGGGCCATTCAAAACCATGGACCAACTACAATATGAATCTAATGAAGAACCTTGAAGCCACAACACGGAAAGCCATTGATCATCACTAGATACATCATATGTCTATGATGTAAGTTTGAAGATACCTTTCCATTTATTTTCTAAATAATGGATCAGGAATCTAGATCTCAGCAGCCAACAAAATTCTTTCATGGATATCATCAACTAACAAACATTTGATCATACCTTATCAAAATTTATCAATTATAAGAGATGTTGGTAAGACAATGCTACATTTCTCTAGGCAACTCATATCCATCTTGATACTATAATTATTAATTAATTAGAATCATTGTTAAATTTATTTCAAGAAGTTAGTAACCATGACTTGAATTGATCTTGTTTTGTTGAAATGCACTATCCAAGTAATCTAGAAGATTTCAAGTCATCATATGTCAACCTAGAAATGTAAGTTTGATAAAAAAAGGCTAGTTTTATCCTTTTAATTACTAAAAAATAAAATTCATTTTTGAATCCTAACATTATATCTAATGCATAGTGCTTGTTGAGCTGATTCCAATAGTACAAATTTCATCTCGATTGGACTTACGATTTGAGAGATATTGATGTTTAAAGTTTCTCATTATACATGCATTAAAATAATATTAAATTATTAAAATTATTAACTTACTATTTGAACAAAAAAATGTCAAAATTTTAGGATTAGAAATCAACCTAAAATCACCAGTTACCCATATTGAATCCTTACCCTATCATCAACTAAACCACCATGTCAACCATTGAGGCAAAATGGATTAAAATAATAATAAAAACTTTTAAAAGAACTTTTAAAGTGGGAGGTTGTGGGTCCAAAACACAACCCACCCACTTTAAACAATATATGTGAAGACTAAAATATGTAAAAAAATTTTAAGTGGAAGGTGATGGGTTCAAATCCTAAACCCTCCAACTTTAAAAATCCATTTAATTTTTTAAAAATAAAATAAAAAATAATTATTATTATTATAAAAAATTTGCAAGCCACATTGGCTTGCAAGGGCTATGTAGGCCCAACATGAGGCACATAGGCCCTAAAGCGTATCTCAACCCTATAGGTCATGCTAGCCCTAACAAGGTTGCGCAGGCCCTATAGGTCACACTACTATAGAGTGCAGGCCACTGCAAAGTATAGGCTACTATTGTTTATGCCATGTTGCTACCATTTGCACCATGCCCAAAAACCCTGCACACCCACTACTCACTACTCCTGCCTAACTACTATCTAACTCTTACATGCATTTCCTCTACCACATCACCCTTTGTATATGCCACCTTATGCTACCAACCACATGTGTCCTACAATTGTGCACTCTTTTCCTATGCCTGCATGTCATCCTCTACTACATCCTTTGCCTTGCACATGTGCCCTTGGTCTTCTTGAGTGTCACTAATCATCGTCTCCCTTGGCACTGATTATTACCTTCTATGTCATGTTTCATCACCTTCACATGTTACCAATCATCGCCTTCCATGCTACCAATCATCACCTCCCATGTCACAAATCATCACCTCCCCTACCACTGATCATTGCCTCCCCCTTCCAACACAAAAAAAACCTTCATCATCAATGCATTTTGGGGCAACACAAGCCCTATTAATGCACTATGTTGGCCTTGTTTCAAACCACACAGGCCATGTATATGGTAGTAGAAGCCCTATGGAGGGCCACACAAGCCCTAGGAAGAGCCACATAGGCCCCAAGAAGGGTGGCACAAGCCTTGAGAAAAGATTGTATGAGTCCTAAGAAGGGCTACATAGGCCTATGTGGGGGTCACAAGGGCCCATGTAAGGGCTAAGCCAAGCTTTGCAGTCCTTGATAGATTTTCACAAACCACACTTCAAAAAATTCCATAATGCCACAAAAAATGTTGCAATGCCATAGACGATGTTGCAATGCTAGCACTGACACGCAGCTCCTCACCTACTATTGCCCTCATCAATGAATCCACACATGGTTGCTAATGTTGCCTTATAGCCATCAAGGCCACTACCAATGCACCACCACCACCATTTCCACCATTGGAATGAAACAACAAATTCTTTTTTATTTGATGGAAAATTTTCAATTACTTGTTAAATAACATAAAAATTGTAATTCCTGTCAATTGGTTGAAAATTTAAATTTCGATCGTAGAACCATTAGTTTAATTTAGAAATGTATGAAAATAAATTTAAAATTTGAATTTGGAACCCTACTGACAACAAGAATAAAAATTCTATAACTAAGCATGCTCATTTTGAAGCTGAACTAGGATGGATGACCTTTTGGGAAGTCTCATTTTTCACGCCAAATGTCGTAGACACCAGAAGCTATAACTTTTGATTTTGAAAGCCCTTTTCAACAAACAAAGAATTTTTTACTATATTTTTAAACCTTCCAAAAACAATGGTGAAGTTAGATCTATCCTAGGGAACCTTGAAAATTAATATTTACTCCTTTCCATATATAGTGCCCCAAGATCCTCAAAAGTTTAATTTTCACATAACTCAAGCATACGATGTTCATTTTTAGCATATGAATAGTCATTTCTAACATTTTTCACTTTTTTAAACTCAATGGTGATGTTAGAATTATCATCTAGGTACCTAATAATTTATTGATATCATAAATTATGCCTAACAAATTTAACCTTTTAGCACCTTAAGATGGCTATGGCATGTCATTAGTTACACTACTGGGATCAGTGTTCTTAAGGAGGGTAGAGAGGCCATTAAGATTTAGATAATGTGATTAATATTACTAAGATTATATCATTTAGTTAAATATTACAAAAATTAGTTGAAGACTTTATCAGTATTATTTGATTATCAGTCAATGAATTAGTTGGTGTATCCATTGAAGAATAAGTTGATGAAATAGAATGGTTTTCAATGATCATAAAGATTTATATCAATTCATCTTGTAGCCAATTCATATAGCAAAATAATATGAAGATTCAAAATACCATTTTGAAAAGATGTATGATACCAATAAAGAGAAATGATTTAGAGAAAAATCCAAGAATGAAAATGAACATTACGACATACAACATGCTTGAAAGATCTCTAGCAAGTGAGAAAAAACATCTGTTATATTTACCATGGGCATTGGATTGGGATGAATATTGATATCCACACATTGCAGAAAAATTACAAGATTTGGATGTTGATGTTATATGCTTACAAGAAGTCTTTCCATGGAAGTTTCTTTACAAATTCCAACTAGACTTGAAAAAGATGGAATACATAGGTATTTATAAGTATAAAGGTTCTTATAGAAGTTCTTTTGAGCCATACAAATTAGCCTACTAAAAAAATCACAATATGAATGGTTGCACAATCTTTTATAAAGAAACTAAGTTTGAATTAATACAAATATTTGAATGGAGTTTAAGAAATATGATTTTTGAAATTCCAAAACATAGAGAAATGGAAAAGAAAGAATAGTTAGAATTCAGAAAAATCACATAGCCATTGCAATAATTCTAAATATCTAGTTATCAAGAAGATGTGTATGCATGCTTAACACACATTTAATTTTCAAACCAACATGTTTAGATGCTATATTATGTCAAAGAGCATACTTGATTAAGCAAACA
>MNCI01037271.1:69521-164126 GCA_015680685.1 Gnetum montanum
AGAGAGTTGGTACTGTCTAGTTAGAAAATTAGCTAAACTATTTTTCTTACCATCAATATATTTGGTATTAAAATCAAAGTTTTCTAAATATAGAGCCCATCTAATAAGTCTAGTGTGAGCTACTTTGTTTAAGGATTTTGAACTTAAATATTTATCACAATGCTTTAAGTCACTTTTGATTATAAAATGGACATTTTGCAGCAATAATTTGAATTTTTCAATACCTCTAGTAATGGAAAGCAATTATTTATGAGTGTTGTAGTAATTTTGTTGTGCTTCATTAAACTTCCCTAAGGAATATCGACATATCTTGATAACTTTATCTTTCTCTTCTTTAAGGGTAGGTTCCCAAAACTTGTAAGAAGGATCTATTTCTAGAATTAATTGTCCATTTGTAGGAAGTTAGAGTTTTGATAGGTTATTGCATTATTTTTTGATGGGAACTATAGTGTCTATATGTTGTTTAGACCAAATAGGAGGATTTAATCAAAGTTGTTCATTTAGAAGCTTTTCATCTTTGGCCAAATGTTTGTAAAATCCTAACACATAATTAATACAACACAGAAATCATTAAAGTCTGGTTTTATCCTTGATTTAATTAGGGAATTTTTAATAGTTCTAATATATGGTCCTATAGTGCTATGGTTCCTTGAGTGATTTGTAATATTAAAAATTCAATAGAGTCTTTTGCAAATTACATTTTTTTGGGGGATAGGACTAATCCATTTTCATCTATGATTTTTCTAAATATTTCTAAATGCTACAAATGTTGTTGAGGATCTTTACTCATCATTCATATATCATCTATAGATACCATCATAAAATAATATCTTCTAAGGAGCTGATCCATGAATTTCTAGAAAATGAAGGGTTGAGTTTTTATTCCAAAAGGAAGGATAGTCCATTTGTATAAACCTCCTGGTATTGTAAAGGTAATTTTTCCATCTATCAAAGTGGTCTACCTATATTTGTCAAAAATTACAGTTTATGTCAAACTTTGAATATATATTAGTATGTAGAAGTTTTTGAAGTAAATCATCTTTATTGGAAATACGATGTTGGATTTGTTTTATAAGATCATTCAGAGGTTTGTAGTTTATGACTAATCTTTTCCTTCCTTTGACTTGTTTTACACACTTCTTGATGTAAAAGGTTGCACATGCAACCATGCTAGTACTTGATTATATTAACTTCTTATCTAGAAATGTTTGTATTTCTTGGTCATATTTTGTTTTTAGAAATGAAGGGATTCCTATATGATGTGCCTTTTCCTTTATTTTGAAATTATCCCTAAATTCTATTTTATAATAGTGCTCCATTTTATATTTGAAAAGAGTAGGGACATCACTAGCTAAGCTAAAAATATTTTCTTTTATTTTGCTAAATTTGCTTTCTAATTTTTCAACATTATATACAACCCATTGTGTCTTAGCAGGTTTATTATGTTCCCAAGCTTTGAATTAACTTTTGTAATTTTGTCTAAAGGATCTTTCTCCTCCTAGTAGTACATAAGATCTTCTTATTGTATAAGGTTCAAGGCTTTGAAGATTATTAGTATCAATGAGAAGATCATAGGATCTTATGTTGTAGTGGCACACTTCTATATGAATTATCGTTCCTTGAGAAGTTCTAATAGAAATAGTAGCTTTGTATTCCATTCCCACTTTTTTGGTGTTAAATGTGACAATATATTTTTCTTTTCCCAGAAATAAGAAGGTATAACAATCCATCTAGCTAGAGATACTTCAACTCCACTATCTATGAGAGCACCTATGGAATATGATTTATAAACTTTAAATTATATAAAGAAAGTTCAAATAGGTAAGTTGGTTATACTATTACTATTATTAACTAAATTTACAAGCTTAGCCTATGTTTCTCCTTGATATTTTTGTCTCTGAAAACTTTCCTCTATTTTTTCTAGTTTAGAGAGCTCCTAAGCTATTCATTGAATATACTTTTTTAATTATAATATCTCTAGGTTCACATGAGCAATTCATCTAAAGGAGGGATCCTTGTTAAAGTATGTGTTTCACTATCAAATATATCTTATGTTTCATTAGGTTCAATGGTAGATTCAATCTACCAGCATGGTAATATACCAACATGGTGGATACCCAGGAGTGGTATACCAACATTAAGGCCTACCGAGAACACAGTGAACCCCCAGCCAAATTGACATCTACTCAGAGGGATGCAATCTATAATCTTACATGGTAATATATGCTCATGGAAAATGATGCCCTATGCAAACACTCTTATGACAGGATATTGCTGGCATGCGTGAATGGGGAGCAAGCATAGAAGGTAGTTACTGAAGTGCACTACCAAAGCAAGAAACACCAAAAGAACCATGTACACCCACATCAATGGCTAATATAGAAGGGAGACCTTGTCCTTAATGTTTCCTGTGAGCATGTAAGAAAATTTTTAACCAACTGAGAAGGCCCATATGTGGTCACTAAAGCCTTCGAAAATGGAGCCTTCAAATTGATGGACGTGGATGGCAACAAGTTCACAAATCCTGTGAATCACTCGTACCTCGAGTTGTACTACATCTGAGCAAATGGAGTAGGTAGGCAACCATCCACTATGATGTAAAACTAGCACAGGTGAGTGAATGTCCACTACAACACTAAACTGGCATGGCTACACCAGCGTCCACTATGATGTTAAATTTGCATTGACCATCTACTATGATGTTAAACTAGTATGTACAACATGCATGATCTTCTGGGACCATAAACTAGCATAGTAGTCTACTAAGACCTTGAACTAGCACATGGTCTACCAAGACTTTAAACTAGGTTTGCGGTGTGTCCCTAGCACGCATTTGCATCGACCACACAATAAGAAAATATGCATAGTGTTGAGGTGGAATGGGATGTTGCAATTTTAGAATCATGTTCATGATGCAATGAGAACATGATTTAGGACATATGTGATGCCATTTCCCCTGGCATCTTGGTGAATCCCCAGAGATATTGCATGACATTTCATTGGTCCCCAAAACCCACCGTTGCCACTACCCATCACCCTGACGATAGGTCCTTGGTCAGTGCCTACATCTGGAGTCCCAGTAGTATTGTGGCCTAGCCACAATGTTGTTATCTTCTAGCCGCCTGCCAACATCTGGGCTCAAACAATGTTTAGCTATGTGGTAGCTAATCCCATAGTTGAACTGAGAATGCATGCCTTAGGCAGGGGTTCCTGAGCATCTACACTCATAGAAACTCCCGACATCCCCGATGCCAGCTCCTCCATGCCAATGCTACCAAGGCCACTACTGGCCTTCCTACTTTGGACATCGTGCACTAGGATGGATGTCTAAGAGCTTCAACAATGTCTGCAACAAGCAAGACCCTTGCCTCTGTTTTGCATCGTTGTTGTTTCCGCTAGTTTTCTCTCTGTGTTTGTAGGGTGTGTTCCAAAAAGGTGTTGATCAATCGTATGTTTCACCATAGCAGCAAATGATATAGCATTGCAGAGTGATTATCTTGATTGGCTTGGCTACTTCAGAGTGCACACCCTACCTTACCCTCTAAGCTCCCTCTCATTGCCCTCCTTCTGGCATCCACAATTCCTACTCACTCCCCTCTTTTACAATATTTCCCAAATGCTTGTCAAGCCTTCTTGTTTGCTCAAATACAAAACCCATGACGTGTGTAACATAGCTCACCACATGGGAAGCATTTGTGGGTAGGTTATAGCCCACATGAATGTAACACATCTCATCTGGGATAAGAAACACCTATTCTATAGTAAGGATATTCATAAATGTAAGTGGCAAGACACTAAGAGGCAAGAGCGTAAGAGAGTAAAGGATCACATGCCTAACACAACTAACATGTAAGCTATCCCACAATCACCCTCCCCAAGCATTTCAACAAGACATCAAAGCTTAGTGAAAGTAAAGATGAAAACATGAATAGTTTTCCCATAATCACATCGATGAGGAACTCTGCTAAACCTCATCTTTACCCTTTTCCTAGGCCTCCTTCCTCCCTGCTTAGCCCTCTTCCCCTGCAAATCTAATGCAACACTCTCAAGCATAGCCAAGTGACATTTTTACAACTACCAAGAAACAATGTTGGCATTTTGTCTTCCATGGTGTTTTGTATACTTTCTCAACATCTCTCAAGTCCATCCTCCAGACATTGACAAAGAGGGGCAAATGAAACACCCTAAAAATTTAGGGCATCCTTGCTTCACTAGGTGTTTGCAGTTCAAGCAGCGCTATGGAAGTTCTTCAAGAGAATAATGCTCTGAGTTCAAGCTAGCTAGTTTGGAAAAATTTCTACTTTAGGTGTAAACAGGCTCTACAAATCATCCTGCTTGCCCACTAGAGTAGTTTACCTAGCTGACAACCTACTCAGAAACAATGCGTGGAGTTGTCAGTAGTTCTCAGGATGCGTGAAATAGTTTAGCAAGTTTTCTATGTCACAAAGTTTGCTATGCTACGCTACACCTTGATATGTAGCATAGCAAGCTTTAGAAAATGATTGTAGAATGAGGTGCTATGCTATGTTATGCTACGTAGCATAGCATAGTGTAGCAAAAGATAGACAATTAATTCCATCACCTAACTCCAAGCCTTTTGGTGATGGCTCCTTCCACAGGAAAATGGAAAACTTCATGAAAAGTAGGCCATGTTAATTGCTACGCTATGCCATGTAGCACAACACAGTAGAGTAGCTTCGTAGAAGTGACTCTCTAGGAATGAGGAAAGGCATTTCCAAGGGGTAGGATCAACAAGTTAGCAAGCTTCACAATGCAAAAGTAAAAATTTGTGGATTGTCAACGTTTTGCAAATTTTTGAAGTTTTTGCAACTGAGGCCAGTTGCTATGCTATACAGCATAGCATAGCATAGCAAACACGCAATGAGTAGAAGACATGTTTCAAAGGTTTCCAATAGATGCAATATGATGCAACGTGAATTTTGTTGCTTCTAGCGGCTACGCTATGTCACGTTGCATAGCATAGCATGACGTAGCAAGTTGCTACACTTTTCCCACATGAAACAGTGTAGCAGACAGCTATGCTACATCAATGCCTTTCACCCAATCGCACCGTTAGCAATTATAGCATGAAAAGCTCGTAATTACAACATGGTAGGCTCGTCCAATGGTCATACACATCCATCAAGTGTAGACTCAACCAACAGTCATTCATGCAACATAGACACAGAAACATTGGCTATAGACATGTGGCATCCAAACCACATCTTTCATGTGCCCTTGGCCCTATAAATAACATGATGAGCAATGCTAAAATGGTTCTAGGGTTGAAAAATAAGTTAGTTGATTGGAAAACCAATTGATTGACGAGCAAAAAGTTAGCATTGCATTTCCTGAGTATTGTAAATATTTTGTTTGACAATAAACATTTAACATTCTAATTTGGCATTCTATTTTGCTATTTCTCACTTCTCGTAGCACCTTGCATTGTTGACTCCCAAGTCCACGTTCAAGTATCAACTGCCTTGCTCTAGATGTCCTAGTTACTCTTGGGATCCCTGCACCATTCAGCATCATGCAACCAATTGTATCCACCTTGACAGAGTGAAGGTACATTCCTTAAGTGGTACACTTTCCTAACTATGTTCTACTTTGCTTATCTTTTTTGCTTATCATTGCATTTTACATTGTTTTCTGCCTCTCTTACATTTAAGCATTATTTTATGAGTTTCATTTTTTTTCAAACCACCCATTGCAAAAGGTTATATTAACACCGACTAAGCCCCTATCTAATACAATAAACCATTTAGTGCACCCTATTTTCACTTTATCCAGCATGACCCTCCCATGGATTTAGGTTTAAGACTGTCACAACTAACGACCTGTCGGTGTTTTCCAGCCATCGATGTTTTCGGTTGCAACATATATCTTTAAATTAGCTATTTGGTAATTTTGACCATGTCAAAATATTTGAATTTGCCTATATGTCCATCAAATTTGAGAATTAAATTTGTTCATTAATTAATGAATTTTAAAAAAAAATTATTAATTAACAGAATTTTCCTTGAGACCATGAAATCCATGGAAGTTCAAAGAAATAGTTTTTTTGGTATCTACAAAATACTATTTTTTATGTAGAGTGAAAAGGTGCAAGGTAGCATACATGGTGGTAGGAATTATGGAAAAAATGATGGTACTTAAGGTCAAGGGTAGATAGAGGATAGAGTGAAGGATAGATAGGAGATGTGCAATGGTGAAAGAAAAATCATGGAAGGTGGTAAGGGAGCAACAAGAAAGCACGATGACCTACGTAATTAGCTGAAGTCCTAAATCCTTCTTGTGAGTTACATGCCCTTTCTTAGAGTTGCATAAGGGACTTTGCAAGCCCTTGTAGGACTACATAGCCCTACAATAGGTTTTTCTACCCTCTACTAGCTTGCACAACCCTGACAAGGGCCTTGTAGCCTTAGGAAAGTTAGCATGGATACTTAAAGTTGATAATAATATGATTGTAAAATTTAAATTGAAAATTTAAATCTATATATAAAAATTTAATCTCTTAATTTGATACAAGCCAAGACTTGGCTCAAGTGGTTAGTTTAATGAACCTTGAGAATTTTCATTTCATACATCACAAGTCTTATATTCAACTGTAACTCCTTAAAAATTTTATTATTAGAATGAAATTAAAATTTATAATTTTATTTTAATTTTTATTATCAAAATAGCCTAAATGATTCTCTCTTATTTACCCAAGTAGCAAACTTAACCTAGTGGCTAATAGGAAGATGCTTATGTCCTTTGGCTTGACAACGTGAAGTCTTGGATGTGATTTGTAGCCCTAAAATTTTGACTTGATGTATTTTTAAATTTATTTATTTTCTATTTCTTATTTTATTAAGATACACATAATGAGAAATTTCTAATGTTGATATCTTCTAAATCATAAGTTTGACGAGGATAAAATTTATACAATTACAATCATCTTAACAAGTACTATGTGTGGGACATGGTTTTAGAGTTCCAAAAATAGGTTAAATTTCTATGATTTTGAAAGAATAAAATAGCTTATTTTACTAAATTAGATATCAATATGCTAACATTTAGGTGACAAGAGAATTTCTATGTAACTTAAGTTCAATTACAAATGATAAATTAAGTTTGGGTCTATAATTTAACATGTTCATTTACAATTTTGGCATCAATCTAGCACAAAACTATCCTCCAGTATCATTCCTATGAAATGTAAGTAGGGATGATGAAAATATTATGGCTAGGTTAAGTTCTTTAAAATCTATTGTAGCAACTAAAAACATCAGTGGCTGGAAAACACCAAGGGGTCAGCGAACATGACAGTCTTGTCCCCATATCCGTGGGAGGGCCATGCTAGGAGTGCACACAGATATGGAGAGCCCTGAATGGTTTGGTCAATTAGACAAGGACTTCAATCAGCATCTATATAGCCTTTTGCAACATATATCTTGAGACAGGAATGAAAATGCGACGTGATATTTGAAAATGAATAAACAAATGAAATGATTCTTGAAAGTAAATGAAATAGGAAATAATGCAACATGCTACAATATTAGGAAACCACAAATTTAGTTAGGAGAATGCACCGCTCTGAAGCCACAAATTTGCTATGTCAAAATGGATATAGTTGGTTGCATAGCACAATGGAGTGCAGGGACCTCGAAAGTAACCAAAGTATGTAGAGCAGATATGTTGGGTGCTTGGATGTGAACTTTGGAGCTGACAGCACAAGGATTCCACCAAGGTGGTAGAAAAAGGGATAGAATGGAATGTCAACCGAGGATGTCGACTGTCCGCAATACTCAACAAAAAGTTTACAATGCTTGATGCTAAACCAGAGAGAGTGTCAATTCAAAAGAATAATAGAGAGCCAAGGAGTTAGATAAAAGTGGAACTAGAACCGGAGAGTTTGAATGTTGCTTGTCAGGGTATTTATAGGACTGAGGGCAAGTGAGAGGGACAATCTAGATGACACATGCTTTGGATTCTCATTGACTTTCTCGTGTTGCACGTGCCAATATGGTCATTAAACGCTCATGACCATTGTGAATGTTGCTATTGTGAGCCTACCATGTTGTTGTTCCACTATTAGCACCTAGAGACGTGTCCAGTGGGGTGCATTGATGTCGCACAACCACCCACTTGACTTGCTATGCTTTGCAGCGTAACATGCTTGGCGTAGCGTAGCATTAATGTGTGGACTGCATACTTGCTACACTATGCTATGCTATGTAGCATAACAACTGGCCTTAGTCGCAAAAACTTTGTTAATTTGTATACTTTTTTTTTTGTGATGCAAGACTTACGTACTTTGCTTCTCTTGCCGTTCGAGTTGCCTTTTGTCTCTTCCACAGAATTGTTATGCCTTGCTGCGCCTTGTAGCTCAACGTAGCATAGCAATAGACATATTCTGCCACTTCTTAATAGGAAGGGACATCATTGCAAGACCTAAAATTGGGTGGGGGGCTAACTATGCAACTATTGTCGTGCTACATTCTGCAATCATCTTCTAAAGCTTGCTACGCTACACAGCATAGCGTAGCGTAGTAGACTTCTCGACTTAGAAAAGTTGCCAAACTATTTTTCATGCACCCAAAATACTACTGTCAATTCCATGCTATTTCTAATTAGGCTATCGACTAGGTAGGCTACTTAGGGGGATAGATAGGATGGCCCTTAGAACCTATTAATACCTAAAGTAGAAAATTTGCCAAACTGGTCAGCCTAAACACAAAGCATTCTCCTCCTCGTGAACTGCCACAATGCCATCTAGATTACAAAGCTTAGTGAGGCCAAGATGACCTCATATTTTTTGAGGTGTTTCGTTGGCCCCTCTTTGTCGATGTTTCGAGAACAAGCTGGATAGATGTCTGCAAAGAATACGAAACACTGTAGTAGGTGAACTACTAACATTATCATTTGGTGAGTGTTGAACGTTACCTGACTGCACTTCAGAGTGTTGCATTGATTGTGCAGAGGTTAAGGCAAGGAGCAAAGATGATGTTTAGCAAAGTCCCTCATCAGAGTGCTATGAGGAACTCATCCATGTTTCCATCTTTGGCTGGAACTGTTCATCAACCTCTTGTAGGACAGGTGTTTCCTTCACAAGATGAGCTACATTACATCCGTGAAGGGTTTTGACCTACCTACAAATATGTTTCATGTGGTGATCTATCTTACACGCATCATGAAACTTGCACTAGTGTTTCCCTAGTGGCGCACTGTGTTATGTTCACCATGGGAGTTTGCACTCTGTAGTGGCCAGGCTAGTCGAAGCACTCACTTTGCGATGCAATAGCATTTGCTGCTGTGGCGAGACATGCTTATGACGGCAAAGATCTTACTAGCTGATGGAATTTTTGTCACTCTTGGACACCCAGGTTGGTACGTAGTGTCCAAAGCAGAAAGGCTAGTGGTGGTCTTAGTAGCATTGACATGGCAGAGCTGGTCCTAAAGGCATTGGGACTTACTTGTGGGTGTAGATGCTCTGAAGTCCCTACCAGTGGTTTACATTCTTGGTTCAGCTATGGGATTAGCTACCACATAACTAATGACGTGCAAACTTAGGCATTGGTATAGAGCTGGAGCAACAATATTGTAGTTGGGCCACAATACTATCATCACTCTAGATGTGGGAACTAGCTCCAAAACCACCATCAAAGTAATGGACCATGACGACGGGAGGTTCGGAGAGCCAGTATTATGCCGTACGACATCTTCAAAGAGTTAACATGATGCCTAGGATGGTGACACCACACACACTCCACATCGTGTTCTCAATGCATCATGAACCATGTTCTAGAGCTGTGACAACCCACCCATGCATTGGCATTGTGCTCGCTCATCTAATGTGTGTTTGGTGCTGGTGCATGCTGAGGATATGACATGAACCTAGTTTAAGGTCTTGGTAGACCATGTGCTAGTTTAAGGTCTCAATAGAACATTGTGCTGGTTTAAGGCCCCAACAGAACGCACATGCTAGTTTATCATTGTAGTGAATGCTTCTCGCTATAATTTCCAGTTTAGCGTTGTAGAGGACGGTGCTCGGTGTTGCTATTTTATCATCATTGTGAATGCTACTTGGTGTTGGTGCCAGTTTAACATCGTAGCAGATGATGCTCAATGCCATTGTCATGGTGCTTTAGATGTAGTATGGCTTGAGGTACTAGTGATCCACTGGGTTGGTGAACTCGTTGCCATTCATGTTTGCTAGCTTGAAGGCTCAATTCCCAAAGGCTTTAGTAACCACGTAAGGGCCTTCCCAGTTAGCTAAGAATTTGCTTGCATGTTCATAGGCATCCTTGAGGATGAGGTCTTCCTTCTACACTAGTCATCGATATAGTTCTGCTTGGTGCTTCTACTCCTACTTGCTTTGGAAGTGCTCGATGCATCTTAGTATCTACATGCGCTCCTCCTCCACTAAGTCTAGGTCGATGATGTGCGACTCATTATTCTTGGCTTCACTTACAACATTCACAAGGATTATCCATAGTGGTGTTACCTACAACTCAAGAGGCAATACAGCTTTAGATTCATAAACAAGATTGTAAGGGGTTTTGATTGTCACAATTCTACATGTCGTTCTGTAAGCCCACAGAACTTAGAGAATTTCCTCATGCCACTACCTCTTGTTATTGTTGAGCATCCACTTCAGCAAGTTGATGATGGAGATATTTGTAGCCTTTTCCTACCCATTTTCCTATGGATAGTAAAACACCGTGAAAATTACGAGTTGGCCTCAGGCAAAGATTCGCAATTTAAGCAAGAAAGCGCATCGACTTTGTTCGAAGGACAAGTTTACGCTCCATTACGCATGGCAGTGTAATGAGCATGATAAGCTCCAGAATAGTCAAAGGCAGAGTCTAGAGAAGCATGATAGTTCGACACTTTTCTCGTGGCACATGAATAACTTGTCTTTACACTCGTTACGCGGCGGTGCGTATCATTGCGTATTTCATCACTAAGGCTAGCTATTATTTACGCTTCGTTACGCGCAGCTGCGTAGTGAGTGTAAATCAGACATTATTTACGCTTCGTTACGCGCAGCTGCGTAGTGAGCGTAAATCAAACGTTGTTTATGCTTTGTTACGCGCAGCTGCGTAGTGAACGTAAATCAAACATTATTTACGCTTCGTTACGCACAGCTGCGTAGTGAGAGTAAAATCAAACATTGTTTACGCTTCGTCACGCGCGGCTGCATAGTGAGCGTAAGACAATTTTGAGCCTATTGTTTTTGTATCAGATTACACTCATACACACAACACAATGCGAATGAGTGTAATATAGCCTGAAAGCAATTGAAACATGCTCAACATGTGCCTGCTCTTCACACGCACAACACGCAGATGAGCGTGTTGTGCGTAGTCCCACTCTGACTTAAAATGGTCAAGTCAACAGCCCCCGAAACACACGGGACACATGTCATTAGGGTTACGCCTTTTTCACGGAGCATCGTAGCCTATAAATACCTGAGTTGACAAAGATACAGAGGTTGGCAAATCAGAGAAGTAGAGGCATTTTTCTGAGCACCAGAGCACTTATCGCTTTTGGAGCCGAGATACAGAGAGCAGCGCGTTGGCATTTGTTGACAGGTATCACCTTACAACAGAAACAGAGCACAGTTCACTTTAAGCACCGGTGACAGGAGTAATCGTTCTGCCAAGGAGACCCTATTGGTCAGAAACAGTTGATCGGTAGATGTCAAAGCTTGGCCTTCCTTGCATCTCAGCTTTAGCCCATGAGGTAGATCTGACTTCTGTTTGGACCGTTTTGCTTGTTGTTTTGTGCTTGTTTCACACCCAGCAATCGGGGATTCCCCAGTGTAATTTCTCGTACAAAAATATACATCTTTTCAAGTCAAAGCGTAGATCTTGAAGCTACATGCTTCTCTTATGTCAACCTCCTTTTATCATATTTAGCATTATCATCGTTGCAATCCGTCTACATTGTTTTCCCCTCGTTTTACGATTCTTCGAATCGGATCGCTCTTATGAAATTTTATCGGTTTACTGATTAGTAAGTCCCTGTCTGATCGACAAGACCGTTCAAGGCGTCGCAGATTCATTTTTCCAGCACATCCCTCGCGCGGATTCGTGGCTAAAGCTGTGTACATGGAATCTCGGTCAGTATTTCCAGCTGTCGACGTTTTCCGCAGTTACAGTTTTCTGGCGCTAGAAGGAGGGCCTTCAGGCTTCGATCCGAATATTTTGGGTAGCCCTGTTAGCGATCCATACCCTGAACCATAGACGTAATATCTCTAGGGAAGTCTACGGTCAATCGTGTGGTATAGATCGGTCGCAAGGACGATTTCTTCGAAATCCTTCAGGGTAGAAAGCCTTTTTTGTGCGTTTGTTGCTAGCCATCTTTCAGATCTGATTACCAGCAATGTTAACTTCATTGATCAATGGATTCCTTATACACAGCCACAACTGCCACGGTCCCTACTGATCTGGGTGTCGCACCTGTTAATCCCATGGTGGTCACAGGACCCGCTCCTGGCACGATGGGACCTCAGGGACCGTTGCGCCGTTCATTGAGGCTTCAGGGAAAAGAACCTATTTTCATGGTTATAACCCCTGAAGAATACAACTTCATATGCGTTAAGATTCAGGCGAAGCTGGCTCTCAGCTGAGCTGAAATCGAAGCTAAGAGAAACTTTGAGGTGCTCCACTAGGGGGGCTATGACTTTAAGCCAACGGCTTACGATATAATTCCCCTGACCGAACACTAGCACGAAATTTTAACACAGTTGGTCATGGCCAAAGGCCAAGGTTCGTGGGCTAAGGTAGATTCCCAGCATAGGGAGGAAGAAGAGGAATTTGCGGCCTAGTCGGAGCCGTCGTTCCATACTATGGAACCCTCGTTCCATAGTCTGAGCCCCCAAAACTATGTAAATCCCGTGTTTCCTTTCAATGGAGAGGCCACACCTATTTACCCAGCCGTAATGCACAGGTGTATTTCACTGCCACGCTGCAGGCCAATGCGCAGTCGTCTGGGTCACAAACACAAATACCGCACAATAATGCGGGGGTGGTTGCATCACCATGGGTGCTTAGCATTCCGGTGGTGGTCCCAGTGACCACCGTGCCCCATTTCATCCCTCAGATGCAGTCTTAGACCGCGTCGATGACTCGCCCAACGCAAATGTTCCTGCCCCCACCAACTCAGCAAAACACCGTAACCGCACCAGAGCAAGCCTTTGTTCAACACCCCGCAACAAGCCAGTGGATCAACCCTGCTGCACAACACCACCCGTCTGCTGTGTACGGTGCGCAGCCTTCGGTCGTACCTATGGCACAATTTTCACAGGTGATTCCTCAATACACCTACCATTTTCCTGCGCAGCAGGCAGGAGTTAACCTCTCGTCTCAGACCGGTGGACGGTGGTCCTCACAGGCCCCCCAGCCTGCGGGAATCCCTACTCCACCAGCGGCTAGCCAACCACTTCCCACCTTCCAGTTCCCTACGGCTGCCCGCCCAGTCCAACCTCCTATGCCTGCCGCACAGGCACCTCCCCCAACAGGTCTGGACCAAGCCTTCCAGTTTATCCAGACGTTTACCAAGGAGGTTCAACGCCTCAAGACCACTGGGTCTGATACCATTCAAATCATGGAATTCTACCAGGATGATCTGATCAATCCAGCGGTCCCAGTACTGTCGTTGCCACTAGGGATGTCTCTCCCTCATTTTACCAAGTATAATAGAGAGGGGAATCCCAACACCCATCTAGCCACCTTCAGGTCTGAATCTTTGTTGTTACAACAGTGGCTGCATACTTTAATCCGAGTCTTCACGATGTCTTTAACAGGGAAGGCTTTAGACTGGTATAGAGCTCTCCCACACTCTTCCATTTCAACCTTGGAAGAGCTGCTGACTCAATTTGTGACCTGTTTCAAATACAACCTGAAACTAGAAGTCATGTTGGAGTAGCTTATGGGGGTGAAACAAGACCTGCTCGAGCCAGTCCAAAAGTTTATACAGCGTTGGAATACTACCTTGAATGAGATCTGCAACCCGATCGTGGACTCCCATCTACTGGCTATATTCAAGGGAGCAGTCAACGACTTTATTAAGTCTAAGCTGTATTATCCTTCCCCCGGCAACATACATCAAGCCTTCACCTAGGTCCAAAGCATCCAAGATGTTGCGGAGGCCAACAAAGACCCAGCATATGTCGCCTACAAAAATGTACACAACAAAGCCAAAGACAAAGGCAAGACAGCAACCACGACAGTAGCCGCGCTGACTGAAAGCACAAAAAACAAGAACAAGAAGGCCCCCACGGCGGCGCCTCCCAAGGCCACGGCTAGTGCCACCACCAGCCAACCCACAACTGCCCCTGAAGACCCCTCCCTACCAAAGCCAAATTTTGAGCGTAAAGATTGTTCAAAATATGTGGCTTTACCTATGAAACATTCTGAACTGCTAAAACAACTGTTAGCGGCAGGGTGCATTCAACCTAAGAAGGTGTCCGAGGAGGCCCTGAAGTGTCACAGACGTCACTGTGAACTGCTGAAGGACCCCTCTTTAGCCCTACATAACGAACCAGTAGTCCCAAGATCTTTTAGGCTGGACCGTTTCTGTGACTGCCACCAGATGTGTGGTCACGACATGGATTACTGCTGGGCACTGAAAGATGACATTCAACGCATGATCGACGAAGGTCATCTAAAGTTAGATAGCAGTAACTCGACACGTCAGGAAAACCAAACGCTGCATGTGTATAAGGACCCATTGAATGCAAACTATGATCCCTATACAATCACTGTGGTAAGTACGGACAGTGAGCCGAAGGGTCCACCAAAGCAACCTTTTATTTTGCGTGTGCCCGCTAGCTCACCAAGGGGGCCAACTACTTCATCAGCAGCCAGGGGGGTCTCATGGCCACCTTTCATCATACAGCCACCTTCCCAGGTACACCCTCAGTCACCCGCCAGCACTCAAGCCTCGGCTCCATCCGCGCCCACGCCTAGAATGCCCTTTATTATCAGGGCACCAGAACCCCGGCCTGCTCCTCTCATGCAGGGGCAGACCTCTGGTCAAAATAACCAGTCATCCCCTCCTAAGCGAAAGGAGGAGGGTAATTTAATTAACGCAACAAACGACCACCTTACGCTTGGCTTCCCTAAGCCCAGGCCCCTGGCCTCTGTGCCTTTGGCTATGCCTCAGAAGTAGGCTAAAGGCACAGAAACGTAGCCACCTTCTCTTGGCAGAAAAAGGAACGACCCTCCCACTGACACCGCTTCGCCTCGAGAGATCCGTCTCTTGGGCCGAATGGAGGAGGACTAGGGGGATAAACAACCCAGCTAAGAGAAGGACCTCCTCGATGTATTCACGCAAGTTAAGAAAGCTCTCAAGCAAAAGAACACAATGCTGAGCTTGTATGGCTTACTGATGACTTCTCGAGAACACCGTGAGGCTATGGTATGTATGTTGACATCCATATCAGTGGATGCCAACCTACCAGCAGAAGAGGAAGCGATACACGCTATCATGTTTCCTTCCGAAGCTAAGCGACCAAAGCCTTCCTCTTTAACCTTTCACAATGGATCTATCAAAGAGGATCCTGAGAAAGGTTGGGCGACAACTGAACCCATGTTTATCACTATCCGGGTCGGTCAATACCGGATCTGGAGGGTGCATGTGGATGATGGCGCAACAACTAATGTCGTTCCCTATTCCATTGTAGATAGGTTGGGGTTGGTCGACTAGCTCACTCCCACAACGACAGCTTGCGTAAAATCGTTCAACGGAACACGGGTTCAAGTCAATGGAACGGTGCGTATTGAGTTTGTGGCGGGGGATCAATTCCCAACCGAAGCCACATTCTTAGTCATCAAGGAGATGCCTGGCTTCAATTTAATCTTAGGGAGGTCATGGTTAGCCCAGCTAAGGACGGTCTCATCACCGATACATCAAGAGATACACTTGCCCTACGCCGGAGGGGAGGTTATCATACGTGGTGATGAGGTCACCCCCAGGACTGTCAATAACATTGAGGAAGAACGGGGTTCAGAGATTGAAGTAACTGATGATCAGTCCCATCTCCAAACCCCTAAACAAGCCAATACCAATGACGATGGTCTAGCCTGGGCTGACCTACCATTTCCGGATGACAACGTAGAGGAGTCAAACCGCAAGCCTCCTCGCCCTTATGCAGCGTTCAACGTAAAAGCCGCTAGGAGATAATTGCGTATCGAAGGTTGAAAACTGGTCTCCCGCGTGCGCCACTTTTCTCTTGTAAGTTAGCGTATTCCCCATTCAACAGTTTCTTTTATTTTAACGTACTTTTACGCTATGTTTGCTTTCCGTGTTTACGCTTCCCATTTCTTGCGTGTTTTATTGTGCCCACCTCATTTACACTTTCAGATATATATTCTATTATGTGGTTACGTAGTCTTGGCCCGCAACGGCCTTAAACTAGTTATGCAGGATTATTCACTATCATCATTCACGCAGTTACCCTCCGGCCTGCAACGGCCTTCAACTAGTTACACAGGAAAACGCGTTACCATCATTTACGCTTTCTTTACTTTACGCTTTTGGCCCGCAACGGCCTTAAACTAGTAGCTAGTTTACGCAAACTCATATGTTGGCCCGCAATGGCCTTAAACTAAGAATTATGCTCTATCGTCATCACTTAGGTGAACTTTTCAACAATTACGCTTACACTTTACAGGAAAAATGCAAAAACAAAAAAAATATCTGTAGCTGAGATTTAATGCATCCACCAAGTTTTATAACATGTCTTTCAGGCCATTCGTAAAGTCTTACATTCAAACATTAATAAATTTATGTGTAAATTATAATTATGCATTTCCCCTAGTACCACTGTCACCGGTATCCTTTAACTCCTAGTCTAGTCCCAAAAGGTCGTCCTCTAGTGGGCCATCGTTTCTGGGAATTATGCCTCCACCGAAGATTGCCTCTTCATGAGGCCCTCGTTCCGACATTGGCTCCACAGGAGGACGCTCTTCATCATGGCATTCCTCCTCTGCTTCTACAGTTTCTTCTCCTAGCCCTTCAGTTGGCGTATTTTCTCTATCTTATTTTGGTACCTAAACACAGAAACCATCAAAAATTAGAATAGATGACACTAGTCAGAAAACTTCCCAACTAAGTCACGCGTAAACTTACTCATGAAGGCCCTACTTCCATGGCAAAGGGAAGCTTGTCCAAGCCAGCCCACAAGCACTGCATAATCTCATCTTCTGTCAGGTCTAGCAACACATCCTCGTCTAACGTAGCTCCAGCTTTCACCTTCCCTTTCTCCACGCTACTCCAGCGGGGGGATCGGGGAAGAAGGTAGGGATCGTAACCTGATTCCCAGGGAGAACCATTGCCCTCTCCGGGGATGCAGTTACGGTCACCTCCTCTTTGAACTTCTTGAAAGCTTCGGATGCTCCGATGGTGTCCACGAAAACCTCCAGGGATCGAGCTTTGACAACGGAATCACAGTAGTGTTTTCTATAAGTGGCACTTTCCCTCTTGTACAGATGCTTGTGGTCCTTCTCCTTCTACCCCCACTCCTGTACGCTGGCACAGTAGTCCCTCTAGTCCCGGCTTTTATGACCTAAGAGTTCAATCTGCATCCTCTGCTCTACTAACGCCCGACTGGTCTGTATGCTATTCTTGATGGCCGTCCAATAGCGGGAATGATCAATAACAGCGGTACGCCAGTCTTCGTCCCCCGTCACTCGAGCCTGTAGGAATTCATACCACGCCTTTAGGTCCTCGACTTCCTTGGTCAAAGATTCAACCCTCTGCTCTGACTGCTGTAGCTTTTTCCACAAGATTTCATTAATGCCTCTGCTTTCCCATACGGAGCGTGTCAAGCATAACGCACATTTACGCATTTCCTCATAAATGTGGTGTGGCACGACTGCCCCATCAGATGGGGGCTCCACTGTGTCCAGATCAATGGGCTCCGCAGGATCCCATCGGAGGTCATCTCCTAACAGAAAACAAGCATCAATATGGATGACACATTACTAAGACAGAATGTCGTAAACTCGTTACGGCTCTAACATACCAGCGCCAGGTTTGACGCATTCCAAACGCTTGATCATGTCGTTGACGATGCCTTCCATGAAGGCAAATTTGTCGGGGAAGTCTCGCCAGATTTTTCTCAAAGCAGCAGACGTCGACGCATCCTCTTCCCCTGTAGCGTAATTCAGTTAGACACTCATCTATTAACAAGATCCTGCAAATACACTAACGCACTCATTACCTCTGCCAATGACAGTGGCAACTTCGCCAATCTCTTCCGCCCCTTTTTCTTCATGCGCGTGCTCCCGCGTGCCGCTGGTTCCAGTAGCTGGGGCCTCCTCATGCACCCCAGCCTGTACGCAGCTTCTGCTAGCAGCTGGGGTTGCCTCACGCACTGGAACCTCCACACGGCTTGCATTAATAGCTGGGGCCTCTTCTTCCAAAATTGAGGCCCCCTTCCCACGGCTTAATATCATTGCCCTTGTCTCAGGGGTCAATTTCCCTATCATTCTTACTATTTACACCACCAGACGTTAGCATATAATTCCAGACTATCTATGTAAATCATTGCATACTACACCATTCACACTTACCAGGCGGAGGCTTATTCCGCTGAACTTTGACCGCAATCGTTTGGCCTACATCACCCCCAGGGGCCTCGGCTAGACGGAGCCTCTTACGCCGAGTTGCCAGTTCCACACTTTCCTCTGCCAGGTGTTTCCCCCACGAGGCATCGCCAATGTAGGTAGGCATTATCCCGCCTACGCTTTCGAGACCTCGCACTTGAGGTGCCGCCAAGCCTTTAGTCGTTACAGACAACGACTCCCCGATCCCTTCCGGCGGATCCTACCCATGGGTAGTGCTGAGAATGTGGGTTATCAAAGGTCTGGATAGCTGGTCTCGGTCTTGCTGTGCCTAGACCCCATTCCTCTGGATAACTAGAAACTCAGCAAACTGCCGGAGGCAAGCTATGAAGAAGGCGTAGTGCACATTGAAGCGGGACTTGAGCTTCTCGCGAAGCTTGATCATTTCATTGCACAGTCCCTTGGCTAAATGGCTTGCCTAATCAAACCGGGTTCCCTCCTCCAGAACCTCTCACATGATACGGGTCTGTTCTACCGAAAAGAACTTCGCCTGCGAGAGAGTTTTGGGGAAGGTCCGGGCCCGAAAAAGGGGATAAAGTATCTTGGCGGTCCCCATCTCGAACTTTTCACAAGGAAACCCTTTGGTCTCTTTTGGGATCCTCACCCACTCCTTTAGAAACTCCTCGACTCTAAGGCTCCTCTTGGCCTTCACCTTTACGGGAAGGCCATTCAAGGGGATGCCAAACAGGTCTGAGAAGAGTTGAGCGTCAATATCAAAGTTTACGCACACGTTATGCACGCGCGTGCAAAAATGATCTGCCTTCTCGCTAAAGGAGTTGACCAAGGCTATCATTTCACTGGCGGGCACATCAGGGGTCGCAGCCAAAAATAGGTGCATCAACCCTGCTACCTGGATCTTAGCGGTCACTGCGACTGGGGCCGCCGAGTGGTCGAGCCAACGCTGCGCCTCCTTAATGTCGCCGTAACGGAAAAGAACATCCCTCGCCTCGTGGCTGAAAATCGTAAGGGTAATCTCCCGGGATTCCCTAACTAGAAATTATAAACACATGTCAAACAGAAATACTATTACATAATAGCCATGACTCACAACTACATGCATAACATTAGAACATGCAGTGGCCTTACCAGGTCCGAAGGGCAAAGGGAATGGTGGCAGGTCCATCTGTACATCCTCAATCGTAAGGGGCGGATCTGAGGTACAGTCATCATGCAGCCACCTGAGCTCTTGGTAGTTCTTGAAAGGACGCCCGTAGCGGGTGTGATACTCACGCATCTCATGGCCAATTTACCTGATAACACTGGCACGCACGTTGTTGGTTGCGGTAAATGCCATTATTGCTGTTTCGGCCCAGGCCAACGCATCACCATCGCCAATTAGCCTGTTATCATGTATAAAAAACCTGTACCATACAGCGTAGGTTTAACTTACATTTTTCACATAGAATTTTCTTACATTTTACATCAATAGCAGACATTATAGCAATAACAAAGACAATGCAGTTGGCCGAATTTGCTTACCCGCCTGCGTAATACACCGTGCCTTGTGGGTTCTGGAAGTACGGCGACACATGGCGGGCCACGAACAGTGTGTTATATGCATGATAACAGTTGAAACGGGCCATATCCCAGATCCAGTGTAGGCTCCTCAGACCTCGGGCGCTGAGTGCTTGGTCCTCGGGATGACCCGTGTCGATGGCCCTGTCTGTCAAGTAAGCCAGAATCCCCTGCGCAGACCCTGCCAACAGGTGCTCTAAAATGGCACCGGCAACATCACCGGTTACATTAGACTAGAAAATGATGCTGAAGTTGCGCAGTAAGAACTACAGAAACTCCAGCGCCTCCTTTCGGAACCAAATGGCCTTCCCCTGCACTCGCATGTGTGAAGGAGGGACATTGGGGATGATGGGGTTTACCCAACACAAAACCCCAACGAGGTCTAACACAACCAGAATAGGCTTCAGCACGATGCTGTACAGAAAACACGGTACATAAATCAATGCCTAGATTCACAGCTACATTATTAATATAGAAACATTACAAATCATGCGTAGCCCTCTATGAGGAAATCGCCCAAACCCTTGTAACAGTGCAAGGTCTGTCTCTAACAACGGCAATAAACACAACCACACCAAACCCTCGCTCTAACGCAAGGTCCATTAACCCGAAACCCTCATTTAGGTGAAGAACGCTAAATAGCACAAACGCTGAAATAGCACGAGCATGCAAAGAATGACCTACTGGTTCAAAGGTGTAGGGTTACGCACTTCGACCACGGCCTGTTGAACATGCGTCAGGTTCTCTTGTACCTCGTCGATTTTAGCCAATTTAGTGTTCTTCTTCTTCATCTTAGGCGCCATTATCACAGCTTCAACACTCGCACAGCTTTGCACTTTCAAATATTCTACTCTCCTTGCTCTTGCTAGGTAACGCTTACGGATTTGAGCTCACAATAGCCAATAGTCCGTTCTAACCAGAAAACCGCCTATTTGTATGCGAGAATCACCGACTTGATATCCGATTTCAGCGGGACTTTCCTAAAACGGGACCCAAAAATCCAGATATTAATGCGGCTGATATCACACGCATCACTGTCCGAAATGATGTTAAACTACCACATATTATCGCCTCGTAATCGGGTTACATTGATTACAGCTTATCTATAATATTCAAAATTCAGTTAGCCTTCCACGTTCGGTGACATTACGTCACTTGTCTCCTAACCATTTACGCACTTGCCGATTTTGCAGGACAAACGAAAAATGGATGCCACAATTTTAGCACCCTTAACTCTGACTGGCCCATACGGGAAGTTAATTAGACAATTTGACTCCACGCTAGTAGACGTTAACCTCCCTTTAGAAAGTGTAACTATAGCAGCATCGGAGACGTCTCCAGAATGGCTAGAACAGTCGATGCGCACGCTAGACCTGGAGGCTGGGGACATAACTGAAGACCCCCTCAGTGAGGTCCCTATCGTTACGCATAAGGGTGAGACGAAGACGCTCAAAGTCAGTTCTTTGTTAGACGAAAAAATGCATGACGCTATAAAACAGGTCCTGCAAGACAATATTACTCTCTTTGCATGGTCGTACGAGGATATGCCTGGGTTAGACCCCAGGTTAATCCAGCATAACATTATCCTAGACCCACAGATTAAGGCGGTTAAGCAAAAGGCACGCAAAATCAAGCCAGAGATCGCGCTTGCGGTGCGTGATGAAATCACCAAGCTATACCAGGCTGGTTTCATCCATGCAATCGATTACTCAAACTGGGTATCTAACATTGTGATCGTGCTAAAGAAGACCGGGAGTATACGCATATGCATAGACTTCCGGGATTTGAACAAAGCCACAATCAAAGATAACTTCCCGTTGCCGAGTATCGACCAGCTAGTAGATATAACAGCTGGGCATGCACTTCTGTCCTTCATGGATGGCTTTTCAGGCTATAACCAGATTCGCATTAACCCAGAACATCAACTGACCACGACGTTCATGACACCTTGGGGCACCTTTTGCTACACCATGATGCCTTTTGGTCTGAAGAACGCCGGAGCCACGTATCAACGAGCCATGACATACATCTTTAGTGACTATCTCTTAGAGAGACCGAATGATTATGTGGACGATATAGTTATGAAGTCTTTAAAGTCTGATGATCACTCAGGAGATCTGGAGTTAGTCCTAAAAAGATGCTCCAAGTACGAGCTCCGGCTTAACCCAAAGAAGCGCGTATTTGGAGTCAAGACCGGACGCATGCTGGGGTTTGTGGTATCGGAAGCCGGCATACGAGTTGACCCTGACAAGGTCAAAGCCATTGTCAGGCTAACGCCTCCGACAGACCTCAAGCAATTATGCGGGTTACAGGGGCGCTTGCAGTTCATACGCCGATTCATCTCGAAATTAACCGATAAGCTGCACCCTATGCAGCACCTGCTTAAAAATGGGGTCAATTTCGAATGGACGGAAGACTGCCAGCGTGCGTTTGATAGTCTAAAGCAGGAATTGCAACATCTACCAATGGTTTTCCCGCCAAAAAGGGACTTACCATTCTACATTTACCTCGCTACTTCGGACGTAGCAATAGCAGTGTTACTTTGTCAAAAGAGGGATGATGGGTCGGAAATGCCCATCTACTACTTGAGTCACGCTCTATGTGCATACAAAACGAGGTACAACGACATCGAGCGTAATTGCTTAGCATTAGTTTTTACGCTTAAGAAATGTAGGCATTATCTTTTTCGTAGTCAAGTTAACATCATCTGTAAAAACAACATTCTTAGAGCCATTACGCATAGTTTATACGAGATTAGAAAAATAGCTCGCTGGAAGGCTATCACGGCAGAATTCGACCTGCACTATATTCGCCAATCATCCACGAAAGGCCAAGCGATAGCTGACCAATTAATAACTTCACCTATTAACAGTCACGCAACCATAGAGCCAGAGTTCCCGGACGAACATGTACATAGTCTAAGCCATGTCTCGACAGGCCTCGAAGCAACGTTATATTTCAACAGAGCTTCCACTGCTAGAGGCAGCAGTGCTGCCACTGTTCTTACACTATTGCCTGAGGATGTGCGTCTACACGCTTATCGCTTAACCTTCCCTTGTACGAACAATGTAGCAGAGTACGAGGGGCTCCTCAGGGGATTACTAACTGCTGGTGAACTCGATGTTCAACACCTGGCGGTTAGGGGTGACTCGATGCTTGTCATAAATCAAATCACTGGAGTCTACACCTGCAAAGCTGTACATTTGCAGCCTTACTGCGATTGGGCTAAAGATCTTCTGAGGTGATTTACGACATTCGAGGCCCAACACGTCCCATGCACTGACAACACGCTGGCCGACACACTGGCCACCCTGGCTTTACACGTGCCTTCACACCTGTTTAACACCTACCCTACATTAATTACAGACTACGCAGACCCTATCATTCAGGTGGCGCAAATCTCTTCTCTTCTCAAGGAAGGCACGCCTGAATGGTATGATGACATTAAAGCTTATCTTTTACAGGGTGAACTACCGTCTGCATTAACACGCACACAGAACGACGCAACCCGTAAGTGGGCCAGACAATACGTCATCATCGGAGACAACACTCTCTGTAGACGCTTCTTTGATGGCTTGTTGCTTACCTGCATTGACAAAGACCAAGCGCAACACATAGTCAGCGACGTTCACGACGGAATGTGCGGTGGCCACGTAGCACCACGAGCTATGGCCCTAAAAATCCGATGCTTAGGACACTACTGGCCATGCATGGAAAAATATTGCTTGACGAAGGTTAAAACCTATGACACGTGTCAGCGTCACGAAAATCTTATACACATGTCACCCACAGAATTACATACAACGCAGATAACATGGCCATTTCAACGATGGGGACTGGACATCATAGGGCCCATCGCACCAAAATCTTCTGCAGGGCATAGCTTCATTATTACCGCTACTGAGTATTTTACGAAGTGGGTAGAAGCTATTCCCCTGCGGAAAATTACGTCCCAACGGGTTTGCCATTTTATCTTAGACAATATAGTAACTAGATTTGGTCTTTCGATGACTATTTTAATTGACAATGGGCCACAGTTTAGTAGCACGGAAACCAAATCCTTCTGTGATAACCTAAACATCAGACAATCTTTTTCTTCCTCTTATTACCCGCAAGCGAATGGTCAAGCTGAGGCAATGAATAAAGTAATCATTAATCTGCTCAAGAAAATGCTCGACGGCAACAAAAGGTGGTGGCACGAACAGATCCTTTATGTGCTATGGGTGTACTGTACTACGTGTAGGACAGCTACGGGTAGTACGCCCTATAGCCTGGTTTACGGGTCTGAAGCAGTGCTGCCTCTCGAGCTGCAAATCCCTTCTTTGAGAATGGTCCTCTCCGCAGTTATAAATGAGGCTCAACACACTGAGTCTCGGATCGCAGATCTAGATTCAGTGGAGGAGAAGTGGATATAGGCCCTTGACACGATTAAGAAATACCAGGACAAACAACGACGGAAACATCATGACAACCTTCAGCAGCGCCCAATCAAGAAAGGAGATCTTGTTCTCAAGGCTATGCATGAACCAGTAGGCAAGTTCTCTACAAACTGGGAAGGCCCTTTCTTGGTGATCGACATGTACAGTAACGAAGCATTCAAATTAGTAGACGTCAATGATAACGAATTGGCAAACCCTGTAAATCATGTATACTTGAAGCGGTATTATATCTAGTAGCATCTACGGTGTCAACAATAGGTATGGCAGTACTCGTCCGGTATGACGCTAAACTAGCATTGATTGTCCGCTATGATGCTAAACTGGCAGTGATCATCCGCTACGACGCTAAACTGGCAGTGATCATCCGCTACGATGCTAAACTGGCAGTGATCGTCTGCCACGACATTAAACTGGCACTAACCGTCTGCTGCGACGTAAAACTAGCATCTCATGCATGCGTCCGCCATGATGCTAAACTGGCAGTGATCATTCGCTATGATGCTAAACTGGCAAGTTGTAATCGTCCGCTATGACGCTAAACTAGCAGTGATCGTCTGCTACGATGCTAAACTGGCAGTGATCGTTCACTACGACGCTAAACTGGCAGTGATCGTCTGCCACGACGTTAAACTAGCACTGACCGTCTGCTATGACGTAAAACTCGCATCTCCTACATGCGTCCTCCACGACGCTAAACTAGCACTGATCATCTGCTATGACGCTAAACTAGCAAGTTGTAACCATCCGCTACGATGTAAAACTGGCATTGTTGTACAGGTCCGCCAAGACGAAAAACTGGCTCCGTTTGCGCGCATCCACCACGACGCTAAACTGGCATAGGTATGTAGCCATCCGCTGAGACCTAAAACTAGCACAGATCCGTCCCTGGGCCACGACGCAAAGCTGGCATCCACAGCACGGTCTGCTGAGACCATAAATCAGACATGCCACCGTCTGCTATGACGTAAAACTAGCACTGCTCAGTCTGCCCAGACTTTAAAATGGGACCATGGTCTGTTGGGACTTAAAACCAGTAACAGAAGTCTACCAGGACTTAAAACTGGGACTTACAGGTTGCTGCCATTTAAATCAAGCGAGCGTGATCACCTTTGTACAGCTGCACAACAGACGGGGTGGGATATTGGGACAGTCCTGGCGTCGCCACCCCACTAGCATCCTACTGATTCCTCGAATAAGCTGAGAGACATCTTACTGATCCCTCGAAGATGCCGCCACTGTGCCCACTGCAGCGGTGGTACCTCTGTGAGTTTAGTCTCGCCAGCTGGAGCCTCGATGAAATCCTCATCGACGATGACTCCGGCGATCTCCGCCAATCATTGCCATCAGACGCTGGCTTCGCAAACTCATCTGGCTGGTTCCTTGTACAACCAGTCAACTGCACTGTGTCTGATGCCTTTTGGCGAAGATATGCTAAGCCAATCGTCAAGATTGGCGGCTTCGCCCGCAAGCTCCGGCTGCTTCTTTACAGTCCCATTGCTCTATCTCGCATCAAACGACGCTCGTTTCAACAATCTCGCCTCTTGTCCACCTGAGCAATGGCACCCTCTATTTTCTTTTGTGGTTGCAAGTTACTTGCGTCGGAGGATGTCGTTCAAAAGGTGCGTCCATTTGAGCGGTGAAGTGCAACAGCGTGTTGAAATGGCTGCTCCAGTTTGCTTGACCACTTAGCTCTACACGCCTATACCCCTCACAATCCTACCCTTAGCTCTTGTTTCCTTCATCCCCACCACCCGGTTCCCATACGCAAAACCCACATATGCAAGTATTCATTTTCCGCACTCACGCTAGCAGAGACATCGTAGAAGTGATGCGCAACGCTCCTTCTGCAAGCATTCCTGCTACAATCTGTAATAGAGAAATCTCAGATTGACGCGCTACGCTCATCTGAAAGCATTCTTGTTGACATAAATGAACATACGTTTCTGTATGTATGAGCATATTTCATACCCTACCATCATAACTCATTTTGCATCTTCCCCGAACCTGTTTCCAGTTATATCTCTCTATCTCCCATTCCTCCCGTCTGTGCTCTTCCATGTTGACAGCGCAACACTTGAGTAGCCATGGATGGACGCTGTTCTTTCTTTTACCAATTTGGTGTTTCACATTCTTTGTCGACGTCTTTCGGGTAAGCCCTCCAACCGTCAACAAAGAGGGGCCATTGAAACACTGTGAAAATTATGAGTCGGCCTCAAGCAAAGATTCGCAATTTAAGCGAGAGCGCACATCAACTTTGTTCGAAGGAAAAGTTTACGCTCCATTACGCACGGCAGCGTAATGAGCGTGATAAGCTCCAGAATAGTCAAAGGCAGAGTCCAGAGAGGCACGACAGTTTGACACTTTTCTCGTGGTGCATGAATAACTTGTCTTTACGCTCGTTACGCGGTGATGCATATCATTGCGTATTTCATCACTAAGGCTAGCTATTATTTACGCTTCGTTACGCGCAGCTGCGTAGTGAGCGTAAATCAGACATTATTTACGCTTCGTTACTCGCAGCTGCGTAGTGAGCGTAAATCAGACATTGTTTACGCTTCGTTACGCACAACTGCATAGTGAGCATAAATCAGACATTGTTTATGCTTCGTTATGCGCAGCTGCGTAGTGAGCGTAAAATCAAACATTGTTTACGCTTCGTCACGCGCGGCTACGTAGTGAGCGTAAGACAATTTTGAGCCTATTGTTTTTGTATCAAATTACACTCATACACGCAACACAATGTGAATGAGTGTAATATAGCCTGAAAGCAATTGAAACATGCTCAACATGTGCCTGCTCTTCACATGCACAACACGCAGACGAGCATGTTGTGCGTAGTCACAGTCTGACTTAAAATGGTCAAGTCAACAGCGCCTGAAACACACGGGACACATGTCATCAGGGTTGCACCTTTTTCACGGAGCCTCGCAGCCTATAAATACCTAAGTTGACAAAGATACAGAGGTTGGAAAATCAGAGAAGCAAAGACATTTTTCTGAGCACCAGAGCACTTATTGCTTTTGGAGCAAAGATACAGAGAGCAGCGCCTTGGCATTTGTTGACAGTATCACCTTACAGCAGAAACAAAGCACAGTTCGCTTTAAGCACCGGTGACAGGAGTAATCGTTCTGCCGAGGAGACCCTATTGGTCAGAAACAGTTGATTGGTAGATGTCAAAGCTTGGCCTTCCTTGCATCTCGGCTTTAGCCCGTGAGGTAGATCTGACTTCTGTTTGGACCGTTTTGCTTGTTTTTTTGTGCTTGTTTCACACCCAGCAATCGGGGATTCCCCAGTGTAATTTCTCGTACAAAAATATACATCTTTTCAAGTCAAAGCGCAGATCTTGAATCTACATGCTTCTCTTATGTCAACCTCCTTTTATCGTATTTAGCATTATCACCATTGCAATCCGTCTACATCGTTTTCCCCTCGTTTTACGATTCTTCAAATCGGTTCACTCTTATGAAATTTTATCAGTTTACTGATTAGTAAGTCCTTGTCTGATCAACAAGACCATTCAGGGCACCGCGGATTCGTTTTTCCAGCATAGCCCTTGCGCGGATCCGTGGCTAAAGCTATGTACACCGAATCTCGGTCGGTATTTCCAGCTGCCGACGTTTTCCACTGTTACAGATAGTAAGGGCAAGAAAATGATTTTTTAATTCCTAGATTACTATAGAAGGTTCAGGTTCCCACATTGCTAAACTATGGTCCATTGTTGGTTACAATGGTCATTGGAAGCCCAAACCTTGTTATGATGTTATCTAGGATAAAATGGCAAATTTGTTGTGACATAGTCTTCCTTCGGGAATAGCCTTCATCCACTTGGTAAAATATTCAATGGTGGTGATAATAAAGCTATGCCCTATGGAGGACTTAGGCATGATAAGCCCTATGAGGTCTAATCCCCATCATTGAAAGGGCCACATGATTTTAGTTGGGTGTAAGTCTATAGGTGCTATGTGTATGAGATTTTCATATCTTTAGCACGTGTCACATATCTTGACTTTTGACAGGAAGTGACGTTCTATGTGAGGCCAGTAGTACCCTAAGCATCTAATTTTGGCATCCATAGCTCTGGGTGCTATGTGTCCACTACACAGTCCCTCATGTACATCATTAACTACCTTCTATGCTTGCCTGCCACCCAAGCATACAAACAATACCCTGTTGTAGGAACATTTCCATAGGGTTCCATTTCCCATGGGTACATACTACCACGCACACTTGCAGATTGCATCTCTCTAAGCAGATGTCAATCCTTTTGGGGGCTCACCATGCTATACATAAGCCTTGATGTTGGCGTACCATTCTTGGGTATCCATAGCATTGACAGATGCCACATGTTCCACCTTAATGATAGGCTCTACACATTCTATAATCTAGGTTGGTAGGTTTGCTAGAAAATGTGATGGAATGTTTAGCACGAGAGTAGGTAAAGCATCTACCATGGTATTTTTGTTCCATGGCACATGTTGCACATCTATGGTTGGGAATTGCTTAAGTAGGATTTTTGCCATATCGCAATAGGGTTATAGGTGCGTAGCCTTGTAGGCGTAGACCTTCGTGACTTGATTTACCACTAGTTGTGAGTCTCCCCAGATGGCTAGGTATTGCATGTGTATTGCTTGGGCAGTCAAGAGGCTTCTGAGTTTCCCTTCATATTCTTCCACATTGTTGGTATAGGGGAACGTAAATTGGTAAGTGGATGGATGCATTTCCCCAGAGAGGAATGTGATTATGGTAGTGGTGCTACCTCCTCATGTGGTTGATGCACCATTGAAATGTATTATGGCCTCAAAATGTGACGAGACAACGTGGATATTCCTAACATATTCATCCAGGAATTCGTGGTCTATGGTTGCCTAGTCGTCGATCAGCAAAGTCGTAAGTTGGGTCGCTATGGCTTGACCCTTTGTCGATGATTGACTCACATAGCATAGATCGAATTCTGTGGTTATCACCTTCCATTGGGCTATCCTGCTACTTTCGTATAACTTGTTAGTGATAGCCCGAGGTACATTGCTTTTGCAAATGATATTAGTTGTGCTACGGAATAGGTAATGCCACCACTTTTTTAATGCAAACACTAGGGCTAAGCAATTTCTTTCCACTTCGTTGTACCTTGCCTCATGCACTATTAGCATGTGACTTAGATAGTACACCAGTATCTCAGAACCGTCACACTATTTTTGACATAGCAGTGTAGCAATAGACGTGTTGGAGGTGGTGAGGTAGATGAAGAAGGGCATAGTCCCTTCTAGTGGATGCATAGTCGAGAGGTGTGAGAGTTCCTTCTTTAGGTTGTTGAAGGCTTGTTGACACTGGGTTGTCCATTCGAAGTTAACCGCTTTCTTTAAAAGATGTTGCATGGGGTGTAAATTTTTGGTCAACCTTGCTATAAACCTACAGATGAATTGCACTCTTCCTTGTAAACTATTGAAACACCACAAAATTTTGGCCTAGCACTTTCAAAAAAATTTCAAGGTAAGTCATGCAGCTACCCAAGCATGAGTACAACATGACCAAACTTGAGAGTCTCCAAAATGGCATGAAATGACATTCAATGGAGCATGGAAAGTCCCACTAGGGCCCATAGGTGATTGCACCAACTTTTGGCATCCAAAATCAAAAGTCTTGGGCTCAAAATTCTTAGTTTTGGCTAAGTATACTTTGGTTGCATTTTGTTTACGCTGCACAACGTAAGGCTCAACGTCACCAACTTTTGGAGCCCCAAAACTAAGTCAAAACAAGTCAAAATTGAGCACAAGGACCCTCCATGACCTCCACTAATGGTTGCCCCAAGTTCCCAGCCCTCAAAATCCTAATTTTTGGCTCAAAAATACACTTTTTTCATTGCTCACGCGTAGCTCACACTCATGCCCAGCTCACGTTGACAGCATGAGCCCCACATGAGCTATCAAAAGTGGGCTAGCACATTTTAGATGCACATCAATAACATGCTAGGATAAGATCAACCCAAGGCGACGTCCTGTTGCAGCTGATCCAAGCAAGCCAAAATCAAATTTTAATTGCAAATTCATTTTAAATTTTTATTGTAAGCTTCAACATGTGTGAGGTGGTCAAGCCCTTATGCTGCTTCCATGGGTGTAAGCTAGCTTGCATTGTAAAATACATTGCACCTGGACTATATTCTAGTTTGCCCACCTACACCTATCACATGATCCATTTTTCTCTCATCGTACAGTCATTGATCCTATTCATTCCTACTCTTAGGCCTAGACGAATGTGTAAATACCCTGTGTAAGGACATAAATGGGGTTGGCAGAAATTTAACAAAAAGAAACCAGCAATCCTGAGCCCAGATGCATGTGATTCCCAGCACCCATAAACACCTTGCATCAAAGCTTAACGTTCGACTTGCAGTGCAACTACGTTTTTACCAGTGCACATTTTGTTGATTAATACAACCTTGTTCATTATTTTTCATTCATTGTATTATCTTGATTCATTGTTTGCATTGTTCCATTTCATTGCATGTTCCTGTATACATTCTATTTTCATTACATTTTGTTACGTTACTTTGCATTACATTATTTTCTACTTTTTATGTTTGTGATGATAACCCCAGCGTAGGCAATAGCGTACGCTTGGGGAAGTTCTTGGTTGATCTACGTGCATACCATCCAAGGCACTCTGCCTTCGATTTTCCAGCTTGCCCTCATGCGAAGGCAGGGTCATCTGTGTCTCTTCGGAGACTTCTTAATGTACATTTTCTTCTAGCCTTATGCCGACGATTTTGGACAGTACAGAAATTGGATCTAGAAGGAGGGCCACTTACCATTCGAAAAAACCTTAGACATCTCATTATTTGAAACATTGTACTGATTAAGCATTGTAATCAAAATCATTATTAACGTTGGTCTGGTCTATTCTAGGTTTTCTCACGTTGCAAATTTACTCACGTTGAGCTTGACTAGTTAGTCACGCTGAGCTTGACTGGTTACTCACACTAAGCTTGCTTACACTGAGCTAGACCAATTATGCACGTTGAGCTTGCTCACGCTGAGCTTGACTAGTTACGCATGCTGAGCTTTCTCATGCTAAGCTTGCTCACATTGAGCTTGACCAATTACTCACACTGAGCTTGACCAATTACTCACGTTAAGCTTGACCAGTTACTCACATTGAGCTTACTCACATTGAGCTTGATTAGTTATGCACACTGAGCTTGCTCATGCTGTGAGCAGTCCACTCAAGTTGGGCTTGCACATGCTGTTTACATAGATTTAGCTAGTCAAACTGGTTACACACATGGAATCATCCCAAATCAATGCAACATTACCTATTTCTAACCTCAGTGCTGAAATCTCAAATCCTATGACCACAACTAAATCCATAGTTTTCATTGAAGAGATGAACCTTCAAGGGCCAAGCCGTCACTCACTTAGGTTACAAGGTAAAGATCCCGCCTACACAATTCTCACCCAAGATCAATATAACTTCATTTGTGTAAAGATCCAAGCTAGCCTACCTACTAATCATGTGGAAATAGAAGAAAAACGACATTTTGAGCTCATCTATAAGGGGGTCCATAACTTCATCCCTTCAACACACAATGTGATTCCCCTATCTAAATCTCATCATGAACTTATATCCAAAATTCTCATGGTAAGGAGTCAAAACTTGTGGAAATCCATAATAGAACCTCAAAATGAAGATGAAGAAGATAATTTTTCCACTCAGTCTGAACACGGGGATTCGTACCATATTCTCAGTCCGCATACTTACACGAACCTGTTATTTCACCCTTTCACAAGAGAGACCACGTCTCTTCATATAGTTAAAAGCATTCAAGCCCATGTCCCCAATAGGAAGTGCCTACTCTTATTCCCACTCTCCCTATAACCAATATTCAATTCAATCTACCCATCCCCACTATTCCTCTGGCCGCCACATTATCCCCTATCCTACAAGTACAACCCCAACAACCCTCTGCCCAAAATAATGTAAGAGTAACTTTCCCATCCCAAGTAATTGGGATTCCATCTATGATACCTACTTCCACATCTACAACTTCATTCCATGAGTGCATGTTCATACAACACTCTTAACTCCTCCAGTACAACATCAAGTTCAAGGTCTCCCTTTGCAACCTAAAATTGGGCAATGGCCCATCCTGGTTGTCCAGTCGTAACAATTTGTTCCACAACCCCCAATTGGCTGATCGCCTGCCCCTGTCACTCAAAAACAACAACAACAACCTACACCTTATGGTATGCCACCCTTAGTAGCACCCTCTATAAATTTTCCACAAGTGCAACCTCTAACTACTCAACTTTCTTCCTTTCTACCCACTGTACAGTAGTCTAACCTATACGACACCCTCAAACAAGACATACAACGTATGATTGATAGGGGTGAAATAACATTTGATGATGTTGACCCTATTAAACCATAGAATTAATCTATGGGCATATACAAAGATCCCATTAATACTAAGGAAGCTCCTTATGTTATTAGAACGATCCATGTCAAAAATGAGTAGGGTATGCCCACAAACCCTTTTGTGATTTGTGTTCCTCCTACAACGTCAACATCATCCCCACAATCTTCGTATCCCACATATAATCTACCTACACTGAAAAAACCATTTTTTATTCATGTAGCCCCTACCAATGTAATCACAAATGTACAATTACCTACCCAGCCCACTCCCTTTGTGGTCTGAGTGCCACCTACAGTTGCAACCACGGACGTACAACCGAAAAAACCAACTGACTCCTTTCATAATAAGGGTGCCCAAACACCCTGATCTTGAACCTCCTATTCCTCAACCACAAACCAATCCGACCCCATTCATCATCAGGGTGCCTAAACACACTGATACACAACCACCTCCAAATGTTCAACCACAACCTCGACATGCTCCGTTCGTAATCCGAGTCCCAAAATAACCTGATGTTCAAGCTCCAACAGTTTCCCCACGACCTTCATGAGAATACCTTGCCGATAGACTCACTAGGGAATGGTTGGAAAAAGAACATTGAAATCTTAAATTGGCCATCAAAACCCACTCCCTTAAACATTGTACCTATGGCTCTAGCAATTGATGAGCCAAGCATGAGTCACAAAAGTAAAAAATCAAGGATGCGAGATACATTGAACCTAACCATCACATTACACCACACGAAGACCATTCCACAAGAGATACAATTGCCGGGTCCGATGGACCAAGTCTCAACCAGTAGGACTATACCAAATATCAAAGACTTGGCCAATTCCCTAACTTAGGTCACACAGGTGCTTAAATAGAAAAACACATCTTTGAGCTTGTATGATCTAATGATGACTTCTCAAGTTCATCGTGAAGCCTTAGTATTCATGTTAACTTCAATCGTGGTCAATGAAGACTTGCCTGCAAATGAACCTTCCATTCATGCGATAATGTCTCCATATCAAGGATCTAGAGCCACATCACTAAGCCTCAATGTAGATAATATAAAAATAGATGAAAAAATAGGAAAAGTCACCACTGCACCCATGTTCATAACTATACAAGTAAATCTATTTAAGATACATAGGGTGCATGTAGATGATGGAGCAGCCACGAATGTAGTACCATACCCCATCATCAAACAATTAGGGCTAACTAAAAAAATCAAACCAACTTCCATGACATTTCTAAAATTGTTCAGTTGTTCATGCATAGTTGTCAAAGGAACACTAACTTTGGATTTCATAGTAGGGGATCAGTTCCCCACGTTAGCTGAATTTCTAGTCATAGATGAGATGCCTAGATTTAACTTGATATTGGGATGACCATGGTTAGCTCAATTAAAAGTGGTATCCTCACCTATCCACCAAGAGATTAACCTAACCTATGAAGGTGGTGAAATCATTATACATGGTGATGTGGCTACACTTATCACCTCGGCACACATAGGCACAAACCAAGGCTCAGAGGTCGAAATCGATGATACTAAACAAGATGACATTACTCTGGAGCTTGAACAAGACACCACACCCATTGAAAACCAAGGTGGTAACTGATCCTCAAATTGTGATCCCTCAGAAGATATAATAACATCACAAAACATGGAAACATCAGGACATGCTGACATGGAAGTTATTCCCCCAGACGTCTCATGGTCTGAATTTCCATTTAATGTAATTAGCAAAGGAGATGCTGAATATACAATTACACTAACATGCCCAACACGCCATGTCAATCTGCAAAAATTAAAGAAGTTACTCAACCATTAAACTACAATGGTCCGAAATGATGTTAAACTATAATCATATGAAACAATGTTAAACTACCAGATGTTTGCAATGACATAAAACTAGCCACAGTCAAGAATGGCCAGTTTCAAAAAAAAAACATATTGAAACAATTTATATTTCTCATGTTTTCTTGTTGCTCAAAATGGCCTTAAACTAGAACATTGTTGCATGCATGGCCCAAAATGGACTTAAAGTAAAACAAGTTAGATTTCCATTTCTTTAAAATTACATTCTTTGTTTGCATGCATAGTCACATCCTTGCTTTACAAATTAGCATGCCCTTTACATTTCCTCTACACTGTCATCATTTTAGTTACATTCACTCTTATGTTTGCAAACAATTAAAACAACAAAACAAAAAAAATCTTTTGCATTTACACTTGTGTTTATTAAAAGTTTGGACAAAACTTAAAATGAGGAAAAAAAACTTAACTAACATAAAACCAACGAAAAACTGTATAAATGTATAAATGGATAAATGTTAACATTGTATCGTACATTTTCTTTCATACAATCCACAAAATTTCAACACAAAGAAAAAACATAACTAAACTCACAACAATAACAAGTTAAATTAAACATCAGCGCACTAGGAGGGGCTTAATCGCCAAACTCATCCACATCATCGAGTCCCACTCCACTGGGGCCAACCTCATCATCAACATGTCCTTGCACCAAAACAAAATCCTAGGTAAGTAAATTAGAATTTGTAAAACACACAAATGGAAGTAACCATCAACAAAACATAAATATACAAGAGACAATTAATAAGAGAAATAATAATAAGATGAATAACTACAAAATTTGTATGACTCATGGGACAAGAACTACAGTATTCATTTGGTGTGTTTAATCCTTAATGGGGAATATGGAAATTCATTAGGTAATGGCAACATCAGAAGGATAACATTTGCAAAATTATGATTGATAGTTTATTTTACAACCATAGGTAAAAATAGCTCATAGTTCGAATTACCCTCGAAAAGTGACTCATGTAACTTACGGGAGTAACTCACTCTTATGTTTTGTGCCAAGATACAGTGCCACAACATCTAAACATGTGATTTTTGGCATCAATATTTTATCGTTGGACTAGATAAAATATATATCTTACACATAGATGAGTCAGCGTAATAAATCACCAATTTAATAAAGCACAATGTCAATTTCCTTTTATATAAAACTAATATATTGGCCATATAGGGTGATTTATCTTGATAATATAGTGTGATATAAAAGGTTGTGTTAAATTTTTTTCATGGACTGAAATTATTTGTGATCCGCAATAAATATTCACCAAATATCACCCGATAAATTATAAGTTAAACATTTTATTGCCCATAACTATGCTTAGAATTAATGGCTTTGCTCAAAAATCCTTCCCTGTTACTTGTGAATCATGATGCCTACCATGTTTTCATTTTGCTAGTACACAAGTGCAATTGATATGCCCTACAATGGAATGAAACAAGCATGAGGTAGATGTACGGTACTGATCAGAATGGATTAACTTGGAGGCATCAAAGTTTATACTCTTGGTGGATAGGTGAAATTACTAGGCACTCATGATAAAGCTAGAATTTAAACACAATCCATTGGGAAAACTCATGTTCTTGCGTAAGGCCAAAGCAAACTCACATTGTCACCCGGCCAGCATCATATGCCTATAAAATGGTACAAAATAAAAGAATCCCAGGTTGTGGTAATGAACCTACACTATCCTTTGGTTGTTGGGTGGATCTAGACTTGGTAAATATTGTGTACGTGCCTAACAAGACACAACCACTCATCCAGGTGACCGAGAATAGGTAGATTTTACCCATGCAATGCATGAAGACATAGTGCGATGGCCTTGGTTACAAAAATTTTCCATTATACATTGTCGAATGCTTCCCGGTCCATTGTACACATGTTGTGAATATACAACCTTGGAATGAATACTTTCCATGATGTATCGCAAACTTACATTGGCCATAGCTCCAACAACTATTTCATGGCCTCTCTAATTCCATCCTAAACAAATTTTTAAAATTGTTGAACAAACATCCATCCATCATCATGTTCATGACTCATGACACATGACGATGACCTTGTTTTGTTTTTTTTTTTCTTTTTTCAGTAGAGATATGAACAATAAACAATAAATCACCAATGAACAATAAACACATGTTTCAAGCCACCGCTCATTCATAGATACCACAAGTTGGTTTACAAAACAAAAATTTGTTAATTGTTATTGGGGCTCAAACGTGTGTAATTTGGTTCTCTGTCATGGTGGAAAATTTGATGCACCCAAAGGAAGGCCAATCCATGCAAATGCAACATTTTCCTCACACCCCCATCCAAAACTCACGCTGCAAATGGTGGCTAGCTCATGCTGCTAAGACAGAGCGGCTAACTCACACTGAAATGGTAGCTAACTCACGTTGCCGAGATAGGGTGGCTAACTCATGCTGCCAAGAAAGAGATAGAGTTACTCATGCTACCTAGGGCAAGCAACTCACACTAGAGCAATTCACGCTACCAAGCAAAATTTTGCAAAAATGCACAAAAGAAATTATAGTTCCCACAACTTGTGCTTATGCCTGGGAAAAAATACAAGAAAATCGTGGTTAAAAATGCACAAAAAATTGTAGTTCCTGCAACTCACGCAGAAGATAGAACCTTGTAACTAATGCATAAAATGCAGTGAAATACCCTACAACTAACGTTGGATAAATAGCCCTTCAACTAATGTTGGAGATGCAACCCTGTGATTTTTGCTGTAGTAAAAAGTAATTCAAAACCCTAGTCCTCCCAGCCTAAAACACAACCAACAATGCTCAAAACATGGCAGTCCCTGCAACTCACATGGCCTATGGGCTTGCCCCTTGTAACTCATGCTAGCCCATAATTAGCAACAGTAATCAAGATAGTAGCCCCAAATTCAAAATGAAACAAAAACGCATCAAAACATGACCAAAACCGTATCAAGACTACCAAAAAGACTTCACTAAAGTGTGATGATTTTAAGGCCACTCACTTTGCGATTTTAGGGCCACTCATGCTGCTATTTTAGGGACACTCACACTACGATCTTAAGGCCACTCATGTTGCAATCAAGTTACTCACACCATCCAGGGTAAGTTACTCATGTTGCTGGGGCAAGCTACTCATNACTTTCCTCTTTTCTTTTCAATTCTTCACAATAGAACACCAATGAGTGGTAGTATCTAAGTTATCGCAACCACCATATTTCAGTGTATGAGGGTGATTTGAATTTTAATTATCTAGAAACGATCACATTTTCTATGTTCTTTCACTGTATTCCAGGGCATTTATGTTTCGAATGACATTTGGGATGGGAATCGATTAGTGTGATTAATTGGGATTCAACACGAGTTATTGAGGGTTGGTTCAAGGGTTTTAGTGTCATTGTGAACGTGAGTAGCTTGCCTTGGCAGCATGAATTACTCTGGCATGAGTAGCTTGCCCCAGCAACATGAGTAACTTACCCTGGATGGTGTGAGTAACTTGATTGCAACATGAGTGGCCTTAAGATCGTAGTGTGAGTGTCCCTAAAATAGCAGCATGAGTGGCCNCTGTCCGACCCTATTACTTACACTTCTAATCCCTCTTGCTCATGCTGCAAGTCTTCAAATCGCTCACGCTGCTTACAAGTCACGCTGAGCACAAGTTTACAGTTGCTCATGCTGCTGGAAAACCCTCCAAATCATGTTTTCTTCTATTCCCAAACACTCATGCTACTCATCGCCTTCACTAACTCATGCTACATTAGTTACTCATGCTCACATCCCACTTCATCCCCCTTTCATTCCTTTACCCCAATTGTTTACACATGATGCATTTTATCTCATTTATATCTTAGTTATTTTATTCTATTCTTGTTCTTTAAGTTAGCCATTTCTTTTATTTCTTGCATACATTTATTCTTCCTCTCAAAGCAACTCAGATGTTTTAAATCCAAGAAATTTATGTGCCCAAAGCTCAAATTAAGTTTTGGCTTGGTATGACATTAAACTACCACACTACGACTCGTTATGGCCTAAAACTACCATTACATACCATAGTTTTGTTAGACTAATCATGTAAAAGTTAAGCCTTCTTCATCAAGAAAATGTTGTTTAAATTGGTAGGAACAAGCATATGGATAGCAAGAACCTCTTTTCAACGTTGTCTATCAATGGACCACATGGAGCCATTCAACGAGAAGTCAACCTAGAATCCAATGATCTAGACTAATCATCAATTTATGATAATTTCGTGGCATCCACTTAAGGAACATTTGACTGCTTTGAGGATATGACTAAAACTTTGGACTTAGAAGC
Source organism: Gnetum montanum (assembly GCA_015680685.1). Taxonomy (NCBI): domain Eukaryota; kingdom Viridiplantae; phylum Streptophyta; class Gnetopsida; order Gnetales; family Gnetaceae; genus Gnetum; species Gnetum montanum. The sequence goes on from MNCI01037271.1 coordinate 108,675, forward strand.
CGACAACATCACTGAGGATCCCCTCATCGAAGTCCCCATCACCATGTATAGTGGCAAGCTTAAAACATTAAAATTAAGTACTCTACTAAATCTACAAATTGTCAAAGACATTACACAAGTGTTGAAGAATAATATGAAAACTTTCGCTTGGTCATATACTGATATGCCAGGATTGGAATCTCACATCATCCAGCATAATATCATCCTCAATGAAAAACTTAGACCAATAAAGCAAAAAGCACAAAAGGTTAGGCTTGAGGTAGCGTCGGTAGTTTGTAACAAAATCATGAAGCTCTAATAGGCTGATTTCATCCAGGCTGTTGATTATGCCGATTGGGTATCCAACATTGTTGTAGTCCCTAAGAAGAATGGTAGCATTCGCATATGTATTGACTTCCATGACCTCAATGTAGCCACCATAAAAGATGAATTCCCACTGCCCAGCATCGATCAACTCATTGACTCAACCTTTGGGCATGCATTATTGTCCTTTACGGATGGATTCTTCTGATACAACCAAATTAGGATCAACCCAAAACACCAACTCAAGACAACCTTCATGACACCTTGGGGCACGTTCTGTTATACAATGATGTCATTTGGTCTCAAAAACGTGGGTGCCAAATATCAATGGGCAATGACATATATATTTAGAAATTACATACTTGACTCACTCACTAATTATGTAGACGACATCACAGTCAAGTCCAAAACAACTGAACAACATGCAAAGCATGTAGACTTGGTACTCAAACACTATCTCAAATATGACCTTAGGCTTAACCCAAAGAAATGCGTCTTTGGGGTTAAGATAGGGAAAATACTTAGCTTCATAATCTTCAAAACAAGTATACAAGTAGACCACGATAAGGTTAAAGCAATAACTAATATGCAATGGGCTAGGAACATCACTAAATTATGTGGTCTATAAGGTAGACTACAATTCATTAGATGCTTTATCGTGAAGCTAATTGATAAATTGAAACCCATGCAACATTTACTACGAAAGAATGTCCATTTTCAATGGACTCAACCATGCTAAGAGGCCTTTGAAAATATAAAAGTAGAATTGGCTCAACTACCAATAGTTCATCCCTCGCAAAGTGATAAACCTTTTTACATCTACCTTGCCACATCTGACTCATCGATTGCATTCATGCTTTGCCAAAAAAGAGAAGATGGAGCCGAGATCCCCATTTACTATTTAAGCCATGCCTCAACTGCCTACAAACAATGATATAACAATGTGGAGAGATCATGTATTGCCTTAGTATTTTCCTCAAAAAAGTGGCAACACTATCTCTTCTATAACCAAGTCTATATCATTTCCAAAAACAACATGCTTTGAGCTATCACCAACAACATTTATGAGTCAAGTAGGATAGCTAGATGGAAGGTGATGATTGTAAAGTTTGACCTATGTTATGTCACTCAATCCTTCACTAAGGTCAAGTAATAGCCAATCAGTTGACTGCATCACTGATACAAGATCAAGTGATGATCAACCTTGAATTCCCTGATGAAGATATTAGCAGCATAGACGTAGTGCCCGATAATTACGATAAAATCCTATACTTTGATGGAGCATCCACCTCCTGAGGGGGAAGCACTGCAACCATCATAACATATCCCTCAAAAGAAATTTGTCCTTTTTCCTATCGACTAAACTTCCTTAGCACCAACAATGTGGCGGAGTACGAAGGTCTTCTTAGAGGTCGTATAGTGGCATTAGCTTTAGGGATCGCACATCTTGTAGTTTGCGGTGATTCATAGTTAGTAATCAATCAAGTCACTAAGATCTATGCATGCAAAGCTCCACATTTACAACCATATTGTGACTTGACGAAACACTTACTAAAACAACTAATCAATGTAGACGTGCAACACATTCCTTGAAATGAAAATACTATTGTCGATGTGCTTGCGACACTAGCCTTGAACATGACACCTGAGATGTTTCATGCATTGCCTAGTTCTATAACAAACTGTGCCAAACCTATGATCAACTCACTTGATGAAATACCCATAGTGTCTAGTAGCACTATGCAAGCAGTAGAGTGATACGACGACATAAAAGAGTACCTTATACAAGGGGAACCACCACAACATCTAACGAGTGCTCAAAAGGATGCAGTGTAAAAACACTCTAGGCAATATGCATTAATAGGAGACACCTTGTGTCACAAGTGCTATGAAGGCATCCTTTTGACGTGCGTCAATAGCATCAATGGCCAAACAATTGTGGAATAGGTTCACGAAGGACTGTGTGGAGGGCATATAGCGCCCAAAGCAATGGTAAAAAAAATTAGATGTTTGGGGTATTACTAGCTACACATGGAGTACGATTGTTTCTCCAAGGTCAAGAAATGCAACATTTTCCAAAGGCATGGTAAGCTAATACATGTACCACCTAATGAGTTACATACTACAAAAATCACATGGCCATTCCAAAAATGGGGATTAGACATCATTGGGCCACTAACACTACCATCTTCAATAGGACATAGCTTTACCAAATGGATAGAAGCTATTCCCCTTAGAAAAACCACATCCAAACATGTTTGCAACTTCATATTAGAAAACATCATAACCCGCTTTGGTATCCCAATGACCATAGTTACCGATAATGGTCCATAATTTAGTAGTACAAACACTAAAAGCTTCTGTGAAAGCCTAGGTATTAAACACTCATTTTCATCACCATATTACCGATAGAGCAATGGTTAAGCAGAGTCTACAAATAAAACTATCATCATGGTGCTCAAGAAAATGTTGAATCAAAGTAAGAGATGATGGCATGAGCAGCTAGTCTATGCACTATGGGCATACCAAACAATGCATCAAATTTCCACAGGTAAGATACCATATAGTCTGGTATATGGATCTGAAGCTGTGTTACCTTTGGAGCTATAGGTTCCCTTGCTGCGGATAATGTTGTCTAGCCTCCTCGATGAAAGCCAAAATAATGAACTATGCATCACTAACCTTGATGCAGTGGAGGAAGAAAGAGTATGAACACTTGATTAAATCAAATGGTATCAAAGATAACAAGGAGAATGTCATCAACATAATCCACATAAGTAGCCAATCAAGGAAGGTGACCTGGTTCTCAAGGCCATTCGTGAACACTCAGACAAATTCTCAGCCAACTAGGAAGGACCTTACTTAGTTGCTAACGCATATGATAATGGGGCATTCAAGCTCACCATCATGGATGGAAATGAATTAGCCAATCCTATGAACCACCTTTACCTGAAACCATTCTACTTCTAATGATCTTAAGGTATGTCACGATCCTAGCATCACAACCAAAAACTAATACCATAGAATAGTCCTGGAGCTATGTCTTAAAAAATAGCACCATAGAATATCCTAGCTTCATGATGATAAATCAACATCACAGAGCTCTATCTGACATTTCACTAAACTATCACACTGATTCACCAAAGTTCACTAAGACAATAAATTGGCTAGCCTCTTCATAGTCCACCACGACTATAAACTAGCATGGCACCATCTGCTACGACGCTAAACTAGCAACATCCAACTGGTTATGATGTAAAACTAATCCATGAGAGTCTACCAAGACTATAAACTAGCAACTTCTTCACTGGCCTACTAATTTATTGCTAAAATTGAATGGCATGTCATCATCAACCTGCTCAATGAATTCATCACATGCACTTTGACAACATTGCTACTGTTCAATCTTGTTTGCTTGCAGTTGCACATGGTGTTTCCATCCCATCAGTTGCATCCATGTTTAAAGTGTTAAGCTAACTCATTCACTTATGTTTTTCTTGTCTTCTTGGAGTTGTGTTTGCAGGATGACACCCAGGGGTGTTCGTACATGAATGCACTTCATCATGCCAACAAGGTACCACATTGTTCTTGATGCATGTAACCAAGTTAATAAAACCATTCACAAATACATTGCCAGTTACTCAAACATTGCTTATTCCCTAACATGATCTCCCTACCCATTTCCTAGATACATCCCCATCACCCCCAAACTTAAACCACACTGTTGTGCACAGTAATTGTCTAGGCAGTTGTGCAACATGACATAGCCCATGATACAATCATAGTCACATGAGCACAAGCACAATAGTAAAAAATGCTCTTTCCACAAAAAAAATAAAATAATATATAAAATAAAAGAGAAAAATCCATCACAGGACCATTGGCACTTCCCATATAAGCCCTAGGTGGGAAGGTACTTATCTTGGAAGAAAACACTTGTGTCTCAAACAATCATGTTGCATCTCACTGTGTGGCTTTGGCTGTTGGACAACGGGTTCCCTTTGACACTCAGTAAGGGTCCTATTTCTCCAAAGAATGTACCACCTCACCATGTGGCTTTGGTTGTGACAACAAGTTCTCTTGAATATGATACAAGAGTCTCATTCCTCCAAAGGATGCACATCCCATGCCTTGGTCCCAAGTTTGCTAGATACAGGCTATTGACAAGGACCAACATGATGTGATTCACATGAGAGCATTCCTCTTCCCACAGTTAAAAAAAATCATCCCTTCATTAATCCTTAGTCTCATAGTAACACATCTTCTCCCTATGCATCTCAAAACCTCATTTCCTAATCCCATGTACTTCTAAACATGGTGCAATGACATCTGGCCAAGTGCTGATGGACAATGCCTAATACTCGGTTGCTCATGGTGTTTTGTACTTCTTGTCAATGCCTCTCAGGTAGATTCCTTTAGATGTCAATAAAGAGGAACCAATGAAACACCATAGAATTTTGGCCTAGCACTTTCAAACAAATTTCAAGCTAAGTCATGTAGCTACCCAAGCATGAGTACAGCATGACCAAACTTGAATCTCCAAAATGGCATGAAATGACATTTAATGGAGCAAGCAAAGTCCCCCCAGGGCCCACAGGAAACTACACCAGCTTTTGGCATCCAAAATCAAAAGTATAAGGCTCAAAATGCTTAGTTTTGGCTAAGTTTACTTTGGTTGCATTTTTTTTACGCTGCACAGCGTAAGGCTCAATGTCACCAACTTTTGGAGCCCTGAAACTGAGTTAAAATAGGCCAAAATTGAGCACAAGTACCTCCATGACCTTCACTAATGGTTTCCCTAGGTTCCTAGCCATTAGAATCCTAATTTTGGGATCAAATATACACTATTTTCATTACTCACACCCAGGTCACGCCTAGCTCATGCTCACGCCTAGCTCATGCTCGTGCACAGGTCATGCCTAGCTCATGCTCATAGCATGAGCCCTGTGTGAGCTATCAAAAGTGACCTAGAACATTTTAGATGCATGTCAAAAACACTCCAGGACAAGATCAACTCAAAACGGCATCCTACAACACCCAATCCAAGCAAGCCAGAATCAAATTTTGATTGCAAATTCATTGTAAATTTTTATTGTAAGCTTTACCATGTGTGAGCTAGTCAAGCTCTTACATTACTTCCATGGGCATAAGCTAGCTTGCATTGTAAAATATAGTATACCTAGTCTAGAACTTAGTTTTCCCACCAAAACCTATCATGTGATCCATTTTTCTCTTATATCACAGTCATCGATCATGTTCATTCCTACTTCCAAGCCTAGATGAATGCATAAATACCTTGTGCAAGGACATAAATGAGGTTGGTAGAAATTTAACAAAAAGAAACCAGCAATCTTGATCCTAGATGCACATGATTCCCATAACCCCTAAACACCTCACATCGGAGCTTAACATTCGACTTGCAGCACAACTATGTTTTGACTAGTGCACATCATGTTGATTAATACAACCTTGTTCATTATTTTCCATTCATTGTATTATCCTAATTCATTGTTTTCATTGTTCTATTTCATTACATGTTCCTGCATACCTTCTATTTTTGTTATGTTTTGTTATGCCTTATTACGTTACATTACATTACTTTGCGTTACATTGTTTTTTCCATTTTATGTTTGTGACAATAACCCTAGTGCAAGCAATAGCGTATGCTTAAGGAACTCCTTGGTTGATCTACATGTAGATCATTAAAGGCACTTTGCCTTCATTTTTCCAGCTTTCCCTCATGAAAAGGCAGGGTCATATGTGTCTCTCAAGAGATCTTTCAGCGTACATTTTCTTCCATTCTTACATCGACAATTTCAGACAGTACAACCATGTAACTCCATAAGGATTGTGGGGGGTGCTAGGTTGATGATGGCCTTGACTTTGTTGGGGTCCACCCATATTCCAGCCTCTGATACAACGAACGCTAGCATGCATCCTATTTTTATCCCAAAGACGCACTTCTTGGGATTGAGGCTTAGGTCATGCATTCAGAAGCATTTGAGGACTACCCCTAGATCGTGTGGGTGGTCAACTGCTTGCTTCGACTTAACTGTTATATCTTCTACGGAGTTGTTTAAAGTTTCTAGGATGTAGTCACTGGAAATGTAGGTCATGGTCCGCTGGTAGGTTGCTCCAGCACTCTTGAGCCCAAAAGGCATCATGGTATAGTAGAAGGTTTTCCACAGGGTCATGAAGGTTGTGGACAGTTTGTGCTCTTGGTTAATGTGCATTTGATTGTATCTAGAGAAACCATCCATAAAGGATAATAGGGAATGGCTGGCCATAGTGTCGATAAGCTAATCAATGCTTGGGAGTGGGAATTCATCTTTGATCGTTACTTTATTTAAATCCTAGAAGTCTATATAGATCCATATCCCTCCTATTTTCTTTGAGACCACAACGACATTGGACACCCACTCTAAATAGTTGACCGCATGGATGAAACTCACTTAGTAAAGCTTAGTGATATTGTCTGTTATGACTAACATGATTTCTGGCTTAATTTTACAAGCCTTCTGCTTGATTGCTTTCATTCATGGCTCTAGGATGATGTTATGTTAAAATAGCTGTGGATCCAAACCTAGCATGTTACTATAGGACCATGAGAAGACATTCATGTTATCTTGCAGAACCTTAGCTACATCTTTATGCATTTACATGTCTAGGAGGAAGCTAAGTTTTAACATTTTCACCTTTCCCTTTGACATGGTCATAGGTGTCTCGGTGAGAGGGTCCTCAGTTACATCCTCGACCTCTAGGTCTAGAGTTTTGATAGGATACTTGGGCTAGTTTGGGGATGCCTCTAAGGTTGCTATAATGCTGGTTGTGTTCAACCCCTAGTCAATCATGTCGGGATTCAATTGTCTTGTAAGCTTATCCTATGGTCCTACTATCATCAAGGGCATGGAAAGGTCATGGTGGGTTTCCATCTCCCACTTGACCTACCATCATAAGATGAAAGCTTGGTTAAGAGATTCCTATCAGAGATCATGTAATGGCAATTTGCAAAGTAGGGACGAGGTTGCGAGTTTGCCATTTTAAGATTAGGATGAACTGCCAGGGTGCAAGAGCACAAGACTATAGGAGGTGTAAAAATACTAGTATGAAGTCATGTGGTGGTTGATATGCAAGTGTTAAAGTGCTAGTTTAGTGTCGTTTCAGACTGTCAAATCACAACATGTCATGCAAAGTAATATTATATGGAATAAGAAACTTTGTGAATATGGGAAGTGCCAAATTATTAATGGGAAGTCACTAGAAAGTACAACATTTCCACAAAAGCTACTGATGTAAGCATGTTATGCTGATAGTTTAATGTCATTACAGACTATTAGGGATGCAACCATGCTAGGGCTGCTTAGTTTGAGGTCTTTTCAGACCGGTTGTATTGTGATTGGTAGGATTGCTAGTTTAGGGTATTTGTGGACCCTTAATCAAATATATATATATATATATATCTTTTTGGGAAGGTGAGTAGCTAGTTTGAAGTATGTAAAGGCTTAAATGCTAATAGTGCTATGGTATTGTGGAGAGCATGCTACACTGTATAGCTTGCCTCACATTAATCGAAGAGAGAGAGGGGAAAGTTTCCCCACCTCATCATCATAGCTATAAATAGGGGTCGAACACTGGAAATTTTGCCACTTTTGCTATAAGAGTGCAGATCCTTCATCCAAGCATAAGGCAATTGTGTAGCACAGAGAAATCATGTCATCCAGCTAATAAAGTGAGTTTTTTGTGCTAAAAGGTGCAAATTTGTAAACAGGACAATTGCTCCTAAGAACTATCTAGTCCTTACGAGGGTTGAGGAAGTGAAGAAGGCCTTGGAAAGTGCACTGCAAGCGTGCCTCGCAACAAGGTAGAGCACATCGCTAACTCAGTAAGTTACTGTGTACCCTCCACCTCTTTGTTGTGTGCTTTCGGTTATTTTTTGCTCTTGTTCTTTTCTCTATTTCTTTGGTGTTCATCCTTGGCTATCTACGTCTTATGTGGTTGCATTGGTTCGACCTTTGCATCACTACCATTGCCATCTCTTTTGTGGCAAATGTATGGACATTGCATCATGATTGTATGCAGGGTCACCAAATTGCCACCACCATGGTTGTTGTGATTGTGGGGCTGGGGTAGTTTAAGTTGCTTGACCCTAGCATGCCGTAACATATAAAACTCTTGGAAATGCTAGGCTATGTATGATGGCACAACATGCATTTTATTATAATATTTTATCAATTTTTTTGTAGCTACGCCAGGTTTATTCACATGTTTTTGTTATGCTAGGGTTTCATATCCTTGCTATGCTATGTATGGGTGGAGGATTATGCTACACTATGTATATGGTCTCCTAGGCTTTGCTACATCATGCATGTATTGCCTTTAGGTATGTATGGTGCGAACATTCACTGAATGTGGCATGCAGGGTGGGGCCAAGGTCCAAATTGATTATTTTAGTCATCGATGGGATCCTGTGCCATGTGAGAAAACCTATGGCCAATGCCTCTCCTCGCTAGATACATTTAGGGGAGTGGGTAATCTAGTTCAGAGATGGGGCATAGGACTTCCTACAATTTCTTCTTAATCATTTTAGTGTGATTTTATGGTCCTCCTTGAAGGAGGTGGAGTCATTTGGCATCATAGAAACTATGTTGCCTGGAGAAACTCGTGGAATTCTAAAATCTTTGACCAAGGAGGAATTTGTAGATAGGCAGAGAGAGGGATATAGCCAACACTCAATGAAATTAAAGCATTTAGCCTAGATCTGGGACATACCTGAGTACAGCTGCTACCACCAGTACAATACATTGTTCCTTGCATGTTACATGGCAATGTGCTTTCAGAACCCATAAGGGACTATTTATTGTATTGGCGGGTGAGTTTTGCAACATAGCTTCGCTAATTCATACAACGTCGGCCATATTTTGCCAAATGCTAACAGTGCATGTTTGTCACTAGGTTCTATATCAATGATAATGGGGTTCATGACTAAGCGGGTGAGCTTACTACAGCGTAGTTGGCCCTGCAAGAGTTCTCTTTAGCTGCAAACTTGTGAGTGGGAGTGATTGGATAGTGTGGGGGGAATACCATTCTTACCTACACCAATTTCCCATCCACTATCATTAATGTAAATAGAAGGGTTGGTTGGATAGGGAGTGGGAACTACCCCTCAAGTTGGTCACGGTTGAAGAAGCTATGTCGGTTGTGCTCCCACCATTCCCATTACCATATAGATCTAGTGGGCCAAAAGGTGGGTGGTGCATACTCAAATGTTTTTGAAGTCCTTGTATTTCCTACATCATTATGATAAGTATGTTTTTTTAGAAACTATTTCAGGAGTGAAGAAACCATAGGAGGTGATGATGGTGACCATCAAAATTCAAGGGAAAAACATTTATTTTAAATATGGCAAAGTGGGAGTGTGCCAATGCTGGCTAGACCAGAGGGCCTCAGACTCCCTGGTCAAGAATATCCAAAAATTAGGGCTCATGGATCTATTTGTGGCTCTGAATCCTAACGTTCTAGCTACTTAGATGCTTTCTCTGGTCAACTCCTTCTCTGGGAAGGCAAGCCATTTTTTCATGCACATGCGGGGCATGTGGGTGGTCATTGAAGTCGATGACCAGCTATTTACAGACATGTTTGGTGTTCCTATCAATGATGTTCCCATAGGGTTAAGGTGCAAGTAGGAGTTGACCCTGATGAAGAGGGACATTGAGGAGTGCTTGCGACTTGTTAAGGAGCAAAAAGTATTCCCTATGGATAAGTTGGAAAGCGGACTTTCCATGTAGATTTACCCGACCTTCCATGCCCATGCATTCCCCCAACTACTCATCCAAGGGAAGGTCCTAGGGCTTAAGAAAGCCTGGATAATGCAAGATGTTATGGAGGAAGGGGCTTGTTATGATTGGGCCAATTTTCTATGCTAGAACTTGCGAGTAGAGATTTTGGGACTCCGTGAAAAAATGGAGGCTGACTCCAACATACACTATGCCTTCTACGTAGGCTACCTAAAGTACTTCATGGAATTTCTAGTTGCTCAGGAGGATGGAAAATGGATCATGTGTGATTGCAACTAGATTCCCAAGCCTTGTATTTGATAGGTCTTCCAAACCATGTGAGCCCAAGATCTCGAAGAGGTAGTTAGGGAATCACTATCTGTGATGACCAAGGGTATGGCGGCCCGCAGGATTCGTGGTTAGGACAGCATGGGGGAGACATCCCCTGCCATAGCCAGTAGCATGACATGGGGAGAGCATGTCATGGTCAAGACCATGTGTAGGGAATTGTGAAGGAAGAGGCCTCCCCGAGCCAGGAAAACCTTTCGCGTGGAGGAAGAGGAGGGACAAAGACTACAGCTTAAGTTGTAGAGAACACAACCTCCTATTGGTAAATGTTTTTGTGTAATGTTTACTTCACTATCGTTTTCTACGCTATACGATACCAGGTGGTGTAGTGTGATGTTCCCATTTTTGAGCTAATTTGTTTAAACATGTTTCTTTACTAGCAGAAGAAGAAGAAGAAGAAGTTGATGAAGAAGTGTTGACCCTCAAGGAAAGGGCAATAGATGATGATGTGGGATACCCAATTCTAGAGGAAAGGGCCCCAGTTAGGAATAAGGGAGTTGTTGCTTCTAGGGCAGGGACTCTGGTCATTAGGAAGCCTCTTGTAAGCAAAGAGGTTCTTCCCATGAATAAAGAGGATGCTCACCACCTAAAGGGAAAGGCACCAGTGCATGAGGAAGGGACCTATATGGACTTGGAAGGACCTTCCAATAAGGCTATCATCATCATCTTGCCTCAGCAAGAAGAAAGGCTTCAGCGAGATGCTGGTGAGTTTGGTGATACGTTTACTTTATTGTAGTCTATTTTGGCCATTTTTGATGGGTTTAATCATGCAGCAGGTGCTACTACTGAGGGCATGGGAGCTTCTCTGATTCATGTTGAGTCATGGGCCGAGATCCCTGACAAGTTCACAGTCATGGAGGGGCTTGTCGATGACATGATCAGACACCTTCAATGACTAGACCCTAATGTGAGTAGGTGTTTGTGTTAAATTCTCTTTCGTTGTTACACTAAAAGCTTTTGAATTTTTTGGTTTTACTATGATAATGCGATCGTTATGTTCGTTGTGTCATCACAGCTTCTCGACCGAAGTGGGACCTGGCCCATCCAATGAAAGTTGGTGCTATTCCTACAGTCTCACCTGATGTGACCGAGGTACCTCATCATGTTTTTGATGAAGCTTACAAGTATGTCTTGCACTTGGCATGCTCTTTGTGGGAGTGCAAGCATGCCAACGAATATCTATGGAAACTGGTTCAAAGGGCTGAGCAATGAGTGGTAGAACTGGTCATCGACATGGAAGAAATCAACTCAAGGAATAATTTCCTCATCAACCATAACCCTGATGTTGAGGAATGACATAGAGCCATGGACAACTATGCTAGCTATTGGACTATCATTCTTCAAAATGTTGAATCTACTCACGAGATAGTCAAATAGTAGATGCAGATGGACCTGCTGCCCCAGAAGTGTCAAGACATGAGGGATATTGGTGCCAATGTTTTTGAATGGGGTCATACTCAAAGAAACCACAAACATGTGTACAAGTAAGAGAACGACACCCATCAAAAACTATACAAAGATGCCACCATGGAGGCCTTCATGTACAAACCCTTTGTGAATGCAATCAGCACTTCTGAGGCCTATGATAAGTTCAAAGAGTAAGTGGAGGTTATGGAATCTACTAACTTGAAAGCAGACATTCCTTTAGAAGAAACCGTAACAGCTTCCCCTTCCCTGGGACCTCTAGTATGAACAACCGTGGAAAGGGAGAGAGTCGCCACCGTGAATGCTGAACCTGGTGATAGGCATTGGATGGATATCACGATAGAGGAGATCTGGTGTCGCCTCAGGCTTAGTATAGACCAAATACCTCTTGAGACTAACACATGCCTTTCTCAAGTTAGTCACTTTACTATGTATGTGCTTATGTTGTATCATAGTTTGGATTTTCTACTCTAACTAATTGTTTCATCCCTACGATGTAGGCCCGAGACAAGGCTGCAAGGCCCACCGAGGAAGGAAATGAAGAACCAACAGAAGGCAACATGAGGGAGGAGGATGCGTAGGTGACTAAAATAAAGGTGAGCGGCGAAGGCGATGCAAATAGGGATGACCCATTATAGCATGGGGTTTTATTTTGAAGTCTTTGAAGTGTTGAAATTTTGTAAACATTTGCAAATAATGCAAACTAGCTAAAAGTTTGAATAGACTAAACAGTTTTGGAAAAGAAATTGATTTTGCATAAATTTTCATATTATGTAAGGATTTCATGCTTTCTATTGCTAGTTTCAGGCCATCTCGTGTCATTGCATAATATGCCAAAAGAACTGTAGGTTAATTGAGTGAAAAATAATAATGTTAGTTTTTAGGCCATTTTGGACCATAACGTAGAAATGCCAGAAGGATAGCATGTTATCAAAGAAAATAGGTAATCATGCTAGTTTTAGGCCATATCGGGCCATAGCATAGCAATGCCAGAAGGACAGCATGTCATCAAAGAAAACTGGCAATAATGCTAATTTTAGGCCATTTCAAGCTATAACATAGCAATGCCAGAAAAATAGCATGTTACCAAAGAGAAAAGAAATAAGTGCACAAGGGACAACAATTGGTTAGGAAGAAATGGGGTTGCTAGGATGTTTGTAGCTACCTCTTAACCCATTGTGTGTAGAGCCAAAGTGTTTTGCCAGGGCTCTCATTTGCATTATCGCCCTCTACTTGGAAGGGTAGCTCAACCCATGCGCTTTCAATTTGGAAGTTGGCTTGTAGGATTGATCCTTCTATTGAATGGTTAATGCATGTGTGAGAAGGTGCCTCACTCTCACAGGTTGTAACCTCTGAGCCCTACTCCATTTCTACATTACTGATTGCTTGTGTTGCTACTTCATCAACATGGATCACCACTTCCTTGCCAGCATATGGCAAGTGGATTTCCTAGTGTATAGGTGAGGAGAGAGCCCTAAGTTGCACTAACCATGATCTTCCAAAGATTAGGTTAAACCTAGGCATTTCCTCAACCACAATGAATGTTGCATCTATAGCGAACTGATCCCCTCCTACGAAGTTTACGTGCACTGTGCCTTTCACTAGGATGCGTGCCTTGTTGAAGGACCTTAGGCACGACATTGTTGTGGATTTGATCTGATCAACCAATCCCAACTTATCTACAATAGGAAAGGGAATAACGTGTACCCTTCAGATCTGATGTTGGCCTACCCAAATTATGATAAAGAGAGGCGTTGTAGTCACCTGACCCCTTTCGGGATCTTTTCTAATGACACAATCATTGAAAGTCAATTGAGATATCACAGGCTCTATGGGTATAGAGGGGAGCATAACCAAATGAATTGCTTCCTCTTCCATAGGCATGTTCTCATTGACCGGAATCATCATTAACATGTAGATCAGAGCCTCGCAATGAGGTATGGATGCTATGATTAGGTCGTATAGACTCAGTGTAGGTTTTTTCTACTTTAGAGCTTGCTTGACCTGGGTGAGGGTATCCAGGAGGTTTTGGCCACCCCCTTGTTTGATGCTTTCTTCCTCTTTGATTCATCCTAGAAGATGAATCTCTTGAGGAGAGGTGACTTTGGTTCTAAGTTCAAATCCCTATCAGTAGGGTGATGTAGGCCATGTAGTCTCATTGACCTTCACCTTTGGTGTGGATGCAAGGGATGAAGATGTAGGCTTGGGGATACTCTTGATGGCATTCTCTTTTGATGTCTCACCCGCCAGTCTACTGCTCACCTTGTGGGGTGAGGAGGTTGTTTAGTTTTGTTGTGATGGGTAAGGGCTACTGAAGACGTCAGGTCCCTAACGAGAAATGGAGCTAGGGATGTCAGCTGGTGGGGCCACGTGGCTCCGCTAACAGGTGGTGCAGTGATGGGTGCCTATGGTGGGACTTTCAGGATGAATGAAAACTACAGGTTTGGGTCAACCATTGGCGATGTTGGCTCACTACACTAAGGTACACAGACCACAAATGGTCGCCTAGGTGGCCTGGGATCACTATCAATGTTGATACCATTAATAACATAACTGGCATTGCTAGCATTAAGGGGATCTGTGTATACGTACATAGATTGGCTTCTAGGGAAAACTAGGTAGCTTTCATCTAGCATCAATTTTCATTTATCAATTAATCTTTGGATGTCATCCTACAATGATAGACAGTAATCTGTGTTGTGACCACATGGTTGGTGGTAACTACAAAACTTGTCTAGTCTGAAACTTTTAGGAAATGGAGGCTCATTAGGCAAGGCCAAAGAGGGGTTCCTAAGGAGTTCACAGTAGCATTGATGCCTTGCATTTTCCTCTTCTGACATCTTCTTATGTTGGATATACTCAGCTACCAATAGCTGCTTCAGAAACTCTGAAGGTTTTAGAGGCATTGGGGTGTACTTCAAATGATCTTTACATTCAAACTTGGGTTTAGGTTATGTAGATATCTTGGGCATAGGTGTAGTATGTTGCGGCATGTGGCTCGGCTTTGGAGCAAGGTTACCCACTTGTGTGGCTGATTTCTTGCTATTCTTGCTACTATTGTTGCTATGTTTGGGCTTGGCCTTAGTCACCACAGTGGCCACTATGGTTGTTAAGGCTTTACCTTTTTCCTTCTCTGTGAAGGTGCCCTTGTAAGCGATATAGGCTGGGTCTTTGCTTGCTTCAGCTACATCCTGTATGCTCTTGATTTGAGTGAAGGCCTAACTAAGGAAGTGGGGAGTGAGGTAATATAGCTTTGACTTGATGAAGTTGTTTACTGCATCCTTGAAGATAGCTAGCAAGTGGACCTCCACGATGGGCTCGTGGATTTCTTTAAGGGTTGCACTCCAACTTTGAATGAACTTCTGCACTGGCTCTAAAGGGTCTTGTTTCACACTCATCAACTGATCCAACATGGTTTCTGGCTTCAATTTGTACTTGAAACATGTCACGAATTAGGTCAACAGCTCTTCTAGAGTTGAAATGGATGAGCATAGTAGTGCATAGTACCAATCCAAAGCTTTTCTAGCTAAGGACATGGCGAAGACATGAATAATCGTGTGTAGCCATTGTTGCAATAGCAAAGACTTAGACCTGAATGTAACAAGATGCGCATTGGGATCTCCTTCTCCATCATACTTTGTGAAGTGTGGGAGAGACATCCCTAGTGGCAATGTCAAAGTAGGAATTACATGGCTGATAGGGTCATCTTGATAAAAATTCATGACTTGTACTATGTCAACCGCAGTGAGGGTCTCGATAAGTTGAAACACTTGGTCTAGACGTAGCGACGTTGTAGAGGGTTGGCGTGCTACAAAGGTAGCCCCCACATTTGGCATGGAAAGAGTGGTGGTGTGACCCATTGGAGGTGCTGTTGGGACGACCCATATGAGTGGTATTGCTTGGGTTGTCCACCACCTAGTAGGTGGTGTCGTTTGGGTAGCAATCACGGGTTGGGCTACCAGATGGACCACCTATGTTGCCTATAGCATAGACCATAGCCCCATGTTGGGTTGCACTATCTGTGAGGCTTGGTGTATTTGAGGATGTGCATAATGAAACATTTGTGATGGTTGTAGAATAGGTGAAGAGGTAAACGGGGTCCACCATGTGGATGGGTCGGGGCGTTCCAAAATGGGTGGAGCCGACGTGAATGAGGCAACAGTCACATGTTCTTGCGAAGTTGTCATGGCATGTACATGTTACAAGGTAGTCACAATTGGTGTATGCTGCCTTGCAGGGATCAGTTGTTGAATAGCCTGTGAGTGGAAAGTAACTATGAATTGGATAGGCAAGAGTGGGTGCTGAAACACCACACAAGTGGTGCAGCCACCCACGACAGCCATAGCCACAGGTTGTAGGAGCGTAGGCATAATTATAAAGGGAGTCGTAGCAGACACTGGTTTGGCCCAGAAGGACTGGGTAGGAGGGATAGGAGCAAGGTCGATTAGACCTCCCTCATTTGATTGGAAATTGAGTTCCTCCTAACCATCTTGGAAGGTGTCATCTTGGTTGGACACAATGTCTTGTTGCTCCCTAAGCCTAGCCAACTAAATTAGTTGGTCTGAAAGCCTTTGGTACATTTGTATTAAAGATAGGGAAATGCTAGGGTTGGGAACGAATTCTTTCCCATTGCAATAAGTGAACTCAAAGCTATGTTTTTATTTGATTTTGTCTAAATCTAAGGGCATATTTGCTTCCACCTTTGCATAGAGGAAATTGTAATGCTCATGTTGCTAGGCCAATCACTCAGGCCCTTGGTTTTATATTTTGAGAGATCGACGAGTTTCATGCATTAGATTTAATGATTGTCTAGCACCAGTAGTGCCTTGAACTGTAATAGGAGCTTCGACATTAAATGGTACTTCCACATTGAAAGTTTTGGTAGCAATAGTTGCAAACACCATTGTTAAGTGAGTAGTTATGTAGGTAGCTATGTAAAATGTTATGTGAAAAATGCACAAAATTTATGCAAAAGAGTGCTGACGAGCGAGGAAATCGAAGAACAGAAAAAAAGAAGGCCTTATGTTTTGCCAAATTTCCAAGGAATCGTTGAAACGACTGATTTGTACCACACAAGGCATAAACAACCACAAATAGGTGTTACATTTACACTAGTGCATGATAGGATGTAGAGCACATGCAAAACTACTGTGAGACTGGAAAGGTTAGCCAGTGATAGCAAAGGCTTTACGTCTTGCAAGATCCTTGAGGGACTGTCGAAGCGACCAATCTGTACCACACAAGGCATAAACAACCACAAATAGGTGTTACATTTATGCTAGTGCACGATAGGATGTAGAGCACATGCAAAACTACCGTGAGACTAGAAAGGTTAGCCAGTGATAGCAAAGGCTTTACGTCTTGCAAGATCCTTGAGGGACTGTCGAAGCGACCAATCTGTACCACACAGAATGGGGTACATAACGCATGCAAAACCACTATAAGATGGGAAAGCTAACTAGTGAAGGCTTTAGGTCTTCTAGGGTCCCCAAGGGACTTTCGAAGCGACTGCTCTATACCACATGAGATGGGGTACAGAATGCACACAAGACCGTGAGGTAGGCAAGCTAACTAGCATACAAGTAGGCTTTATGTCTCACGGGGCTCTAGGGGAACCATCGAGGTTACTGCCCTGTACCATGCACGATGGGGTACGGGATGCATGTAAGACTACCATAAACATGCTAGTTGGCAGGAAACTAGAGGCTTTGTGTTCTGTGGGGCTCCCAAGGAACTGTCGAGGAAACTGATCTACACTACACAAAGCATAAACAACCACAGAAGGGTGTCACGTCTACGCTTATGTGTATTAGGATGCAGAAGGCTCACAGAACTACTATGACACATGGAAAAGGCACCAGAAGGCCCTCCTTCTAGCACCAGAAAACTGTAGTGATCAAAAATGTTGGGGGCTAGGAAACACCGAGGGGTCAATGGACACGATAGTCTTGACCTCGTATCTGTAGGAGGTCTATGCTAGGAGCGGGTGTGGATACGGAGCATCCTAAAGGGTCTGGTCGATTAGACAAGGACTTAAATTGGCATCTATATAGACTTTTGCAACATATATCTTGAGACAGGAATGAAAATGGGAACTGATACTTGAATATGAATAAATAAATGAAATGATGCTTGAAAGTAAATGAAATAGGAAACAATGCAACATGCAACAATATTAGGAAACAACAAATTTAGTTAGGAGAATGCACCACTCTGAAGCCAAAAATTTGCTCTGTCAAAATGGATACAGTTGGTTGCACAGTGCGATGAAGTGCAGGGACCCCAAAAGTAACCAAAGTGTGTAGAGCGGATAGGTTGGGTGCTTGGGCGCGGACTTTGGAGTTGACAGCATAGGGATTCCACCAAGGTGGTAGAAAAGGGGATAGAATGAAATGTCAACCAAGGATGCCTACTATTTATAATGCTCAACAAAAAGTTTACAATGCTTGATGCTGAACCAGAGAGAGTGTCAGTTCAAAAGAACAATAGGAAGCCAGGGAGTTAGAGAAAAGCGGAACTAGAACCAGAGAGTTTGAATGTTGGTTGTTGGGGTATTTATAGGACTGAGGGCACATGAGAGGGATAGTCTAAATGCTACGTGATTTGGACTTTCATTGACTTTCTCATGCTGCATGTGCTAATATGCTTGTTAAATGCTCATGACCATTGTGAATGTTGCAACTATGAGCCTACCATGTCGTTGTTGCATTGTCAGCACCTAGAGATGTGTGCCAATGATCTAGTGGGGTGCATTGATGTCACACAACCACCTGCATGCCTTTCTATGCTTTTCAGCATAACATGCTTGGTGTAGCGTAGCATTAATGTGTGCACTGCATGCTTGCTATGTTATGTAGCGTAGCGTAGTGTAGCAGCTGGCCTTAGTCACAGAAACTTTGCCAATTTGTATACTTTCTTTTTTGTGATGCAAGACTTACGTACTTTGCTACTCTTTCCCTTTGAGCTACCTTTTGTTTCTTCCGCAGAATTGCTATGCCTTGCTACACCTTGTAGCTCAGCGTAGCGTAGCAGTAGACATAGTTTGTAGCTTCCTGATGGGAAGGGACATCGTTGCAAGACCCAAAACTAGATGAGCGGATAACTATGCAACTATTTTCATGCTATGTTCTACAATCATCTTCTAAAGCTTGCTACGCTACACAACATAGCGTAGCGTAGCAGACTTCTCAACTTAGAAAACTTGCCAAACTATTTTTTGTGCACCCAGAGTGCTGCTATCAATTTTTCTCTATTTCTAAGCAGGCTATCGACCGAGCAAGCTACTTAGGTGGATAGGTAGGATGGCCCTTAGAACCTATTAATACCTAAAGTAAAAAATTTTCCAAATTGGTTGGCCTAAAGTTAGAGCATTCTCCTCTTGGTGAATTGCCACAGTGCCATGAGGATTACAAGGCCTAGTGAGGCTAGGATGACCTTGTATTTTTTGAGGTATTTCATCTATAATGTATGGACACTTTATAAGGTTAGGTATTACTAAGTTACCAAGCTTCAAGTGTTTAGGAGAAATCAGGTCCATAGTAAGAAAATGTCTTTAATGACTTAGTCTATGGTTACTAGCCTCATAGAATGAGCATATAGGTAAACTTAGTTAATTTTACAAAATTCTAATAATAGTACAATATGGGTAAACTTAACTAGATTAATGTACTCTTATCTTATAAGAGTTTCTTACAGTTGATATATGTTGTTAATGAGTGACCAAGACTCTTCACCTGCATACCCATGGAAATTGTTGGTATAACATATTCTTGATAGCATGGCTTCTCTTCCACATGATGTGTAGTTGGTGATAGATCATGATTCTTTATTGATGTCAACTTATGATTTTTTATTAGATTATAGTCACCACTTGATTCTTCCTAACCCTTGAATTGTGGTTTTCTCTCATACTAATTCTGACATCCCATTCTTACGTGTCATGGTAATGTCAAGTATATGTAACATTCAACATTATGCATAATTAATTTAATAAGAAAAATATAGAAGGAAATAAAAAAAAACTTTATTGATGTAGAATAATGTATCTAGGTCATGCTTTGATCATTTCTTAGAATTATCTTCCTTGAGCATCTATCCCTGAAAGGTAATCGAACATTGCCACCATAGTTAGGCCTATAACTAGCTAGAAGGAATGGCTAGCCACCTTCCTATCTCAATTCACCTAACACCCATTACATGTCATTGTTACCACTACAAATCCATACTGAAATGATCTCTAATTATTGGGTATAAATAACTTAATTAAAAATCCTAAAGGTTATCTTAATAGACATGTTTATTATTATAATTTGTCCTTTTAGGTCTAATTATAACTTTTCTATTCAATTCTTATTACAACATTTATTATGATGATACCATTGTTGTTGCAAAACAATACCATTTGGAAATGGTGATGTGACACATCTCCTTTAAGAAATTGGATCCTATGTCACAAGGATCACACATGTCTTGGCAACATTTCTTTATGAACTCTTTAAATTGAACTAATTATTCTTTTGTTATCTCAA
Source organism: Gnetum montanum (assembly GCA_015680685.1). Taxonomy (NCBI): domain Eukaryota; kingdom Viridiplantae; phylum Streptophyta; class Gnetopsida; order Gnetales; family Gnetaceae; genus Gnetum; species Gnetum montanum. The sequence goes on from MNCI01037271.1 coordinate 129,052, forward strand.
AATTTGTAACTTATGAGATACTGGAAAAATAATGATAAAAATCAATATTAATAGACTCTACTATTGTTTTAGGACTTCATTTTTCTTATATATTTCATTGGTACTTAGTTCTTCTATTCTCCTTCTTTCTTCATTCTTCTAAATGGTGCTCATAACTTCTAGTTGATATTCATAGACTCTAGTATCTTATTATTGTAACTCCTAAATTAAATTTCCATCATGATTATTTTTTATCTTCATATCATTATTTATGAGTCTTTATCATGAAATTCCTTTACAAATCCTATATAGTATTCAAATATTTTTTAACTGATTAAGAGGGGTTTCTATCTTACATAAGTTCTTCATAAATCTTATATAGTATTCAAGTAATCCTAAAAAACGTTTTATTTTATTGACTATAATTAGAAATTGTCAATCATATCATTGATACTTAGATGGATCCATTGCTATACTTACTACTCTTAATATTATGTGATCATAAAACTAAATTTCTTTCTTCCAAAAGGCATAATTAGAGGACTATGCAAATATCTAATGCTTTCTTAGAATCTATAGCACTATCCTTAAATGTTTCTTATGTTCTTTATCATCCTTAGAATAGACCAATATGCTATCAAAAAATGATAATAAACTAATATAAGTAAGAACATAAAATACTATTCATCAAATGCTTAAAAACTACCAAGATATTTAGGAGTCCAAAAGATATTACTAGAAAGTCTAAATGTTTATTTTCTATTCTAATGGTTTTCTTGGAAACATCTTCTTTTGCTCTCACTTGATGATATTTTAACTTCAAATAAATCTTAGAATATCCTCTCTTAACTNAATTCTTTATAATTATGAAGTTGATTTTTATCTTTCTTCTCCTACTTTATCCCTTAACTTCTTTTCCATAAAAATATTGAAGACTAATTAAGGATTTTAACTCTACAATCTATGCATGCATTATACTTAGCCAACCAATATATCCCAAGTGTTACATCATACTCTCAAAATTTTATAACTAGAAGATTACTATGCCATTATTCCTCTTAAATCTTAATAGTTACTAATAAGAAAATATTCTTAACCTAGGTCTCCTTGAAATTTACTAATTGAATCATCAAAGTAAATATTAAAGATAAGGACTTAAGCTATAAGAAACTCATAACTCTAGGTTCTATACACAAATGACTAAATTTAGTTGTAAAAAAATCAAAAAGGAAAAATCATAAATATGATCTTATGTATCTATGATGGTATTGGGTTAATTTTCTATAGGTTCATTTGGTGAAGCTTAGATTCTTCCTTGGCCACATACCTCTTTCTAAATATTGCCATAAAGAAATTTCATAAGATGAAAAGCTTTTCTCACTTCTATTAAGATCTTTTTCTCCATTAAAAATGGGTGAACCTAACTACTTAAATTACTCCATCAAATTTTTATCCAATAGATTACCTACCATCCTCAGTTGGATTTTCATCATTCTTACTTTTATCTTGCTTCTACTACATCACTCTAGTTTTTTAAATAATTGGATGCTTCATGGGACAATAATCTTGGAAGATATTAATGGTTTTTCAATGATCTTTTATCTTGGAAGGTCCCTAGCTCTTTGAATTGTTAACTCATCAAAGTGACAAATCCATTACATACTTATCACCCTTCAATCCTAATACCAACTTGTAGCACCCTCTAACCTAGGTTGAAGCTAGAAATATATTACATAGAAATAAATGATAGTGAAAAAAATAGAATGTTGGAAAGTAAAGGACAAAAAATTAAATAATGCCATAAGGAAGATAAAAATCTAGAAGCATGTGCCAAAGACTAATCCTTAACCAAATAATCTCAAATAGTAAATAAACTTAACCCAATAGAAAAATCATTGACTATATCCCCTACATGTAAAAACTATCCTATAAAATAGTAAATCTAGTACATTCAACCCTTATGCATATGAAAACATTATAATAAAAATGCATTGAAGATAACTAAAAATATTAATTTTTTGACAAAAGCTAGAATAGTGCATAGGACTTTCTACTAATAACATATAACTACTAGAATAAATAAAAAGTTAAATGGATTTTTTAAAATAGAAATTAATGGTACAAAAAATTATATATCCAACTCAACTTCAACATATGGAAGAAACAACATGAAAAGTAAATAAAAAGTAAATATTTTTGACTTACACTGAGATAGGAATATACAACCAAGTAACTTATTCCAAACAAAGGATACTAAATAAAAAACCAAAATCTCAAGTACCCATAGGTTCTAGAAAGTACATAATTTGAGTAGAAATTTAAAACACTATTCTAATATATAATCTAAATATAATTTATAATGATAAAGTAATCTAGGGCTTTCTGCATGAAGAAATTCTAATGGATGAGTAAAGATAATGATAAGGTCCTATCCCTATGTTCCATCCATTTCCTAACTCACTATTGATGTAATATTAGTTTTTCTCTTTAGTCATTGAACCATTTGAAAATTATTTCTTATGTCCATACTTCAATCAATTCTTAGCATCATTTCTACCTCTATTATTTTATTCTACTTCCATTGTGCATTTCTCTCCTCTTCCTCTACCAAGTAGATGTAGATGGATAATTTTTTCAATCAGTTTAAGTGGATTATTTTTTGTATGAGTGTTGATAAGATCAAAAAATTATAATATCTAAGCCTCTTTCTATTAAATGTTGAATATAGGTAGGAAAAATTAGCAACAAATTTAGATAACTTATTATCCTTAATGTTGCTAGGTGCTTTTTTTTTGAATTATTGATTGAGCCTTGATTAAGTCCTTGGTAGATTCAAGGGTTAATGAAAATGTTCTAATACTTATGGAATAAATCCTAATCACTTCCATCCTAGGCCACGAAAGGTCATGTGTATATGTGAATTAACACGAGCATCTGGACCATCTTGCTAATATTCCTTAACTTATATTTCAATTCAAGTAGCTTGATGATAGTCGCTTGATAAATATGAGTACCTTCATTATTTTGATGATTTGGTCCTCAATATCACTATGGGACACTCTAAGGCAAAGAGACTAATTATAAAGAAAACTAGTGGCATATCACACCATACCATGACATGTCATACCAAATCATATAAGAAAATAAAGGCACCCTACTATTTAGAGACATACATCATACCTTTTCTATTATGTTTGACAATTGCATAAATTTGTACACATCTGGGTTCCACCCTAATAAATTATTCTTATTAATATTTACTTAAATGAAGTGATGACATGATGTATCAGGTCTTTTACTTTCTGTTTCTTACATAAAACAATGCTTTGACATGTTATAGCAATAATAGCTATTAGTACAATGATAACAAAAAGATGTGTGAGATAGCATTCTAAAGCTAATTGAACAATTCCTAGCAACAAATATATGAGATTGTGAAGGAAATAATGAATAATTATGCATACATAGGAAAGAGGCATGAGTGATTATATCATCTATACTTCCACACTTTTACTTAGATGACTTCAAGGGAAAAATAGAATATGTCCGATGAACAGTGAGATACCCCTACGTTCAACCATATGAATCACAAGTGTTCATGCATGATCTAGTTAAATTCTATGGATGGAACTAGTTGTGCATATAGATCATTATGCTTTGATCATAGTTTTTTGTCTTTCCACTTGGACTAGTGGTAGCTTTTTCACATTTGGTTTAGTCTAGAATGAGGCATATGATTCTTGATGTTGTTTGGCCGTAAGCTAATCCTAATGATAATAAAGAAATTGATTGTATAATCTAATTAACAATGGAATGTAAAGTATAAACTAGCCTACGTGCAATAAGTATCTATTCCTAACCTTCCATACATGCCTTGGACTTCACATAACTACCAATAGGATTACCAAGTGTACTATTAGTCTATGTACCAAACACTAACACTACTAAGTTACTAAGTAATTATACTTAAAGTGCTCATGATTAGTCATTTTCATTCTGCTTAATGATAGAAAATGATAAAGAGCAATAAATGATGAACATTAACTAAAGAAAGTAATAAGAATTTAAGTAATTAAAAGCAATAATAAAGCTAAGTGGATTCTACAATGATGGAAGTAATCTTGATCTTTATTTCCAAACATGTAATTTGTCCAAATACATCACACTCAAATAAATATTTCATAAAATCACTTAACATTATAGTGTGGGCATGCACTAGAAACTAACAATACATGAAATCTATCAAAATTTATGAATCCATCTATGTATGTATATATCAACCATGCATCTAAGTGTGGTATTTATATCCTAGCAATGAAGGGGTGATATCAAATCCCTGACATCGAAGGTTATGCCTTGATATCTGATACTTGGCATTGTAGACACAATGTCAAATACCTAATATCATGGCCTTATAAAACATGACTCATCATACCTCCATGACTAAATAAAAACTCATTATTGAGTTAAATAAAAATTGGGAACAAGTTATTTACAAAATATTGGAAAGGTATAGGATTATTACCTGACTTAAATAAGCACAAATTGACTCTTTCATGTCATAGTAGTGTTTTACATAAAATGGACACATCATGATAAAATAACAAAATAACAAAATTGGTGAAGCTCATGTAGTTCCTAAAGGCAATGGCTCTTCCATGGGCCACTTCCCCTTGTCGTCAAGCTTCTATAATTTATAGTGATTAAGGAGTACTTGCAACTTCTCCTCCTCTCTTCTTGAATCAGTTACCATCTAGGTTGATGAGCCGATGTGTGCTAGAACTAGTACATCCCATGAACATGGTAGCTATGGAAACATTTGATTTGCTTTCACATACCATGTTGTGAGCTACTGTCATTCCTCCTCAAAACCTTTAGCCTTTTCTTTTAGTTCATTATGATTTGTTAATATTTTAGCTATGTCTAAGGCTACATCTCTTTGCCTATGGTAGTGAGTCTTAATTATTTCTAGTTCTAAGTTTTCCACATGGAATTTTTGTAGAGAATTTTCCTATTTGTAAAATCTTTTTCATACAAGGCATAAGTGGCTACTACTTGTTGTTCCAACTCATTTCTAGGATGACCTACTATTAACATGGTAAGGTTGACATAGTGAAGGTTAGCCAATGCCATGTACTCTTTCAAATCTTCAATTTGTAGCTCCTTTTTCTTTACTTTTGCTTGGTGGACTAGGGCATAGCTTTCTAAGATGGGCTACCAATCAGGACTTTGCATTGACATGGAACTGATGTAGGATTTTTCCATTTGGATTTCCTTTTCATTAATTTATTTGTACATGCCAATTTGGTCTTAAAAGTCCTTCTTCATCTTTTCATTCTTCTTAGCCTTATTTTTCCATGTTCTTATCTTGATTATATATTTTTGACATATTTCATAGACCTTCTCCATTGAGAGGGTTTGGTTCTCTTTGGCCAATCTACTTATATCCTTGTTGACCCTTACCAGTTGCTCACTCTACTAGTGGATACTTTCTTGCAAAATGTTCTTTTTTTGTTTCTTAATAGTACTCAACCTAGTGTTATCAGCAACAAGTTGCTTATTCTCCTCTTATGTAGTAATCAATGCCTTCTTATGAGCGTATGCTTGAGCTTCAATTGTTGAAGCATTTTAGACCACTTTCTCCTTTTCTTATTCAATAGCTTTATTCTATTCAACTAATCAACCTAGCTACTCTATTTAAAAATTTTTCAACTAGTTAGGCACACCAAATTAGGAAGGATCCCTTCTTTTAGCTCTCAAGGTGATGAGCTCTTATTATAGTCTATGCACTCATGCTTCTACATGCTCTACCCTAGTCTTTTCCATGACTATTTTTCCTTTTGTGGTGATGAAGTATGATTGTACTATAGTGAAATCACTCAAGATGTCAAATAGAATTGTCATTACTTATCCAGTCTATAGCAATCAATGAAGCACATCCTCATAGGCCACAAGAGTAATTGAATTCCTAGCTAAACATTTATGCATCTCTAGTTTTGTTCAAATCTACAAGAGGTACAACAGACACATTAAATGATTCTTTAATGTGGTATGTGATAACTTCTACTACACTTTCCGTGTCTTGGTGCTACATGACCATGATTGTGGCACCTTCTCTCATTTGAAATACCATTTGAAAAGATGCATCTTGCCATGTCTTGGTGCTACATGATCATGATTGTGGTACCTTCTCTCATTGAAAGAATCACTTGAAAAGATGCAGTATTTCTAGAGATCTGTTGTGACCATTAGGCTTCTCCTCCTGATTGCAAAGAGATCCTTCTCTTGATGGATTGTTAGAAATTATAGGTTGAATGGCATCATTGATTACTTGAAAGATGTTTGATTCATCCTTGCTTCCCCAACTAATAGTTTCAACTATTCTCTACAAATGGCTCATTGTAGGCCTATGGTCTTGCAATAGTGGTACTGGATCTTGTGGTGCTCATTATTGCACTAGTTATTGCTCGAGCTCCTTTTCTAGTTCTTGTTCATTGCCAAGTTTTTTTGCTGCTGCAATTTTGATCAATTTAGCAAAGGAAGCATTTTGAGCCCTCTTGGGAACACCAGTGGTATAACCTAAGATTTTAGTGTGCTTGCACAACTTTCTAATTAGGAAAGGAAATGGAAGTGTCAACTTCCATGCCTTTATTTTCTTGAACTACCTTTGAATTTCCACGAAGTACAACTGGGCAAGATTAGAATTGTATTTTCCCATCAAGATTGCACTTCCTCTAGCTACATAAGTTGATATTTTATTGATCCCTTTAGTTGGGAAGATGTGGTATGTCCCAATTTTGAAGTAGATCCTCTCTTCTAGAGTCAAATCATTGTATATTTTGTTTTCTTTGTTGTATGCACACTTCAACCATAGTTTCCTAGTTTTTGTATCAAGACTTATAGATAGATACACTACCTTGGCCTCCACATTATGTACATTCAAAACCTCTACAATGGACTTAACTAAAAAAAACTCCAATAATGTTAATAGTGGTGCCTTCTTCCTTATTATGCCAAAATTGGTATGTCTCACCAAGGTACCATTCTCCACTTTCAAAGAGGATATGCCATAGAGGGAATGCTTGAAGTTGAGTTTTGACCACCTCAGGAAAAAATCTTGTGAATGATCCAAAGTTCATTTTCACATGACCATGGTCAACATCGACCACTCCTACATGGCTTGGAGGCATTCTTGGGATAGTGTGAGGCATTGTCCTTGCAATAGAGCCTGTGGTTCTATGGCCTCTACTTGGAATAACTACCCTATAGTAGGAGCCTCTTGATGAATACTAAACAATTGTGCCTCTTGTTCTTCATGCTCAACTGGTGGGCCTGGTTCTTTTAATCAGGTTCTACCACCTCTCAAGAATTTGCTTGCACCTTGTGAAGGTAAGTCATGTCTCCCTCTTTCCGGGCACATTTGCAATCCATCAAGGAATTAGTGTTACTAAGGTATTTTCCATTTATCCTCAATAGGTTTATACCTTATCCATGACCTTAATTCCATTAAGTTCTTAGCTCATGTGATTGTAGAGTTAGAAAAATTTTAAGAAAAGTGCCCAAACAATATTAACTTCTTTTATGACCCATCACAATTGGCTTCTTTCTCCTTATGCATGGGTTATAATGATAGTTATGATCCCTTAGGTGAGAGAATTAGAGGTTTTGGCATACATACTATTGATTGTTCATTAAAATACTTAAGGTTTTTAACATTCTAACCCTTATAATACCTTCTAGGCAATAGAAAATTTCAAAAAATTGACACATGTTTTCCACACAAGCACCTTTCCCCAACTAAATTGAACACTCCAAGATCAAATAGGTTCAAAAATCATGAAAATTGGAGTGGTGTAGAGCAATATATTACGTGTGGAATTTGGTTACACAAAGCTCTCAGGTAAGAGAGAAAAATGCAAAAAATCCCCTAATGTCAATTGATGATAATGAATTTTTTGAGCATCATGGGGGTCCTATTTATAGGGTTTTATGGACTCAATATAAGTATCCAACATTGGATCCCATCTAATATTTGGTAGTTGATATTAGGGTTCTTGAAATTGCATTTGATGAGGACATTCAACTTGGAAAAGGAAGCTCTATGATTGGTTGGAAGGTTTCATGTAAAATCCAAAGTTTTGTTGGAAGTAAGAAGTCATGTTTAGGAACTAGTAGTGTTAGAAGATGGAATTGCAGGTATTAAAAGCTTTACAAGATGTAAGAAAAATGGTATTAAATTTATGGTATAGAATGGATAGGTTATATGATAAGGGAAGGTATCAAATTTAACATTTATGTAGTTGGAAGGTTCAAGATGATGCAGTTGTATTAGTCAAGTACAAGTTACAATATTTATACATGTGGATCCTTCCCAAAGTAGGCTTTTCTCTTAATCCCCTTGTGTAAATACACCTAAAAATGTATATAGGCACCAAAGGAGTTGAATGCAATGCATACTTGCTAAACAAAAATCACACATGTTAAAACCACCAATTGGAGAAAATAACTCTATGTTACACAAAATCACAAGTTATGAATGGATAGTGAGATGAGATGGATTTTAGAAAGGATTGTAGAAATTGGGACATGAGGTGCCTTACCATAGGCATCATATATCGTTGTGTGTTATTAATGGTTAAATAATCATTAGCCCTACTTTCCAAGATTCAAACTAATTCCATACCACATTCTAGTGACATCATATTATTTCATCTCCTTGTTTGAAAACCATAATACTACCATAGTTGCAAGGAGTACCATCACTTGGTGTTTTGTCCAAGGGAGGATTTTATTCATGGTACCTTTTCTTTTTAATTTTGAGAAGCAGCTAACATTTAGGAATGGGTAACATGTCTTTCTAGTGGGACCCTTACAAATTTATTAAGTGCCTTTTTATTTTACTCTTATTTGTGTCAACGTTACCAAAGGAGTAGCTTCATGCATGGGTAACATGTCTTTCTAGTGACATGGTAAGGTAGCACATATTTTACTCTTACTTTAATTTTTCTTTAGATCTACAAGGATATAATTAGAACCTTGGCAACAAAATAGAACATATAGAAGTGGTCAAAGAGATTCCACAGATTCCCTTAATGTCACAACCTTCACACTCCCATTTGGTTCTTCACTTTTCTATCTAGGCACAATGATTACAGATTTATTCTTAGTTTGATGATGAAGAAGAATATCATTATGACCATGGTAAGATCCTCTTATTAATGGAATGGGTGGATGGATGATGTGGCTTCACTACCATAATAATTAGTCCCTCATGACCTGACAACATAGAGAAAACCTCACCTCAATGGGCTATGTGATGTTGTTTTATTCACAAACAAGATTACTGACAAAGGGAATGAAAACAAAATGTGGAAAAATTTGAAAAGGATAGTAAATATTTGTATCAAGAAATGAGAAAATAATCAAAAAATTGTAAAAGAAAAAAAGATGAAAAACACCTATTAATTCTAAATGTGAGGATGGGGCATTTCCCCCATGACTAAGCATTTGACCATGATAAGAATTAATAAGTGGATAGGTAGGCTTCCTGCATTTGTGAAATAGTGTTACACTTTCATTTTCAAGCCATTTGGTAGCATCTAGTTTAGTGGCAGCTATGTAGATAGATTTTTGGTTACACACTTGGTTGTTAAAAATACAGTGGATCAAAGTACGAGTTGTGTAAACTTTGCAAATGTTTGGCCCATCACTGCATCCTTCATCATGATTAGTTATGCATGAATTTGTTTGTCTCTTAATACTGCTAGATTCATTACTTCTGTTAGGTGTGGAGTAATTATGGATGTTAGCCTTTGCATAGGATGGGAGGACATTGGTTGTGAAGGGAAAGGTGTTGCACTTGATTCACATTGTGTTGGTTTGGATGACTTAGTAGGTTCATGAGTTTTGTGCTTATGTGTTGCAACCATTCTGAAAAGGGGGAATTTATAAGATTGTGGCAAGGACCTACTAGCATTATCATGTTTATGCATGTTCATAACACAAGTATCATTCTTTTGTTGATGTTGTGGTGCTAAACCTTCCTGTGTTGCTAGTTCTAACATGTGATGGAGTGGAGTATGAGATATTGAGGATATGATGGAGGGTAGGAGTTGTAAGGTGGTGATCCTTTAGGAGATGTTGCAAGTTGATGATACTCAAGAGAGTGGTACTAGTGATTTGAAGTAAAGGAAATAGAAGTAGTTGGAGAAATAGGTTGTTGAACATAGTATCCATATGGGTTCAATTGCCAATAAGTGTAGGGCTAGTTTGATGAGGACCTCCCCGACAACTGTGGATTTCACCACTATGGTTGATGATAGCATTGAGGCTAGTAAGAATTCCCATTAGGATAGTATGATTGGTTGTAGGGTTGCTATAATTACCTTTTGATGAGTGGCTAGGTACCCCTACACTCAACCATACGAATATGAGCATTTCACTCATGATCTAGTTGAACTCCATAGATGGGCTTGTTGTGGTATCTAGGTAGTTACTCGCTGATCATAGTTCGTTGTCTTCCCACTTAGACTAGTATTTTCTTTGTCACATATTATTTGGTCTACAGTGAGGTGTATGATGTAGTCCTAAACTAGTGCTACTTCTTGAGGCAATGGAAAATAACTTTAATTAATCTAGGAGGAAAAGTAAGAGAGAGTAAAGCTAATAGAAAATGGGAGGAGAGACTCTAAACCAGCCTAAGTGCAATGAGCATCAATTCCTTAATCATCCATACACATCTTGGACCTTATGTATAACTACCACTCGGATTACCAAGCGCATCTCCTAGGTACACTACTGGGTTACCAAGTAGTCACACTTAAATGCTCGTGATTAAGTCATACTCATTCCACATTTAATAGGAGTTGAGGGTAATAAGTATTAATTAGTAAAATAATTAAATAATTAAACTAAGTGAATGTTGCAATGATGAAGTAATCTTGATCTTTATTTCTAGTCATGTCCAGGTACGTCACACTCGAATAACGGTGTTGTACAATTATAATCATCACACTATGAGCATGCAGTTGGAGAAAGGGTTGAGAAGAACTAAAAATGAAAACTAACTCCTAACTGAACTACAACCTTCCTTTGTGTGACTACATGTGTATTTATAGGCCCACACAGGAGTCACAATATTTTGTATCCGATATCATTTCATAGGTCATAATATCGCATAGCTGATATCATGGGTCCAATATCACAGGTTTAATATCGGAGCCTAATGACTCATGATTCATCATACCCCCACAACTGAATGAAAACTTGTCCTTGAGTCAAAATGAGAACAAGCCCCATTAATTACAGAGTGGATAGGTATGGGATTATTAACTTACTAGGGATTTATTCATGTCATAGTGGGGAATTGAATACAAAAAAATTGGTAAACAAACAAAAAATTACAAAAAATTACAAAATTGCAAAATTTTGTTTGAACTCATGTGGTTCTAGGTGGCAGTGACTCCTTCATGGGTCACTTCCCCTTATCTTATGCTCTAGTTTTTGAAATTTGGTGGCTCTAAAGAAGTGCCTGGAGCTTTTGCTCTTCAATTAAGGGATCCTATGCCATCCATGCTAATGCTCCAATGTTTGATGGAGTCTACACTTCTCATGGACATGGCAGTTGTGGAAACATCTGATTTTCTTTGATGTACCAAGCTACAAACAACCATTATTCCTCCTTTTAGGCTCTAGCTTTATCTTTGTACTCTTGAAAATCTGCAAGCCATTGAGCCAAGTCTACCACAACATCTTTCTACCCTTGGTAGCTAGCCTTGATCACCTCTAGTTCAAAATTTGTGACTTATAGCCTTTCTAATATTTTCATGTGCTTCACAAATTCTATTTCATATTTGGTATAGGTGGTAGCTACTTGTTTCTCTAATTCTATTCTTGGGCATCCTACTGTTAACATGGCTAGATTAACATACTTCAGGTTTGTCAACTCCATGTACTCTGTGAGATCTTGGATTTGTAGGTCCTAGCTATTAAGCTCTGCTTGGTGGATGAATGCATATGTGTCCAATATAGCCCTCCAATCAATTTGTTGAGTAGTAAGGTGTTAATGTGGGCTTTGTCCATATGGATCTCTTTCTCGATGACTTGTTTGTACCTCCCCACCTGGTCTCTAAAGTGCTCTTTTAATTTTTCATGTTGCTTGGCCTCATTCTACCACATACTTATTTCAATGGCTGTCTTTTGATGGGTCGTGCGTACCTCCTTCATTGAGAGGATTTAATTCTCTCTGGCTAAGTGATTCATGTCTTAGTTGATCTTGATCAACTACTCTCGTAACTGCTAGAAGTTTTCTTTGAGAACATTCTTCTATTTCTCCACAATGGTGAATCAAAGATTATCAATGATGAGTTATTTATTCTCTTTCGGCAAGGACTTGAGTGCTTTGGCATGTGCATATGTTCGCATTTGTGCATTGGAAGCATCCCAATTGGCCTTCTCCTTCTCCTTTACCATTCTATTATTATCCACCAATAGTTTATTGAGCTACTCCATCCTGAAAGTGTCTAGTTGGTCTATGGGGATGAATTGACATGAATCCCATTATGCAGCTTGCAAGGTAACGAGCCTTTCTTGGAGTCCTGTCAACTCTGCCTCTGCATGGTCGGCCCTGATCTCTACCATGACTAGATTTCCTTTGGTGGAGATGAGGTTTGATTGCGCTATTGTGACATCTTATGGAATGTCAAATAAGGATGTCATTGCTTGTCTTATCTACAAAAATCGATCTAGGACATCCTCATGCTCTGCAAGTCATTGAGGAACCAGATAAATTTTGTGCATCACGTGCTCTTGCAAAATCCATTGGTGGCACAACAAGGATGTTGAATGATTCTCTAATGTGGGCCATAACCACTTTTATGGCTCTTGCTACATCTTGGTGCTAAATGACCACCACTGTCATCCCTTCACCTATTTCCAATTGCACCTAGAAAGATGTAGCATTCCCTAAAATCTATTGTGACCAATGAGTCTCCCCTCCTTCTATCTGGATGAACACTTCTTCCTGTGTGTGATCTATAGACACTCTAGGTTATACAATGTTGCTAATGATGTTAAAGAGATTGGCATCATCATGACTTCCCTAACTAACCATCTCTACAATGGCTTTGAGCTAGCTCATCAATGGTCGATAATCCTGTAGCAGTGGTAGTAGTTCATCTTTCTCACTTGTGTTGGACCTTGCTTCTTATTGTTGACTAGGCCTTATGCTTGGGAGTTGGCTAGGCCCTGCAATTTGAGTTGTAGTGGGCCCCACCGTCTATTCTTGCTCTAGCTCTAGTGTCTTACAAACACATTTTCTTGGGGTTGATGGCTTCAGCAATTTAGTAAATGAAGCATTTTGGGCTCTTTTGGGGACATCACTGGTGTACCCTAGGATTTCAACATGCTTGCATAGCTTTCTAATGAGACAAGCAAAGGGTAACATGAACTTCTCTATCTTGCATTCTTCAAACTACCTCAAGATATCCATGAGATATAGATGAGGAAGGTTAGCATTAACCTTGCTGATCAATATTGTACTTTCTCTTGCTAAATACATTAAAATTTGATTCAATCCTATTGTGGGAATGATGAGATATGAACAAATCTTGAAGTATATCCTTTCTTTCAGCATCAACTCTTCATATGTCTTGTGCTCCTTACTGTATGCCCTTTTCAACCAAATCTTTCGTGCATCAGCATTGAAATGAGTGGGTAGATGAGCAACTTTTGGCCTCATATTCTGAAGGTTGAACACTTTTGAAATGGCCTTGGTGGAAGAATCGATAGACACACCAACAAGGTTAACTATGGTGCCCTCTTTCCTATTGTGCCAAAATTGGTATGTTTCTCCTAAGTACTAGGCACCACTTTCTGAAAGAATAGGCCATAATGGGGACCCTTTGAGTTGGTCCCTAACAGCCGCGGGAGTGACTCTGTGAAAGGTCAAAAGTTCAATTCCATGATCGCTACTATCAATGTGGACCATTCATGGATGGCTTGAATAGATTCCAAGGACAATGTGAGGTGTTGTCCTTGTTCAGGCACCACAACAACTCCTCCTTCTACTTGCCTTGATTGCACAGTAGTAGGAGGCTCTTGATGGATGCAAAATGATTACACCTCTTGCTCTACATGTTCCTCAAGAGACACCTAGCCTCTACCTCTCCTTGGTTGCTTGGACACACCTTGAGAGGGTCCTTCTTGTTTTCCATGTTTAGGGGCCATCTGTAATCACATAGGGCCAATCATTAGTAAGGTTGCTTTCAAAAGTTGAATTATACTTTACTTCTTGCCTTAATGAATTAGTTTCTTATTCCATGTAATTTAGAGTTAGAAGCTTTTATGAAAATGTCCCCTAAAAGTTTTCATATCAAGCCCCAATTTGATTAGGTGGCTTTAAAATATAATTTCCCATCCTAAGTGAGGAGATAAGATTATTTTTGGTAACATATTTATCATTTTTATAACTAAGTACCCTTTATAGTATCCTTCAAGTGATGATGAATTTTGAAAAATTTATGCACAATTTGAGGTGTACCCTTCCCCTGTGATTAAGCTAAACACTTAGAGTTCAGGTAGGCTAAATTAGAATGATAATCAGAGTGCTAGAAAGGGAATTATGGTTGTTTGAACAAGAGGTCCACAAGTTGTAATTCATGGAAGAAGATTTGAAAAGCTCCCCCCATGTGAATAGCTGAAAATGATGTTGACATGCATGGGGGGATCCATATACATAATTTTTGTGGATGTGATATCATGTATCCAATAGAATATTCCCAATATCACCTCTGACCTAATATCGGGTACCTAATATTGTAGCCTATTTAGAATAGGGTACTTGGAAAAATTGATGAATTTCTAAAATTCAAAGACAAAAATTGAAGGATTTGAGATGAATGTGAAGAGTCTTGGGTAAGATTGAATAGTCCTAAAGGCAGAAAAAGTATAATGGTATAGGATTTGATAGTGAAATTCATAAGGTAGATGAGGAAAAAGGACTTGTTTGGTACATAGGAACATTTGAATTAGAAGGGTGATAACGGAAAGAATAGATTTGGCAATGAAATACTCAAAGGGTATAAAATGTTGTGGTGATGTGAAAAAAGCACAAATTACAAAATTCATGCAAGTGGGTCCTTCCCAAATCAAGTTCCAACCTATAATGCCCTTTGATAACCACACCTTAAAATGTCCATAGGCACTAGAAGGGTTAAATGTAATTTACACCGATGCAACAAAACACACACATGTTAAATACCACTGTGATGAGGTATGAATTCTATGCCACACAAGACACAAGTTAAAAATTCTTGGATAGTGAGATGAAATGAATTGTAGAAGGAATTGCAAAGATTGGGACATGAGGTAACTAACCCATGGCACAATGAATCTTGAGTGTAGGGCATGATTAATGTGTCATTAGCCCATCACTCCAATATCAAGTCCAAGTCCATTCCTCTGATTAGTGACATTGCATTGTTTCATCCCATGATAAAGACCCATAAGAGTACCATGACAACAAGGTGTATGATCACTTGGAATTTTGTTCAAGGGAGGAGTGATTCAAAATTGCTTTTTGATGAGTTGTGATATCACGTTGGCCCCTATGATATTGCGTACACGATATCGTAGCCAGAACCATGTCTATAAATAAGAGGTAGCCTTCCCTTGTTTCATCATCTAGAGTTAGTCCCTTAGCCAAAATATAGCAGTTTTATCATTCTAGAGTTAAAATAATTTCCATGTACCCGCAATAGGAGTCTCAAAGTGAATGGATCTTTAGTCAAGCAAATTGTACCTAAGAAAATATTTGTGTACGACAATAAAGATAAAATTTTTGATAAACCTTGAAGAATGTGGACTAAGCTAAATAGGATCTAATTATTGTTAAATGCTTAAATGCTTTCCTAGAGAATTAATCTCTCTCAACCCTTGACTTGCCTAGTTAAGTGCATTCAGTATGACCACTTTGAACATGTGTGTAATGCTTGATAACCCAACGATGAGTAGCATTTGGTAATCCCAGTAGCATTGCCCTAGTTAAGGGTGTGAATAGCAAGTGGGAATGGATACTAATGCTAGGATACTTAGAGCTTAGTTAGTGAGTAGTTACTGAACGTTAGTCATTTAGTTCTCATCACCCTTCCTTATTAGCATAGGCATTAAAAAGACAAAAGATATAAAAATCACATACCTCAGACTTACCTAACCATACAACCGTGACAATACAAGTAAGTTTGGAAGGACAATGATTGATTAACCTTAAGTGTTCCATTAGGGCATGTAAGCACTTAGTCATTGGAGTTCAACCGAATCATGCATGAAATGCTCGTATTCATATGGTTGAGTGTAGGGGTACCTTGCCACTCATCATTGGCGTGGTTGTCGAGGACTTAGTTGTTTGTGTGCTACATAGAACATAGGATATCATCCATATCATTGGGAAGCTAGAAAAAACCCTTAGAGTTTATCAAAAAAAAAAATAAGATAATGGTAAATAGCACACCGAATAAGAAAAAAATGTCTTCTTCTTCAAACAAAAGCACTTCACCACCTAGGAACAACAATAGAGACAGTTGGTAGCACAACACACATAATCAAAATCTATCGGTTGTTTAACAATTCCATGTGGTATATATTCATCACAATGAATATGTACTCNTAATGAATATGTACTTGACTTTACCTGTATCCTCCATCATCAAGATGAAAAACTACGTTCGAGAGACTTGGAGGGTAACATAGTGTTAACTCTAGACTGAGCAGTCCCCAACATGCTCCTTCATGCCCTTACATGAATAGGCATGTCACAGCTATATGCAAAATATTCTGCATGCGAGCACCAAGCAAGGGAATACCATTCCACAGAAGTGCAACTTCAATGGGACTTGCAATAAAAGAGACATTATACATTGTTTAAGGGAAAAGGACCCCATAATGCTTCACCCATCTTAAGAGAAAATGAGGGTGGTGAACCTATTTCAATAGGTTCTCCACAAAATGATATTCCCCTTCCTAACGATGGTGAGGAGGTGGTGTGTCAAAACCTTCACTCCACAATTCACAATATTGGTACTAATTCCCACTAACACTAACTATTCAATGAGGGAAGATGAACACATGATAAGGATGATCATTTTGATCATCATCACTATTGCAGCTAGGACCATCGAAGAGAAGGAAGGAAACATCAACATCATGATGGTTCTCCTTCTTCCCTTTCATCTTCACATTCAACCTCTCCTTCAGTATCAGGACATAGTTGTAAAGAACCTAACCATGAGGATAAGGGTAAATAGAGTGAGAAACCTTGACGAGAGAAAGGACGAGGGCACTCTTGAGAATCATGACATGAAAGAAGGGAAAGTAGGGAACCACATAGACATCAGATAAGCTACAAATGAAATGACCATGAAGAATCCCTACTTGCAACCCGAAGCATGTTATGAAGCCTATTAGAATTCCTACAAAGCACCAAAAAGATAATAGGATCAAGATATTAGACATGAATAATATCTCACAATTTGAGGGGGGATACAATGCTTATCTTCAAAACCACTTATAGGAATTTTACAATGCATGTGCCTTGCAAAAGATCAAGAACAAGTGGCAAAAATTAAATTTGTTCCCAAGGATACTTGTAAAAGAAGCAGAAAGCTGGTATTGGTCCTTAGAACTGGAATCCATTTGAAGGTGGAGTACGATGCTAGAACTATTTAATAATAAGTATCAAAAACATACTCTTGGGTGTCCAACCTATTAAAGAAAATCCAAGGATGGAAGTAGGGAACTCATGAACCCTTGGATGCTATAATGGATCGATACTATGCATGGTTACATCATTGCTCGGGCCATGGTTACTCATAGCAAGATCAACTACGCCATCTCATAGATGGACTTAGGAATGAAACCAGGAGAACCCTTGGAACGTATGCCCAAGGGAGATTATTAGAGCTTAGGTTCCATTAGGTTCATAGATTGTTGGAGTAAGTAGCTAAGGAAGAAGGGGAGTTACATAAGAGAGAAAGTGCAGAAGAGGATAATTGTGATCCTTCCCTCCAAAAAAGGGGAGTGAGATTCTATGAGGAAGAGGAAGAATCACCACTTGAAGAGATGGTGAATAGGAAAACCTTGTCACTCCAAAAATTAACAATAGAAGTGTTAGCAAAGGTAGACCAAATGTGGCACTCCATAGATAGTAGATTTAAAATTGTTGTCAAAATCATAGAGGAGTCTAAGGAGCAAAGTAGTGACTATGATAAAAAGAAAAAAAAGGATTTGGACCATGCACATAACAAAGGTAAGGGTAAAATGGCTATCACTGAAGAGGTTGTGGAATATGATATGGATAATGGTGATGGATGTGAGATATGCTAGTATGACCATCCTAAGTGATGTTGCCCAGTAATCTCACATCTGCAAGAGTCTATGGTGTACACACTTAACCCACGACTTAACAAATGGCAAGCACCCCGACAGTTACCTTATCCCCAAGATAACCCAAGGCAGTTCCACCAACCATTACCATATTATCCAAGTGGAACTCCACCACAACCTACTGAGCAATAGCAGTAGTGGCAATACCCATAGTCATGGGGGATGCCACCGCAAGGGCAACAATACCCTTACTGGAAACCGAATCCATATGGCTACTATGTGCAGCAAATAATCTCTCCACGTGACTCTTTTGGTCACATGATTCCACAACATCACTACCAAGCCTAGGAGTATTATAGGACTCCTTCTCCTATGGAAAACACACCACATACACACCATCGTCTAAATCCATCTGCAACTCTCACACCGATAGCTCCATTACCACCCTCTCCAAAAATGCAAGGGAACTCCCCACTCAAATACAATAATGCAATGCTACGAGAGCTGTAAACCTTCAACGCACTATTGGTTCTAACAACCACACAAAGAGAAAACCTTTCCTCAAAACCAACAGCCCAAATAAGCTTTCAAAACCATAAGCAGTTGAACCTCCAAACACTTCTTCCTAAAATAGGGCTTCAAATCTACCTTTGAACCAAAAACATAGCTAAACACACATGGTTTTGTTAACACATACCGTCACTGATTGGATTAAGTAGGTCCACCTTCCCAAGAAATTTGTAGACCCTGGGAGTCCTCTAATCTACCTCCAAGTCACTAGGAATGAACCATGTAATGCTCTTTTGGACTCAGGTTCTAGAGTCAACTTAATATCATAAAAAATGTATAAAGCCTAGAACCTACCTCCATTAAAGAAGAGAAATATTTGCTTAGAGCTGGCTGACCAGTCCATCACTGTTCCCTTCGAACTTGTCGAGGATATTATTACCACTGTATGTGCTTGGTCATATCTAGTTGATTTCCTAGTGATATAAGTAAACAATGACAAAGAGGACTTCCCAATAATAATGGGAAGGGCATGGCTAAGTACCATAAACGCATGCCTGAGAATCCATGATCTTTCCCTAGAAGTCCCTAAGGAAAACACCTTTGGGAAGATTGAGAGGAAGAAGGTTCCATGCATCACATACAATGACACAGTGGTGATTATGCGCAAGAATGTTCAGCATTGCCTGCATGCAACTAGTATGCCCAAGAAATGAACATACACAAGTGCCTGTATGTAGCAACCACACAACAAGGACACACCTAGTGGTTGATATCTAATCAAGAGAGAAACTCACCAACATGCATCGAACTAACTGGGGGACCAACTTTCACCCACGTAGAAGGCATAGATACACTAGAGCTTGAGTGTTGCCAACTTCCAGCCCTTAACCTGAAAACATCAATAGGGGGAAGTAAAAAATTCCTAACAACTTCAAACAAGCACTCTGATAAGAGATTACTAGTTAATGTGCAACCAACCAAACCTTACCATGAATCTAGAATAGTTAATGCACCTGACACATCGAAGATAGGACAACCTCACTCCTTATTTTGGATCTCCTCCTTTCAACTTAGTCATGGGGGAGATGGCCACCTATGCTAATCAATCAAGGCCCTCAGTTCCATTTTTAAGTTTTTTTTTTACAAATTTTTGTTTTAAAAATTTATTTAACTTTTCTTATTTTTTTTTGCAACATTTTTTATACTTTTTTTTTATTTGTGTGTTTGTTCATTTTGTTTGATTTTTCATCTAACAAGTTCTCCTGATGATGATATGAACTGTATTCCATTGATTACTAATGTTTATTTTTTATCTTTGAGTTATAATGTTGATACTTTGGTATGATTCTTTTGCTATAATAGGCAATGAGTCCACATCATCCATGCGTCCATGAATTTCTATGATCTCTATTGGCTTGGAAATGTACAGTCCCTTCCTTAAACAATAAGAACTATCAATGAATCAATGACTGGGTATTTTTCAAACTAAGGAAAGACTCAAGGATTGAAAAGGGTATGACTTCAAGGGAGCTTGATGCATTTGTGCTAGCCATTCTCTTGGGTTCTTGAATGTTTTCCTCTTGAGTTTTCCCTATCATTTTGAAGATCACTTTATTATCGGGAAGCTGAGCTAATAAAAATAATAAGTCTTTTCATGGTGTGGTTCTCATGCAAAACACAAAAAAAAAAATAGTGAGAATTCAAAGCACATCCCTTAGAAAAAATAATCACCTAGGCTACAAGCACTAGTTATGGGACTAAATGTTCCCTCTAACTAAGGTCCTTCCTTGCTTCCTACTTTCTCCTTTTTCCTTTTTTTCTTCTTTTTTGTTTTGTTGGAATGGTGGTGAGTCTTTGGCAGAAGCATTCTTGTTACTTCAGGTGGATGGATTGGCCAAATGTATTAATGTGAGGTCACTGATGGTGGGAGGTTTGAGGCTAGACTTGGAATGAGATCCTACTAAGTCACATTAATCATTCACACACAAGGGGTTGTACACCACCTTGTCCTTGAAACTCTATTCCATTCTCTTCTTTCCATCCTTCTTTTTCAATTTTTCATCTCATTGTTAGTTGTATCAATAGTCCATATTTTAGTTCATGCATTGTTTTCCTTTTGGTAAATTCTTGTGGTTAAGACTTTAACTCTTGCTTCCAAATGACATATCCAGAGCCTACATACTCTTTGAATGTGGGATTGTTAGGGCATTAAGGGTATGAGCCTACTTTGTGGAGGATCCTCTAACATTCCTATTTGGGTACCAGTTAATTTCTTTCCCTTAAACATTTTTTCAATCAACTTTTATTTTGTTCATTTCCATCCTTGACATCCATTTTATCGATGTTACCATTGTTTCTTTTTTTCCATCTTTCTTATTCCTTATCTTTTTCCATTCTTTCGCTACCATAGGTTCACTCTTAATCATGGGGCTCCTCGTTCAACTTTTTCAATTTTCTAGTAATTCCTCCACCTCAGGTAGTCACCAGTATTATATCTCTACATCTGCATTAGCCATATCACAACAATGCACCTCTCACTGAGGCAAGGTATCAACTACATTATGATTCATTTACCCTTGCTAATTTAAGATTGTGTTGTATGTGTAGATGGCAATGATACACCAATGGATTGGATCTATAGGAAACACTTAGAATGGATTAGTGCTGGAGCAGTTATGTAAGGAAAAATATTGATGACATGCTTTTGAATGGACAACGAAAAGTGCAATCTTGGCATTGGCAGCAATAGACTTCTTCTCTCTTCCCTCTTCTCTCCCAGCTGCCAAATAAGGCTAGATGTCAAATGTGTTTAGTGTTCATTCTTGTTGTCATGAACACTAATTTTGTCATGTATTATGATGATGATCTTTTTGCATGTCACCCCATTCATCGTTAGTATCATTCAAGTCAATAATCCCATACCTTCCCAATGTTTTGTAAGGAACTCAAGGACGAGTTTTCATTCATTCATGGTTGTATGATGAGTCAGCACATTGCATACATGATATCACATCCATGATATTGTAGCCTGTCATCATGTCTATAAATAAGAGGCTACTTTCCCTTGTTTCATCATCTATAGTTAGTCCCTTAGCCAAACTATAGTAGTTTTACCATTCCAGAGTTAGAGTAATTTCCATGTGTCCATAGTAGGAGTCTCAAAGTGAATGGATCTTTATTTGAGAAAATTGTACTTGATCACACATTTGTATACGACAATAAAGATGAACTTTTTGATAAACCTTGTAGCATGTGGACTAAGCTAAATAGGATTTAATTATTGTTAAATGCTTAAATTCTTTCCTAGATAATTAATCTCTCTCAACCCTTGACTCACCTAGTTAAGTGCATTCAATACGACCACTTTGAGCACGTGTGTAATGCTTGATAACCCAATGACGAGTAGCATTTGGTAATCGTAGTAGTGTTGCACTGGTTCAAGGTGTGAACGGCAACTAGAAACAGATAATGATGCTAGGATACTTAGAACTTAGTTAGTGAGTAGTTAATGAAAGCTAGTCATTTCATTCTCTTCACCCTTCCTTAGTAGCATAGGCATTAAAAAGACAAAAGGTATAAAAATCGCATACCTTAAACTTACTTAACCATACAATTGTGATAATACAAGTAAGTTTGAAAGGACAATGATTGATTAACCTTAAGTATTCCATTAGGGCACGTAAGCACTTAGTCCTTGGAGTTTGACCAAATCACACATGAAACACTCGTATTTGTATGGTTGAGTATAGGGGTACCTTGCCACTCATCACTTTGCGACACTTTTGTCTTGATCTTTTTTTTTTACTTTTTTTGTGACTACTTTGGCACACTCTTCTTCTTCTTTTTTGAATTCTTATTCTAGAGAAGCCGTGAACCTTTAGGCATACGTGCATGTCTTTCCAGTGGGATCACTATAACAACATTGGTTTTCTTCATTTTTTGATTAGTGCCTTTATTACTCTTACTTCCAATTTTTATTAAATCTACAAGGATCGTAGTACAACCAGGCTACATGGTAACTCCTACAAATGTCACCAGAGAGAATCCACAAGTCCACTTGATGTCACACCCTGGTCATTCCTGCTTAGTCCATTCTTCTTCAGTCTAGGCATAATGAGCACAAAATTACTTTTAAGTTTTCATAATGACAAGAATATCACCATACCTTGAGTAGAACCTCTTATTATTAGAATGGTTGGATGGATGTGGTGGCCTCATTGTCCAAATAATTAGTCATCCAAGACTCAATAGCATAGAACAACACCTCAACCAATGAGTCACATGAGTGCTTTATTCATAGATGAGATTACTGATAGAAAGATAAAAAGTTAAAACAACAAAAAATAAATAAAAATATAAAACAACAAATTGGAAGGTGAAAAACTAGAAAACAAAAAATTGTAAAATTGAAGAAAAGGAAAAACATTTATTAATTCTACTTATTAGAATGGAGGATATCCCTCATAACTAAATGGTTGAGCATGGCTAGAATTAATAAATGGAAGGTTAGGATCCATGCATGTTGGAAATATTAGGACCAATCATATTCAACCCTTTGGGTGTCCTTTGATGTGGTGGTTGGAATGTACCCAAACTAGGGTTCACACACTTGATTATAGTAGCATAGTGGGGCATATTATAAGATGTTGTCAATTGATAAGGAGTTGATCCACTATGGCACTCGTGACCATAAGATGGTATGCAAGGATTGGTATGTCTCCCTACGTGGCTATATTCATTGGGCCCCATAATTGTTGCAGTTTTGATTGATGGCCCTGATAAGGTAACACAAGGCATTGTATTTGAGGAGAAAGATTGTGCTGGGTTGGAAGATTCAGTGGGTTTAGCATCAAGCTACTTCTTTCTATGGCCATGCAAAGGATGCTTTTGAGCACTTCCACTAGTATTGATAGGAGTAGCACAAGCAAGATTCCTAGGTTGGTGCTATGGTGCCAAACCTTATGGTACACTTGGTGGTGATGTGGAAGGAGGTGAAGGATGAGAATATTATTTTTGAGGAAATGTGTAAGGTACATGATGTGGTAACCTTGTTGAAGAAGGAATGAGTGGATACTATTTAGGAGAATGATAATGATGGGGCAAAGTAGAGGATGATGATTTGGTTGGAGAAATAGGGTGTTGAACATAATAAGCATTTGGCCTTGGGGCATACAAAGGGTATGGTTGGGTTGTCTATTTCTTCCCCCATGACTAGGGTTCTTGCCACTACTATTGAACTCAATATTTCTATACAAAATCTAGATGTAACATTCCTCCCCAATACTCATGTAAATGTGACAAAACTGGGCATTGGCCTTTTGGGTGATTGTACAAATAGATGTAACATTAATATGTAAGACTAACAGTTAAGATTTTATTCTTATCATCTTCTACCCTTTATTCTAATTGTTGCTTGGTGTCCTATCATGTTTCTTGATTTGGCATAGTTCTACCTCTACTATTATCAACATATTCTCCCCATGTACCCATTCCATCATCTTATTGATCTTTGCCTCAATTTCATCTAGTGATTGTTGCATTGGCAAAGGTAAAAATGGTTTCACCTCCTCAAGGTGAGTTGATTTCTCCTCTTTAGGGTTGTGTACCTTTGCTAATTTGAGATTTTGGTCCCATTGAGAGCCTTCAATAGTCTCCCATTTAGCCATCTATCCTTCTTCTTGTGCTACTTGTTTGATAAGCTCTTGGAGTTGATGGGTTTATAGCTCATATAATGGACATGGGGCATACATCCCTATGGTCTCCCTTGATTCATTATGAAGCCCATCCATGATGTGATACATTAGCCTTTCCTTGAAGAATCCATGGCCTAGGAAATTGTTTAAAAATGAATAGTATCTTTCTAAGGCCATGTCCATGGGGTCATGTTGTCCCTATTTTCATTCTTGGATTTGTCTCCTCAAGGCTAACACTCTTGCATAGGTTTGATATCTTTCATTGAAGAGTTCTACCATTGTGAGCCAACAGTGAATTAATTCTAGTTTTAAAGACCTATAACATACTTTTGCTTAGTCCATGAGTGTCATGAGAAAGAGCTTAATTCTTTTCCACCAATTGTCAAAATTTTTCCATGCATAGGCATCATAGAAGGCTTGTAAATGTTGTTGCGGGTCTAGATCATAGCCTCTTGAGAACATGAGAAAGTTGTTTAGATCAAGCCTAGGTAGATGGCTTTCTTTGAAATGCCTATAAGATATTCAAAAAAAATCTTGTATATGCATTAGGCTCTTAGTGGTTAGTAGGGATTCATCATCACTAAGTAGGTTGTGAGTTTGTGAGTTGAGACAATGTTGGCATGTGAGCTTGATTTTTAGTTCTACATCGATCCCTTGAAAGATGGTCATCCATGTCACAATATAACATTGAAGAACTAGAGGAAGAGAAAGAACTGAAAAACTCATAATGACTGTTGAAATTTTTCCAATCATCCCCTAACAAATTCTTGTCAATTATTAAGAAGGTCCTAGGCCTTTTGGGCCTCCTCATTGTATGGGATGTCCTATCCTTGAGTAAGGTGTCAGAGTTGGTTGGCAAGAATCCTTGAGTATTGTTGGGATGCTCATGAATGTATGGAATTCCTATATAAATTTGAGTACTCCAAACCTTGTCTTCATCATATAATTTGTTGGTTCTCCAATGAATTGCCTCACTAGTTTTGGTGTTTGCATAGTCTTGTAAGAGAGACATTGTTGTAGATGGTGTGTGACTTAATTGAATTTAATTTAATTTCTTTTCTAAAGGATATATTGTTAATAGTTTTTATAGTGATCTTGTATGATATAACTAATCTAGATAACTAGCATCGTCCCCAACAATGGTGCCAATGATGAGTGGCTAGGTACCCCTACACTCAACCATATGAATACAAGCATTTCATGCATGATTTGATTGAACTCCACAGATGGGCAAGTTATGGTAACTAGATAGTTACTCGCTAATCACAATTTATTATCTTCCCACCTAGACTAGTATTTGATTTATCACATATGGTTTAGTTGAGAGTGAGGTGGATGATGTAGTCCTAAAGTAGTGCTACTCCTAGAGGCAATGGAAAATAACTTTAATTAAGTTAGGAGGAAAATGGAAAGAGAGCTAAGCTAATAGAAAATGGGAGGGGAGAGTCTAAACTAGCTTAAGTGGGATAAGCATTCATTCCTTAATCATCCATATACATCTTGGACCTCGTGTATGACTACCACTTGGATTAACAAGCGCATGTCCTAGGTATGCTACTGGGTTACCGAGTAGTCACACTTAAATGCTCGTGATTAAGTCGTACTCATTCCACATTTAATAGGAGTTGAGGGTAAGAAGTATTAATTAATAAAATAATTAAATAATTAAACTAAGTGAATGATTCAATGATGAAGTAATCTCGATCTTTATTTTTGGTCATGTGCATGTCCAAGTACATCACACACGAATAAAGGTGTCGTACAATCTACAATCATCACACTATGGGCATGCACTGGGAGAAAGGGTTGAGAAGAAATATAAATGAAAACTAACTCCTAACTAAACTACTACCTTCCTTCATGTGCCTACAAGTGTAGTTATAAGCCCACATAGGAGTCATGATATCATGTATTCGATATCATTTCTTAGGTTGCAATATCACATTCCCAATATCATGGGTCAAATATCGTGAGTCAAATATCAGAGCCTAACGAATCATGATTCATCATCTTGTGAGAAAGATAATTTACTAGGAATTTTCTCTTGCACAAGCTTGGGATTCAATGCAAAAGCCCAATACTCATGTAGATGTAACATGACTAGGTAATAGCCTTTTGGATGATCATATATGCAGATGTCACATCCATCATCTTTTTCTGTGGTTGAGTCTATAGCCTCTTCTTCTTCAGCAATTTTTCCTATTTTTTGATAAGTATTCCTACCTATTTCTTTGTTCTTTTTCCTCCTTTTATTGCAATCATTTAATTCATTTTGTGTTACTCTCTCCTCTATAGTTTCTACATAAGTTGTAACTTTCTTATTTATCCATTTTAAGATATTATCAAACCTTGCTTCAAGTTCATTGATAGACTTTTTTATTGAGAAGGGTTTTTGCAAAATCACCTTTTCGAGAGTTACCTCTTTTTCCTTATCATAGATGTGGACCTTCTTCTTTTGAAAAGTTGGGTCTTAGTGAGATTTCTCAACATTCTTTTACTTAAATACCTCTTCTTATTTTTTTGCTACACATTTTATTAGCTCTTGAATCTAACATGTTTATAGCCCATATAATTGACCTTGAGCATACACCCCAAGGGTCCTTCTTGTTTGACTATGAAGCCCATCTATTATGTGGAAACGTTGCCTTTCTTAAGAGAAACCATGGCCTGGGAATCTATTTAGTAGAGAATAATATTTATATAGGGCCATATCAAAGGGTTCATGTTGTTCTTGTTTCCATCCTTGGATTCATTTCCTTAGGTTGGACACCCTCGCATAGGAGTGCATAAGGGAATAGGTTCCTAGATACATTCAAGCAAACATTTAGTGTGTAGAATTACTTGATATATTTATGGCATCCATCCCTGCTGTGAAGATGTTGCATGTCATCAACTCCTTCAATGAGAAGGCTAGTCATTTTAGCACCATCATCTGAGCTATGAAGGTCAACATAGACATTGATGAGGAACTCTTTCATGACTTGTTTGGTGTCCTTGTTGATGGGGAAAAGGTTCTCATTAGCATAGTGAAGGAATATAGCTATCATGAGGAAGTCTTGAAGTGGTTGGTGCTAACATGGAGCATTTCAAAATTTTCATGGATAGCTTCATGAACCCCAATGTATAGGAGTCATATCCTTTGTTTAGGTCTCATGCATTTCTCAAACTATTATCATAAAATAAGGTTATTGGCATAGTGCAAGGGTGGACCTTTAAGAAGGTCCTAATGGATGACACTGTGTTCAACTAGATAGTTTCCTTAGCTATTGGGTTTCAATTGGAGATCCTTAGACTCTATGTAGACATCTCTACAATAATCCTTGCATTTTTCTTTTCTATGGGTTATTTAAATAGGTTTGTAGAGTTTTTTGTGGTGTACAAGAATGGACGATGGGTTCTCCAAGACCCAAGCCAACTTTCTGAACCTTGGATAAAGCACATTTATCCAATGGTGCAGGTGCATAATCTACCAGAGGGGATGGATGATACATTATCCATTACCACTAAGGATGAGTTCATATATCATTCCCAATAGATTGAGTTTGTACTAAGTGGTGATTGCATTGGTGGAATAACTATTTAGGTATTCCTCATGCCACTCTTGACCATAACTTAATCTAGGAAACCATGAAATTTTACATAAAATATAGTATTTCCTATGGGATAAGGCACAAAGTCAATCCTACATCACAATTAGGGTTGCCCCATGATTAATTGAGTGATTCTTAGTATATTACTATACTACTATACTAAGAATACTTTGTGCATAACTTACTAATATTTTTGAGTTTAGGATGGGGTTAGTCTAGTTTGGATTCTAAGGTAAGGTAGATCCCTGAAAATTAATTGCATTAGTCTAGTATAGTGCAAGACATTAGTGATAAATTTCCACCTTGGCATAGGGAAATAGTAATGCATTCAAGTAGCAAGGGGTTCTTTCTTGG
This sequence comes from Gnetum montanum, assembly GCA_015680685.1. Lineage (NCBI taxonomy): Eukaryota > Viridiplantae > Streptophyta > Gnetopsida > Gnetales > Gnetaceae > Gnetum > Gnetum montanum. Next base: position 157,556 of record MNCI01037271.1, read on the forward strand.
TGATCAATTATAAAAGATTATTTGTTAATCAATAGGTATCTCTATGCAATCTTATGCTATTCATCTATACCTTAATATAGCTGACCTAGATGGTAGTTTCTCTATGGGATCATATAGAAGTAGAAATAGTGGCATTTTGGTGTGCTACTCTAGACATGAGAAGCATGGGTTAGAGCATTCCCCAAAGCATAACAATTGGTATTCATTATTCATCTAGTAGAATTGATTGGCCAAGATAGGACTTGTAAGACTTCCTCTTAATGCATTGTTCAAGGGGTACTTTATTAGGGGTGTTACCAACACCACATAACTTTCCTCCCAGCAACCACCTAAAATGTTTACTTGATATTTTATTCGTCTTATTATTTAATAATTTATTATATTATTATTGTAATTTCATTCAATTCATTTCAATCCTATTTCAAATAATTATGAATAAGAAATCTAAAGACCATCACAAATTTTCATAATTTAGGTTTATTTAGCTTGGTGGAAAATCCATAACTCTATGTCTTATCATCATATTTTACAAATTCAACATTGCCAAATTTTTCTTCCTGATCACTTATTATTTTATTTACCATGTAGCCTTTTACTCTTTGTAAACTACAATAAATCTTATTAAAGTAATAAAATGTTGCATACTTTTAAGTTAATAAGACTATTTAAGTGATTTTTTAGTTATCAATAATAACCTAGAAATATCTTCTAATTTCAAGGCTGACAAATATATATGTAAAAGGTCTAAAGAACACATAGAGGAAATACATATTTTTCTTTAAAGAAACTTTACTTAACCTTTTCACAAGTCTTACACACCTTATCTTTCTTAGATTCAATGCTTGACAACCCATCAAAAATTTAAGTCTTTGAAAGTTTAAAAATTATATTCTTCTATGCTAAAGCTAATTATCTTTTGATTTTCTAATTATATATTTTAACTTATATTTACTTACATAAAAATTATTAACAATATAAACATTATCTAATTTTTTACCTCTATAGGTAACATCATCTATTTTAGAATCCTTTACAATGCAATGGTTAACTTAAAAAAGAATAATTTTTCTCATATCATCAAGTTGGATAACACTTAATAAACTATCTTGAAGTCTAATAACATAAAGCAAATTTTTTATTTAGGGTGCATTCTTACCTATAATAGTATTCTTACCTTTAATGAAAGCTTTCATATTATATCCAAATGAGACACTCCCATTAGCATAGCATCATACAGACATAAATATTGATTTCTTCCCATCTTATGTCTAGAACATCCACTATCTAAGTACCAAAAGAATGGTTTCTTACCTTTGGAAGTATCTTTTATTATGAAAGCCTTGAGATCCTTTTCTTTGAGTACGCAAACCTTTTTCACTTAAGGTTTTGACTTTTGGAACCTTTAATTATACCTAACTTAATTAATACTTGACAAATATTTTATGGACATATTGTAATTATTAAGCCTATATGGCCAACATAATTTAATGTGGTCATATCATTTATAATATTAGCATTGTATATGAGCATTTTTTACAATAACATCATACATTGACAAATACTTCCAAAAACCTGACCTCCAATTTTTTTCTAATGGTGTGAGAACAATCCATGATCTATCAATTAATTTTCTTGCCTATCCCATCATGAAATTTTGAGTAATAATTTCTTTTGTAAAGTTTTCTAAGATAATGTTTAGATTAGCTGTCATCTTCACTTATTGACTAATGATGTTTTATGAGTCACTGAAGACTTATGTACTCTTCTTTAGCTCTTCTTTCTATGGATGAAGCTTCTCATTTCTATATTTTAGAGTTTTCTAAAAAACAATTAATACTTGTTTTGCAAATTGGTAGAGGAAGCTTCTTATTTTGAAAGATTATAACCTAAACTTTCTATTTCAACTCTTTCTCATAAAGCATATACTTCATTTTCTTGCATACAACTTATAATATTTCAAAATAAGATAAAAGAGTATCATATCTATCTTTCTCTTCTTCACTTGAAACACCAAGTCATAATCCTAGATAATGAATAGGGTGATAACAAAATTTAATTACCTCTTCCTCAAGTAAATAATCATTACTCAAAACAACAAAAAATTAAAAGAAAAGGAAAGCACACATCAAAATTATAATGGTTTTGACTTGGCCTATTTCACTTTATAAAGGTTTTCTAAATCTTCCTCTCCTTTGGATTTCCTTCCTTTAAAGAGCTTCTAAACTAATTACATTGTTAGTTTATGAATTTTTAGTCTTTCAAAATGCATAAAATAAGATTTTAAAGCAAAATCCTCATATCAAGGAGTAAGAAAATCAATATAAAAATGATGTACTAGAATGTCCATTACAAATTGTATAGGATTCCATCTGGTACAACCTTGCACAAAATCACTCAACTAATTTATAGAGATAATTAACAAATGTACAAGCTATATGTAAAATACATTTAAAAATTTTTTAAAAATCAATCATAAATTGTACCTTAAAACTACCACTATGTCCTTCTCTTTCTTCTTCTATATTCTCTATTGGATCCTTTAAATTTTGAATGTTGAATCCATTGAAAAGATCAAACTACTTGGAAATCTATATCATGAAGGAATGAAAGAAATGAAAATTCCCTAGCTTAAATGATAACAATGATTCTAATTGATTTTCCTATCCAACAATGCATATACTTTTCATCTTTTCATGTCATAAGTATGACTTGACCTTTAGGGTTTCTTGGTAGGATTAATAAAATCAATCACTAATTATCTCTCCTTTCACTGTATTTGTTACAATACTAAGTATGACTTTCTATGGCTTGACCTTTGACTGATGATTGTGCTATGTAGTGCAAGTCAAATTCAGCTATCATGGCTTTCCAGTGGGCTATTCAACTCATTTCGTAAATGTTTCCTATTATGGCCCTTACACATTGTCCTTGCAAATTATATTAACTTGGTTACAGAAGAGGTAATGTCACCATTTTCTCAAAGAAAAGACCAAAGCTAAACAAGACGTCTCCACGTCGTTATACTTTTTCTCGTGGGTGACTAATGCATGGCTTAGGTAATATACAGGGACTTCGGTTCTGTCATCTCGTTTCTGGCAAAGCATAGATGCGATTGATGAATCCGAAGTAGCGAGATAGATGTAAAATGGTCTATCGTTTTGAGGTGGATAAACCGTGGGTAATCGGGCAAGTGTTGTTTTAATGTTATCAAATGCTTCTTGACACTACGGAGTCCATTCAAAATGGACATTTTTGCGTAACAGGTGGTTCATAAGTTTTAGCTTGTCTGTTAGTTTTTCTATGAAGCACCTGATAAACTGTAGTCTACCTTGTAGACCTCGAAGTTCGGTAAGGTTGCCTGGTGGTTTCAGGTTTATTATGGCCTTAACCTTATTTGGGTCTACTCGTATCCGTGCTTCTGAGGTTATAAATCCAAGAATTTTTCCTGTCTTAACGTTGAAGACACATTTTTTCTGGTTGAGTTTCAATTCATACTTTAAACAACGTTTTAATACCAGGTCAAGGTCTTGTACATGTTGTTCCTCTATTTTTGATTTAACCACAATGTCATCCACGTAATTGTTGAGTGAGTGTAATATGTAATCGCTAAAGATGAATGTCATCGCTCTTTGATATGTGGCCCGAGCATTCTTGAGACCAAAGGGCATCATTGTGTAACAAAAGGTTCCCCATGGTGTCATAAAGGTTGTTCGAAGCTAATGCTCCGGGTTGATGCGTATTTGATTGTATCCCGAGAAGCCGTCCATAAAAGATAATAGTGTGTGCCCAGTGGTTGAGTCAACAAGTTGATCGATGCTGGGTAGAGGAAAATCATCTTTTATGGTTACAACATTTAAATCCCGAAAGTCAATGCATAAGTGAATGCTTCGATTCTTCTTCAGAACAATGACCATGTTGGATACCCACTCGGATTAATCAACAGCTCGAATGAAGTGAGCTTGCTAAAGCTTTGTGATCTCATTGCGAACTGCTAATGCCACTTCGGGTTTAACCTTTCGTGCCTTTTGTTTTACTGGTCTCAATTTTGGGTCAAGTATAATGCTGTGTTGGATAATTCGGGGATCTAGCCCGGGCATGTCTGTGTAGGACCAAGAAAATGCTTTTATATTTTCCCTAAGTACATTCTCAATGTCTTTGGATAATTGTGGTTGTAGTAATGTGCTTAATTTTAATGTTTTGATTTCCCCATCGGGCATGGTGATGGGGGTTTCTGCCAACGGATCTTCGGTGATATTTTCAGCCTCTATGTTAAGGGATTTTGCCATACCCATGTAGTTATCTGTCATTTGCTGTGTTGAGGCTATGACTGCATCATCTGTTGATGAACTTAAGTGAATGAGATTTATGTTGATGTCCCTTGCAATTTTTCTGTATGGTCCATCGATAATTAATGGTTCGTTTAAGTGCTGGCAATCCATCAGGCTTGCTCTTGCCAATAAACAAAGAGCTCAATGAGCTAATGGGTATCATTCTATGTTCTTTGGTAATTTCAGATATGTGTACATGCATGGTGGATTATCATCACACCAGGACGCATGGTAGTTTAAGGCCATACCGGGCTACATGGGTTCGAATGCAGCAGTTTAAGGCCGTACCGGGCCGTAATGGCAGTTTAAGGCCATACCGGGTCGTGAGTGGTGGTATATGGTAGAATGTTCAGTGTAAACGTATGAAATGGGGTCCACGGGGGAACCAGGATGTAGTAATTTATTTTTTAAAATATTTTTTATTATTATTCTGGGAAAATTTTAGTGAAAAATAAGTAAAAAGGCATGAAATGACAAAAAGGAGCAATGGCGGCATAAGCAGCGGTGTTAATGTCAACGGAGTGCTATATAAAGGGTGGGGGGAAGCTTCATTTGTTACATTGCATTCTGAGTGTAAGAAACTTAGCGAGCGTAAGCATAAACTGCAGAACCTAGCGTAAGGGTAAACCCAAACTACAGCATAGACGCCGATCGATCAAACCTAGCATAGACGTCGACTAAAAACCCAGCGTAGATGCCAAGCGTAGAAGGCCGAACGTAGGCGTACAAAGTTTCAACCCTCAGCGTGAGCTATCAATCCCAGCATAGACACTGAGATGGGAAAGGGCAAGGAGGTGGAAGGGTAGGCGAGGAAGAGTCCTGACTTGACCTTCGCCAAGGAGAGCCAAGCCATGCTATAGTGCCTGCCCTGGCCAAGGATTCCATCATCGCCTGGAACATCACATAGGTAGGCTCTAATCCTGTCTCTGTTCATTATTTTTTCCTGTACGTGCTTCGTAGCGTAGACAGTGTCGTAGGGGGTTTTGGCATATACGCTACACATAAATTTTAATGTAGAGACGTCGGTGTATACGTCGAGCGTAAAGTTTAGCGTAAAGTCAGGTTAGTATCGACTGTCATAGCGTAATCTGTTTTCAGCGCACAGTCTAATCACTTTTTCTTGCTGAAGGCTATACAGCGTAAGAAGTTTGCTATGCATGAAGTTTTTTGTTTTATTGACGTAGACGATCTATGCTATGACGGCGTATACGTTGAGGGTTTCTTCAGCGTATACGCTGAGCGTACAAAGTTCTTTCAAGTATGATGTAGCATAGACTTGTTTTTCATGTTTTCCGACATAAACTGTTTGCTTAGTGTCTAGCATAGACTATTTACGCTGGCCCCTTCTGTGGTGTATATGCTGAGGGTAAGAGGTTCGGGTGTCAGCATAAACAGTTAATTGTCAATGTATACGCTGGGTCAGGTAGCATATACGTCGAGCGTGAACAGATTTTGGCAGCGTATACGCTAGGTTTAGAAACATATACGCTGGGCGTAAACAAATTTTAGTAGCGTCTACGCTAGGTTTTAACAGCGTATACATCGAGTGTAAACAGTTAGAAAAATTTTCTAAGTGTCTATCTATGATGTGAACCTTGGTTTTTCACGTTGTTTTGGTGCATGGCTGATGTTAAGTTGGTACTCTAGTTGTTTGCAGGGACAACAAGCGTTTCCTCCTCATGGTTGAGCTTGTCAGGGTGCTAACATGGTTTGGCCCCATGAAGGTGAATGAGCCTACCCTAGACCTAACCGTGGAACACAGCGGGGTTTGGTTCAAAGAAGGTGCGTCTGAATTCATGTCCTTCATACTGGACAACTTTGAGGTGGTTATCTGGTCGCACCTGGATGAATTGGTGGCAAGGAGCATAGTTGAGGCAATGCTGCCAGGAGCTATAGAGGGTGTTGTTGTCTTCATGGAAGACATCAACGAGGGGTCATTTATGAATGAGGACGGTTCTTCCTGCGGGCCTAAGTCCACACGCCTGTTAGCATGCGTGTGGGCCCGATTACCATGAAGGAAGGACTGCCTTGATAATACCTTATTTTTAGCTGCGCGTGCACATACATTATTCCAGAACCCTCCCAGCACAGTGTACCGAGTGGGCAAGTAGGACAGTTCAAGTCTATTGCTTCTTTTTGCCGTTTGGCATGTGTCTCAGTTTTGACATTCGTTCGTTTGTAGGCCTAAAACTAATGCAGATGGGATATGTGTCGAAGATGATGGGCTTGCCTTAACTCGTACC
>MNCI01037271.1:164177-192872 GCA_015680685.1 Gnetum montanum
TTTGTAGGCCTAAAGTTAATGCAGACGGAATATGTGTTGAAGATGATGGGCTTGCCTTAACTCGTACTGCTCTAGAGGCATTTATGGTAGGTCCTTTCCTTCGTAAAACTGTATTAGGTCTAATGAAGGGGGATATCATCTATTTTCACCAACGATTCTCTAGAGCGTTGGCATTGTGCCAAGCCCGTGGATGGCTAGATAAAGATTGGTCGGACCAGGGGCCAGTTTTCCCCCATGACTCTGGTCCAGGCAGCACATCCAAGTCTACTACAAGAGGTAAATGAAAATGTATTTTGGATGTGCTAACATGTTTTAACTGCCGAGAGTTATACTGATACGACAATTTTACATTGCGTTTGCAGTTGATGCACCTCCTTGCGGGGATCCTATCACAATCGGGTGAACTGAGACCATACTATCAATGAAGTTCAAGGATGTGACTAAGGCTCAAAAATGGTTATGCAACCATGCTTCGCCATCTATTGTTCACTGTTTGGATAATTCCAGCCTTATGGAGCTCTTCATGACCCCAAGTCCTGATGTATCAATAGGGGAAATGATTGGGATCGTGGATTCTTTTAATGAGTCTGTCTTGTACTATAGCACCTGGATTAAGGGTGTCAAGGTAGTTTTCCATCTGTCACTAGAATTCTTTTCAAATTTATTTTCGGTACCGACAGATGGCATAAATGTGGTTTTAGACAGAGCTCATAAAGAGCTTCATATGGTGCACGAGTTGGAGGACTGGTTGGGCCTGGCCAAGGGTTCCAAGGGATTCCCGATGCAGGGGAAGGTAAAGGTTGAAGAGGTGAATGAACTGTACCCCCTGTTTAGGGCACGGGTATTCCCCAAAACCCTTTCCTAGGTGAAGAGCCTTGGGGTTGAGGCTGTGTGTGTTATGAGAACTATCCTAGAAACTGGCATGCGCTATAACTGGGCTGAATTTCTATTATCAGGCATGCACAAGGAGATAGTGCAGTTGCGCTTGAATGTCAAGGTGAAATCCCACTTCACCTTCACCTTCTTCGCTGGTTACCTTCATCGCTTTGCCGAGTTTTTGGTAGTCCGTGCAGGTAACAAGTTTGTTCTATGGGATCGGGGTCAACTGTCCTGCCCGTGGATCAATCATTTATATGACACAACCAAATCTCAGGATGCACCTGAAGGCATCGATGAGTCCATGACTATTACGACCGGGGGATCATTGGGTACCTCCATTCATACTCATGATATTCTAGAGTTAGAGCCAAATAATGTGCCCCTCACTGCAAGAAGGGCCTAGCGGGTTATCAAGGAAACCATGGGCCAGGCCAAAACAAAGCTGAAGAAACACGAACGCCCAACTGAGGAAGCTTCTAATGTGAGGGAGCCACGAGTAAAGCACATATGATTCAAGATGCCCGGTATGTCGACTTCACCCGTTTATTATTTTATTTTTTTTGTTTTGTCCATAGTTTTTCTATTCAATCGCTTACATGTCACTGATGTCTTTAGCTTGGTTTGAGAAGTGAGAAAGTAGGCGCTAGAAACTATTACAGAGGAGGAGGAGACCAACACGGAGCGGAACAGTGAAGAGGAAAATGTGGATAAGGATAAGGTAGGAGGAACGGAGGAATTAAAGGAGAACACCATGGAAACTAAGCCATTGGATGACCAGGGTGGTGTCGATCAAATGTTCGGCAGGTTTCTTCAGGGAGATTTGGATTTAGGCGCTCCCCCAGAAGGTGACGAGGAGCGTGGTATGTTTTATTTTTATCTTATTTCAACTTGCCTTGTTAGTTGTCATTTCTACGGTATGTTATTTTCATATTTTCATTTTTCTCAGACGAAGGGAGCGAAACTAGGACAGTGCGCCTAGATGTACCCATGAAGATGGTTCCCCCCGAGAGGACCGCTAAGGTTAGCTCTCGCACCCGTGAGCCATTTACTTGGTTAGAAATGCCAAGTAAGATGGATTTTGTTGTCAGAATCATGGAAGAAGTTGTCGAACAAATTCAGGAGACCCACCCCGAAATAGGTATAATGTTTTTAAATGGTCTGCCATTTTCGAGTATCACACCCTGTGTCTGTTTTCTTAACATCTGGTCTCTTCGTACACATAGGTGCCAAGTTGAGGTGGGATCCCTCTGAGGTGATTAGCATTGACATTTTGCCTACACTGCCCCCAGAAGTGGAACATGTACCAAGGCCGATTTATGATGAGGTGGCGAAAAGCCTTGTCCATAACGCCAAGTCGATGTGGACCTGTAGGCGATCCATCGAACAACTATGGTTGCAGATCCAGACAAAGGAGAAGGAAGTCTCTAAGTTATCAACTAAATGCGATGACCTCAAAGCTCCTTATGAATTTGCTTCAGCCCGATTGGCAAGTGATAGTTCTTGGCGAACGTCCAAGATTACGTACAATAGATATTGGAACTTGTTAAATTGCCATGCGTCACTAACTCGAAGGTTCGCGGAATGTAAAGCCTAGATAGACCTATTGAATCTGAAATGCCAGGATTGGAAGGCATTTGCGTCCAAGGTGCGTAAGTATGGCCAAGATGAGAAGAATCATAAGCACCACTATAAGAAATCATTGAAAGAAGTTTCTATAGAGAAATGGCAACTTGAGATGTTCGTAGAGGGTTTGGGCTTACGTTCTGCGTTCAATACGTTTGTGGAGAACACCATAGTTGAGATGGAATCTCCTAAGAGGGTTATTACTACTGCTTCTGAGGAAGTTACTGTGGGTGAATTTCCTCTGAAGCGTCCTGTCTGGTCGGCTATTGAAAAGGAAAAGGCCTTGGCAGATGTTGACCTAGGCCTCGGTGAAACATATTGGGCTAGTGTTTCGGAGGAGGAAATCCTTCGTCGATTGGAGTTTGGTTTGGGGAGGTATCCTATGGTAAGTATCTTTTCATTGTGAACTTGACTTACTAAAGAATGTTTGAAACTTTGACGCTCTCCTGTTCTTATATTGGTTGTTTCATTTTGTATTTTCAGGATAAAGGTGGTGACAATGCTTAAGAGGATGGCCCTAGCGGAGTAGGGGCCCCTGACGCCGGTGGATCTAAAGGGGATGATGCTCCCATCCCATATTCTTAGTTTCTAGTTTTGTTTTTAGTTTTCTATTTTATGGGACTATTCTAATTCAAATTGATATGGGAATTGTAAATTGAAAACTTTGAGTTATTTTAAAGAGATGGTTGAAAACAGTTAACTCTTGTAATTGCATGTAATTGCATATATATATAATATTTTTGTTGATTTTGAGTTTATTTTCTCACATGACATGACAATGTAAAATGTTTTTGGTTTACTTTTTTTTTAAGCGTAATGCACCGAAGTAGTTATAAATGATACGTAAAAAGGAAAACAAAGTATAAGTGCAGGAACTAGTTTAAGGCCATTTCGGGCCCCAATATAGGGAAAGGACATTTCAGATGACACAAGTGGATTTTTCTATTGACTGATCATTGCTAATCATGGCTAGTTTTATGTCTTTGTGGACATGATAGTTTAACGTCCTTCCAGACTTGGAGTGTAGCTTAACATTTTTGATTTGTTGTAGTTTAACGTCATTTCGGATGGATTGTAGTTTAACGTTATTTCGGATTGGTTGAGATGGTATTATTTTAAGAATTTTTTAATTTTTTTCTTTTTAATGTTAGGCAATGTGTCAATGGGTACAATTCTGTATTCAGCGTCCCCTTCGCTGATTATGTTGAACGGTAATTCGGCCCAAGGGACGTCTGATGGAATGGCTTTTGTGTTAATGTTTTCAGATGTTGTGGTAGTTGGAGGGGGTTCTATGTTAGTTTCTAATCGAGATGGTGCATGTACAATGTCAGACGCTGGTGTTTCCGCTTTAGGTAAATCTTGTTTTGTGTCCAAAGATTTACCGCTTACCAGTTGTTGCGCATTTTTATCGTTTCGTTTAGGCTCTTCGAGCTCGACCTCTGAACCTTGGTCCATGTCCACGTGTGATGAAATAATAGGTGTAGCCACTTCCCCGTGTATGATGATTTCACCACCATCATAAGGTAGGTGAATTTCTTGATGTATAGGGGAGGAGACTACTTTCAATTGGGCCAACCAGGGTCTTCCTAGTATCAGGTTGAATCCTGGCATTTTATCGACCACCATGAAGTTGGTAGATGTGGGAAACTAGTCCCCCGCTATGAAGTCTAAGGTTATTATGCCTTTGAGCATCATGCGTGACCTGCTGGATGATTTTAAACATGTAGTTGCAGTCAGTTTCATTAACTCCGTTAGTCCTAGTTGTTCAACGATGGGATATGGTACCACGTTCGTAGCAGCTCCATCATCTACATGGACCCTGTGTATGTTGAACTGATTTATGCGTATTGTTATGAACATGGGGGCTGTTGTCACTTCCCCTATTTCCTTATCCATTTTAATGTTATCGTTGTGGAAGCTTAGTGATTTGGATGTTGACCCTTGGGGCGAGGACATTACAGCATGAATGGATGATTCGTTTGGGGGCAAGTTCTCGCTCACTGGGATGGACGTTAACATACATACCAAAGCTTCCCAATGTGTTTGAGATGTAAGAACCAAGTCATATAAGCTTAGTGATGTGTTCTTTTGCTTCAGTGCTTGGGTAACTTATGTTAAAGCTATTGCAAGATCTCTACTGTTGGATGTGTTTGCATCCGTGGTGACTGGGTCGATGGGGCCCAACAGTTTTATCTCATGTTTCATCAATTTATCATTTTTTCTTGGAGCTGTTGTCTTGGATGTGTCATGTTTGTTAGATGGTTCACCTTCATGTCCTACATTTGGTTGACTGTTAGGCGGTGTCATGGGTATGGCATTGAGTGGAGTGGGTTTAGGTGGCCCCATGGCTAACCGTTGATGCTCTTTCTCCAAGCGTTCACGTGTAAGCCTATCCGCTAGGAATTCTCGTATGTGGCGTGGAGGTGGAGCTAGTCTTGGAGCCTCGGGTTACCCTAGGATTCTTACCACATATGGAGTAGGGCAAGATTGTGTTTGGATAGCCAGGTGTGATTGGGAGGAAGGCTGGCCAGGTACCCTAATGACGTAGGGGCTAGGTTCGCCTTGCGTTTGTGAGCTGGAGGCTTGGTAATTATTAGGGCTTTCAGGTATCCTAACGACATATGGGGTTGGTTTCGGCAGAGGTTGGATCTCTGCTACTACGGCTGCTGGTGATACTCGGACTACGAAAGGGGTAGGCTGAGTAGAAGAGGTCGATGCATTTGAGGGAATGAAGGGAGGGACACGCACCACGTATGGTTTGTCGCGTGTCATGGTGTTAGACGTTGCTACAGTTGGGGGCACCTGAACAACATATGGCTGCTGCATGGCATGCAGTGGTTGGGGCATGGATGTGGCCGTAGGACCAGGAACGCGAACTATAAACAACCTGTTAGGTGTTTGTTTTTTACACTCAGGGTAGACGATGTTAATGTTGGGTATCTCGGAATCATCATCAAGGTAGATTGTATTGATAACATACGATGCCTCTTTGGCATTCAGAGGGTCTTTATACACCCTCATAGCCTGATTCTATGGTTGGACTAGGTTGGCCTCGTCTAAGGTGATTTGGCCTTCGTCGATCATTCATTGTATATCCTGCTTCAAGGTAAAATAGTAATCCATGTCGTGCCCATTGCATTGGTGATAATCGCAAAAGCGATCCATTCTAAAACCTTTGGGCACTGGAGGCTGATCTGATGTTACTAAGCCTGGGTTCTAAATGAGTTGAAAGAGCCAGTCATGTCTTTGGATGGCCGTAGGGGATAACTATTTTTGTTTCATCAACCCAGCCTTTAGGAGTTGATCGAAGAGCATGGATGGCTTCATCGTCAGAGGCGTGTATTGAGAGGGTTCTTTCCTCTCAAAATTCCGTGTACGGTTCGTTGTTGGGTTCTGCGATGATGATTCCGGAGTGGTTGTGGGAGTAGGTTTATTATAGTTAGTAGGGGTTACTGGTAGTTTTTTTTGTTGTTGCATTCCCGCTATAGTTGCCTTAGCCTTCTCTTTATCTTTTTTAGTGTGTTGATTTTTAAAGGCTAGGTATGCAGGGTCGTGGCTGTTTTGAGCTACCTCTTCTATTTTTTTGATTTGCACAAAAGCTTGGTTAAGGTTATGCGCGTTCAGATAGTACAATTTGGATTTAAAGAAGTCATTAACGGCCCCTTTCAAAATTGTGAGCAGGCATGTCTGGGGAATTGGCTCATGTAGCTCATTAAGAGTGGCACTCCACCTCTGAATGAATTTTTGTAGAGGTTCAAGTGGTGCTTTTCTAACTTGTATGAGGCTATCCAACGTCACTTCAGGTTTCAAGTTATATTTGAACCTGGTTAAGAACTGGTGTAGCAACTCTTCCAAGGAGAATATAGAATTCCTTGCCAAGGCCCGGTACCAATCGAGTGCTCTCCCAGCAAGGGACATAGGGAACACTCGCAAGATGGCATGGGGCCATGCCTGGAGTAACGTGCATTCTAACCCAAATGTTATGAGATGTGCATTAGGGTTCGTCTCCCCATTATATTTGGTTAGTGTTGGCAATGAAATGCCTTTGGACAAGGTTAGAGGCGGGACAGAAGGACTGATGGGGTCATCGTGGTAGAAGTCCACTACCTTTAGCTCTCCGTTGGCAGTCGTTTTGAGGCGTTTTACCTCGTCAGTTAATTCTTGCATCAGTTTTTTGTCATCTTCCCAGTCTTGGGCACTAGGTGACAAGGCAACTTGAGGTTGTGGTATATTGTATAGGTTAGACTATTGGATGGTGGGCTGAAAGGCCAAAAGCTGTGCGGTCGGCAGTTGTTCTTGTGGGATGTTTATAGTGGGTGGCACTAAGGATGGGACGTTATAGAGGAAGGGTTATTGTTGTTGTGTTTGGGGTTGTACATGGGGAACGTTGGCTGGTGGAATCATATGGGGTGGCACGTGGTGGTGAGAGGGTTGATGTGATGGCATACCCATCACTGCGCATTGCCCAGCTACTTTTTGTGAAGGGACTCCTTGTTGGGTTACGGTAGTGGAAGGGGTCCCATGCGTTTGGATGTGGGGCATGTAATGGGTGGACGTGGATGCTAGTATCACATGTGACATCCCTATCACTCGAGGTGTGAAGGCTGCTCCCATATTATTGTGTGGGGGTGGTACTTGCAAGGACGGGCCGGCAGCTGCAGTGGGAATGATAGTGAGGGGGAGTGCGTTGACTTGTGGATCGTTCAGGACTTGAACCAATGCTGATGTTTCTAGTGGGGGTACTTGCACTTGGGTGAACCTGAGATGAAACATGGGATTGATGTGGTTTTTCGGGCTAAGGGTATGATAGGAGTCTTTGTGCTTGGACTGGGCAGCGAGCTCGTCCTCCTCTTCCGTTTGGAAATCTATCACAGGCTAATCCAACAATTGGCTCCTTTGCAGGAGGAGTCATGTGAAGAGCTCTGAGTATTGTTCCGGAATAGGGATTATATCGTATAGGGAAGGGATGAACTCACGTCCCCCCTGTAGAAGAGTTCATACTACCTCTTTCCCTCCATTTCAGCTCGATCTACTACCAGACCAGCTTGTATCTTCACACATATGAAGTTATACTAGTCTTGGCTTATAATGTTAGAGGTTGGGTCCCTCTCTTGCAGCCTGAGGGACCGACGGGGCCTCGCTGTTGGTTGTGCCATAGGCTGTTGGACAGCCATGGTGCCCACGATGTTGGTGACTTGAGCAGTTGTAGCGGTGGTGTTTACAGGGTTCATGATGACCTGTTGAGGGTATGACATGGGGTAGAGGTGCGAAATTAGTGTACTTAGTATAGCGTAAACTAGGTGGTAAAGTACAATGTATACGCTTCAACGTTCAGTGTATAACGTCAGCGTAGATAGCATATACAGTGTAAGGAGTGCAACGTATATGCTAGGCAGCGTATACAGCGTCAGGGTGCAGCGTAAAATAGGATTGCAGCGTACAAACTGCAGTGTAAACTGGAAAGCGGCATAGACAAAGTCCACAGCTTAAGTAGAGCAGCGTATACACTGAGCAGCGTATATAGTGTCAATGTGCGGCGTACAGAGTGGTATAAATGAATAGTAGCGTGAACTAGTTGGCATCATAAAGAGAATAGCGTAAATAGAATCGTAGAGAGTATGTAGCGTAAGCAAAACCTAAGGTGTAAAAATATGCAGCGTAAACTTTATCAGTTGTGTATGGCGTAAGGAAAATCTGCGGCGTGAAGCTTGTAGCATATGTGTGGCAGCGTAGATGCTGGGGTCTTTGTGGACAGAGTCCATGTGGAGTTGAAAAGGTAGATGCTGGAAGACTTGCAGAGAGTGAGTTTTGAATAGCACAGCGTAAACGTTGATCAGCATAGATGTTGTGGTGCATGAAGGTAAGGTTTTAGACAGAGGCCCTCCTTCTAGCACCAATTTCTGTACTGTCTGAAATTGTCAATCTCTGGCTGGAAGGAAACAGAGACCATGGGATCACCAGACACGCACAGAAGACCCTTCCTTCACTTGAGGGTGAGCTGGAATGCACGAAGGTAGAGTACCTTGGGTGGTCCGCACGAGGATCAGACAAGGATTTCCCCGAACGTACACCGAAGTGCTATACGCTAGGTTATACATAAATGACATAGCAGGCGTAAACAGAGTGTAAACAATGTAAACGATGCAAACAGAGCCTAAATGTAAATAGACATAAATAGAATGCGTATAACAATTAATGCAAACTGTAAACGATTATGGAAAGAAAATGTAACAATGACATTATAGATTAAAACTACAATGCATTGGTCTAACGCAGTTGTGAATGGAACACAAGGCGGACGAAAATCCCTGGTGGATGTAAGGATGACTGCAGCTGGATCACACTATAAGCATAGTGTAGAGACTATTTTCTCAGCGTACAAGGTTGCCCAGCGTAAGAGGGTTTGTGCTCTGGTTCTCAGCGTAATTGCCCTTTTGTATGATTTCGGATTTTTGCGAGCTGACCTTGATTTTGTGAAAAATGGGGCCTTTATATAGGGTTTTGATGGCGGACTCGGGTTGGGAGACACGTGGAAAGTTGACTAGGTTCAAGAGCATAAGATTTACAAGTGTACAATATGTTACATTTTCTGGGCGTATACGTTGGTGTGCTGGGCGTATACGCTGGGGCATATATGCTGAAGATTGCTGCCTTGTGCCAAATCTCACTCTGTAGTGCTGTTTTCATGTTGTCTCTAGATGTTTCATGCTGGATGTCTGCATCTGTTGTACTTGCTAAGCGTACATGTGAGGCATGTACGCTGGTCATCTACGCTGGGCGTATACACTATGACTTTGAGCGTACATGTTGGGCGTATACACTGAGAGTTTGAGCGTATACGCTGGAAATGTACACTTGGGCGTATACGATGGGTGTATACACTAGAACTAGATACTTACTGAAAATTAAGCATTGGATCTCTAAAATTGCCAAGTGTGACACCCAATGTAGCTGTGGTTGTCTGGGGCTCCCAGGGATCTGCTTGGTGTTGGACAAATGCTAAGCTCCAAATTTTGTGGTGTTTCAGAGGGCAACATCATAATGCCACTTGATAAATCTATGCTTAGGATGCTATTTCAAACCCTTAAGAAGTTAAGCATCTTGGATCTTCAAGAGGAATACACTATGAATGATTATGACACTAGGAACTATCCCACTGAAACACAATGCAAGTTAGATCAAAATTGGGAGAAGCACCATGAGTTTGTAAAGAGGAAACACTTTACTAATCCCTTATTCCTATTAAATCAAACTAATAGTGAGGATCCTCCCTCTGGGGGTTCTCAACATGAAGATTCTCCACCCCTTATTATTGGTGATGAGGGTGTGGCCCTAAAAATGTGATCTACTATTAATAAACCAAGTTCATAAAAAAGTGACAGTCAAAGTAAGGACTTGGGAAAACATCATGATGGCAAGGGATCTAAGGATGGTAGTCATAATGAGCAAAGAGGTGGTGGTAGATACTATAGTGGTGGTGGTGGTCCATCTTGCTCTTCATCCTCTTCATCTAATTCCAAACATTCCTCTTCATCTACTAGTTTTAATAGAAACTACCATAGAAATAATCATGATGAAGTTGATCAATAATCTAATAATAACCATAGATGTCACCAAGAACATAGGGGTGGTAAGAACCATCATTAGTACTCTCAATGCAATGATGATGAAGAACCCCTATTGGTAACTCAAACCATGCTTAACATTGTAGAGATAGTTAAGATCCCAACTAGGCATGTGAAAGATAGTTGGATCAAGCACCTAAATATGAATAATATTCCAATATTTAAGGGGGGATACAACTTTGATCTGTAGACACATTTACAAGCTTTCCATGATGCTTGTGCCTTGAAAAACATTTAAAATAATTGGCAAAAACTCAAGCTCCTCCCCAAGATATCCATTCAGGAAGCAAAAAGCTAGTACTAGTCCATAGAGCCAAAATCTATCCATCGATGGAGTACAATGTTAAAGCTATTTAATGAAAAATACTAGACATACTCTAAAGTGTCCAATATAAGAAGGAAAATCCAAGGCTAGAAATATGGAACACATGAATCCTTGGATGCTACCATGGGAAGATATTATTCTTTCTTACACCAATGCCCCATCCATGGTTACTCTCAAAGGGAACAACTCCCCCACATCATAGATGGACTCAAAGCAAAATCTAGAAGAGCTCTTGGGGTTTATGCCCAAGGGAGACTATCTGAACTAAGGGCTCATCAAATCCAAAGGCTGATAATGTAGGTAGTAAAAGAAGAAGATGAATTGCAAGAAAGGGAAAGTGCATAAGCATATAATAGAAACCCTTCCATTAGAAAAGGGGAGGATCAATTCTATGATGAGGAGGAGTCATCACTTATTCAAAAACTTGTTTCTAACATTTCGACAAAGGTTGATAAATTATGGGACTCTTTGAATGAAAAGTTTCAAGCTACTACGAAAATTACTAAAGCATCCAAAGAATAAAATAGTGATTGTAATTGCGCAAGGTGGAAAGAAGCTGAACATGCCTACTAGATAGGTAAGGGAAAAGCTACTATAGTAGAGGAAGTTATGGAGATAGACTCTAATGGTGATACTAGTTGTGACATCTATCAATATGAACATACCTTAAGATGTGTTCCTATGATGTCACAATTACAAGAGTCTGGGGTGTACACATTGAATCCTTAACTAGCACATAGGCAAGAACCAAAATAATTACCTTATCCTTAAGGTAATCCAAGGTAGTTTCATCATCAACAATAAGCTTATTATCCAAGTGAAGCTCCACCACAACCATATGAGCAATATCAATAGCAGTACCAACCACGATCAGGGGGAATTCCACCACCAAGGTAGTAATACACTTACAGACAACTAGATATGTATGGGTATTATGTTCAATATCTTGTTTCTCCATAATGCTCTGCAAGCCACAGCTCATTCAAACATCACTATTACCCTCTAGAGTACGATTGAACTCATTCATCATCTACTCAAGGGGAGCACCCATACCCTTAGCACCCTTCGCATCTATCTGCACACATCTCTCCATCGTCTACCTAGTTACCTCTTGCTCCATATATGCTGGGTGAAATTCCCCCATAGCTATAGCAATGAAATGCTATGAGAACTATGAATTTATAACTAGCCTTCCAATCAAGTGGTTTGGACAATCAATCAAGAAAATAATCCTTTTTTTGGCCTAATAGTCCTCCCAAACCCTCATAACCTAATGTGTCTAGTCAACTTGCATCTCCAACATCCTTATCCTCTACATCAAATATATTCAAGAGACCTTCAAACCAAACACTAGCTTAGATCTACACTGTGATGCTAACTCATGTTTTTTCTTATTAGATCAAGGTTGGGAATCTTCACACAAAAATATCTAACTCGGGAACTTCTCTTATTTGCTTATAGATCACTAGATATGAGCCATGCAAGGATTTTCTTAACTATAATTTTGGTATCAATCTCATATCTCATGACATGTACATGACATAAAACCTACCACCTCTTAAGAATAGAAATATCAATTTAGAATTGGCAAACCAATCAATCACTATTTCTTTGGAATTAGTGGAGAACATTGTAACCACAATTTGTGGGTTGTCATATCTAACTAATTTTCTAATGATTAAGATCAAGAACTGCAAAGGTAACTTCCCCTTCATTATGGAAAGGGCATGGTTAAGCACGGTCAATGCACAAATGGGGCATAAGGAACCTATCCTTGGAAATATCTAAAGAAAATGAATTTGGATGATTAGAGAAGAACTATGTTCCATGCATTGTGTGTAGAGATAACAAGTGGAATTGCATGAAAAAAATCTAGTCCATTAAAAGTACATTCATCAAGCATGAAATCAATGTGCACAAGAAATAGATATCCAAAAGTGTTTGTATGTAGTAGCCACAAAATTGGAGGAAACAAAATGACTCATAGCTAACTCTGATAGCAGCACATTATGCATGGAACCTACTGAGACTCCGACATGTGCTTATGTCGAAGATATGGATGAACTTGAGAAAGGTCATCACTAATTCTTTAATGATCAAATCTATTGAGGAGAGTTGAAAATCCCTAATAGCTTCAAGAAGGAGCTCCTAGAGTTAAAACTCTACCAACTGGCATGGAGTATGCATTTTTAAATAATTGGAAGCTATTCATAATCAATGCAAATATTACTCCTAAAAAAAAGATAAGCTATTATAGGTCATCAACAAATGGCCAACAACCTTTGCTTGGTCATATCATAAGCTGACTAGAATTGATCTAAGGATATACCAACATCACATTTACACAAACTTGACTATGAAGCTGAGGAGGCAATTGTAGAGGTGGCTAAATTCCAAATTGAAGTAGATAGTTAAGGAGGAAATAGAAAAACTGCTAAAGGTGGGGTTCATTTATCCCATCAAGGATAGTGAGTGGGTTATCCCACTCATAATTTTTCCAAAGACAGATGTCAAATGGTAGGTCTACATCAACTTTAGGCTATTGGATATGACAACATTGAAAGATCATTTTCGATTGTCATTTATGAACCAAGTGTTGGACACTATCTCTAGGCATTGCTAGATAACATTCAGAAGTTCCTAGGTGACTTTTGCATATTTTAAGATATTGTTTGGTCTACATAATATCCTTACAACATTTCAATGCTTCGTCCTTAGTATTTTCCAAAAATAGATTGGTAGTAGAATAGAAGTCTTCATAGATGACCCTTAAATAGTCTTCAAGGTCATCCAGGGCTACATTTGAGCAAGCCCTAGATCATCTTGAATAGGTTGTTAAAATATGTGTTGAAACAAAACTTAGGCTCAATTCATAGAAAATCCATCTAATGTTCTCAGAGGGCATAGTATTGGGACACTAAATTTCACAAAAAGGGATTGAGGTAGAACCTGAAAAGATAAGGATCATCAAAGGAATTACATGCCAACTGGAGATAATTAAAGATGTCTGATCATTCCTTGGATACACTAGCTACTATTAGTGATTTATAGAGAATTTCTCTAAGATCACAAAGCCATTGGTTGATCTTACAAGGAAAGATTCCCCATTCATTTAGACTAAGAAGTGTGAACATACATTGTAATAATTAAGGAACAAACTTGTAGAAACTCCAATTCTATGGGCACCATACTACTCTAGACCATTTCATATCTTGACAAAAACATCTAATTATGCTTTGGAAGTCATGCTTATGTAGTTGGATGATAAAAAATATCCATACTACATCCACTCTACAAGTTAAAGAATTATGGGTGAAACACCCTAAATTTTCAAGATATTCTTACTTCACCAGATCCTTGGAATTCAGGTAGCATCGGGGTAGTTCTTTAGGAGATGGATGTTCTAAGTTTAGACTGTCAAGTTTGGCAAATTTTCTACTTCTAGTGTTGATAGGCCTAATGAACTCTTTAGCCTACCTAGCTTGGTAGTTCATCTAGCTGATAGTATACTTAGAAGTGATGCATGTGGTTGTTGGTGATGCTGAGGCTACGTAAAATAGTTTGGCAAGATTTCTAGTCAAGAAGGTTGCTACGCTATGCTACACTATGTAGCATAGCAAGCCTTAGAAAGCAGTTGTAGAACAAAGTGCCACACTATGCTACACTACATAGTGTAGCATAGCATAGCAAGAGCAAGATAGAACGACGCAGCTCACTTAGTGATTTCAAATGCACCTAGGAAGCACATCTGGCCTTTCAAAACTAATTGCTTCACTCAACTTCAAGTCTTCCAGCAAAACTCCTCTTACTAGAAAAGTAGTAGATCAAACAAAAGGTAGGCTTTGATGGTTGCTACACTATGCTATGCTATCTAGTGTAGCATAGCATAGCGATGATGCAAAAATGATGAAGGATATCTCAGAATGCAGGATTAGCAAGTTTGCAAGCTTCACATTGCACAAGAGAAAATGTCATAAATTGATAACATGATCTTCAAGAAAGTGTTCTTAGTTCAAATCATAGTTAAGGGCAGTTGCTACGCTATGATACACTACATAGCGTAGCCTTCTTGCACATCATTCATTCCTACATCATCCCCTCTTGCGTTGCCTTCTCCTACATTGTCCTCTACTGCCTCTTCATTCCTACCCTTTGTGGACCCTACATCTTCACTTGGAACCTGCATCGTAAAGGTGAAATAGTTAGCTATGCCAACTCATGCAAGCTAGAATAGAGCACAAGCATTAACATGGTAGAAAGTGACTAACCTGAGATGGCCTTGCGTTCGTCTTGAAGGGTATGTGATCTAAATCAAGGCTAAAGCGGTGCCAGACCTCCTCTTCTATGATATTAGCCTAATGCCTATTGCTTGGTTCAACGTCTATAGTAGCTTTCTCCTTTTTGATAGCCATCCATCTGGGTAGTCCTGGAGAAAAAGAGCCGATAGAGGTTTGAGCTATGGGAAAATCTAATTCCCATTCAGGAGATTCGATGAACTTTACCTGCTCCTTGAACTTATTATAGGCCTCAAAAGTGCTAATGGCATTTATGAATGCTTTGTAAGTAAATGCCTCCACAGAAGCATCTCCATATAGTTTGTGGTAGGTGGCACGTTCTAGTTTATAGATGTGCTTATGGTTTTTCTAGGACTACCCCCACTCGTAAACTATGGTCCTATAATCTTTCCAATCTTGATTCTTCAGGGCCAACAAGTCCATTTACATTTGTTCTTCTATTATTTCTTAGCTAGCTTCATTATTCTATTGCACGAATGTCCAATATCTAGCATAATCTATCACAACTATGTGCCAATTGCCATCATTAGTATCATGAGCTATGAGGAATTGATTCCTTGATTTGAGGTCTACCACCTTGGTGCTTAGTTCAGCCTTCTAGACCAATTTCCATAGGTCCTCATTCTTGCACCTACACTCCCACAATGAGCATGCTGAGTGCAAAGCACATTTGCTGGCCTCGTTGTATATGCGACGAGCCACCTCAGCCACTTTTGGCCAGAATGTAGGCATAACATTGACCTTCAAAGGCTGGGTTTGGTTCGATTTGAGTCGAGAGGCTATAATCACACAAAGATCACATCAGTTATATTAGCGTAGTAGGGTTAGCAAAATTAAGGCATCTAGTGTAGCAACATGAAAGTGCCTAGTGTAGCTACTTACCCACATCAGGATCAACCTATCTGAGATGGTTGATCATGTCATTGATGATCCCTTTCATAAATGTAAACTTGTCAGGTGTCTCGGCCCATGGTTCCACGTGAATTAGAGGGGGTCCTGCAACATTACCAGTGATGTCTGTCATACAACTAAACATGTTAGCAATGACCGAGGTAAATTGTAATAAGGTGAATATATTGTTAAACTCACCAGTGTCTAATTGTAGTTCCCCTTCTTTCTAATTTAAGATGATGACAGCATCCTTAGCAGAAGTCCCTCCTAGGTTGATGTGGGCTTCTTCTTTATTTGCTAGAGCCTTTCCCTTTCAAGCACTAGCATCTTCCTCACCCATAGAAGACTTCTTTTCATCTCCAAAAATGTCCTCCTTGTCAACAGGAGGATTTTTCTAGATAACAAGAGCCCCTTCCTTAGACATAGGAGCTCTTTCCTTCTTGATCTTCTGAGACTAGGGCCTCTATGTCTTTATTTCTTGCCCCTGTTTTGAGGGCCAATACCTCTTCCTCACCTTCTTCTTCTTCTTCTACTGGTGGAAAAAAAACATATTTGCATTAGCATAAAGCAAGTTAGCTTAATGTAGGTGCTACGCTATGCAGCGTAGTAGGCATTAACAAAGTAGGTGAGGAAGTAGATATAGGCAAAAGCATTTACCAATGGGGGGTTGCATCCTACATAACTTGAACCACAGTGTTTGCCCCTCATCCTCTTCTATGTGGAGGATCTCCTTAGCTAGTTGAGTCCTCTTTCACTACATATTGGTGGCCACCATTTCAGCAATGAGACATTTCCCCTATGATATGTTATAGGCTGTAGCAAAGGGTGCCTCTCCTATGCTATCTTGGCCATGAAACTTGCAGGCCACTTGATCCCTAGTCATCATAGAAAACGACTCCCCAATAGCTTCTAGGGGATCTTGGGCTTGGGTGGTCTAGAGGATTTGGTAGATCCATGGTTTGGAAATCTGATTGTGATTTTGCAATACCCAAGCTTCGTTCTTATTGACTACAAAAAACTCTACAAAAGGCCACAATCAGGCTATGTAAAAGGCATAGTGCACATTGAAACGGAACTCCAACTTCTTATGGAACCCAACGATTTTAGTTTGCATGCCCTTGCACAAAAACCTAGTCTAATTGTAGCAAGCCCCTTCCTCCATGACCTCCCACATCACCCAAGCTTACTCAATCCCAAGGATCTTCCCTTGGAAAAGTAGCTGGGGGAATGCATGAGATTAGAAGATGAGAGAAGCCTCTTTGGTAGGTCTCAAACTGACCTTCCCCATGGGAATCCATTTTTGCTCTTTGGTGATCCCCAACCACTCAATGTCCTCCTTCTGAATTTTTAGCTCCTTCTTGGTCTTTGACCCTATGAGGATGCCATTAGCAGGGACATTGAAAAGGTCCATGAATAGCTGGTCCTTGATTTCAATAATCACCTACACACCATATACATGTGTACGGAAGCGATCTTCCTTGTTGGAGAAGGAGTTAGCTAGGGTAAGCATCTTAGTGGTAGGGATGCTTGGATTCGAGGCTAGAAACAAATCCATGAGACCATCATTTTGGATGTGCCTGAGTAGGGATTCCGAGGTCACGCTACATATCCAACGCTGGCTCTCATCTACTTCTCCCTACTTGAAGTAGATGTTTTCCTCTTGGCTTCCAATTCTTATCACCATCACCGCCTAGGACTTCTTCTCCCCTATGTCGGATAGCATAGCAGAACGCAGCTACAAAACTTATCCACCAGCACTGTAGATGGTTCCTAGTGGGTTTTGGAAGCACATTCCATTATGGCATGTAATAAACAAAGTTTTGTAGAGATGGTAGTAGTTATACTTTGGCATATCCCAGATCCAAGCCAAATGTCTCCAATTTTTGGGGCATTGACTGGATCCTTCTCCCTGCCTATTGTTGATCGCCTCAACCATCAAATATCTCAGAATACCACGATTTTCCACAAGCAACAGGGTTTCTATTATGGTGGCCACTACCTCCTCCACCAAGTGTGATCAAATGATCACACTGAAGCCTTGGAGGAGGAACTATAGAAACTCCTATGTCCCCTCTCAGAACTAGATTGCCTAATCCCCTACACATCTATGGGGAGGAGGAACATTGGCCACTGGCCTGCTCACACAGCACAGGACCCCTACAATTTCTAGGGTAGTTAAAATTAGCCTTAGCACTACCCTACACAATACAATAGCAAATGCTAGCATCATGTCTGAGTGTGATCCACACATGGCATAGCAACACTAGCGCTTTAGCAAATAGCATAGCACTAATTCTCTTCATACAGATAGTGTAGCAAAAACACGAAGGTAATAGCATAGCAAAGTTGGCTTAGCGTAGCAATAGAGCAATTAATCCTAACAAAGTGATTAACATTACACCTTGATAAAACACGTGTTACACTATCATATCACACATGGCCAAACCCTACTAAGGGGTCCACGCTATTCTATTTGCATGCCAAGCAACCTAAATCATCCAAGCCTCTATGGTAATGATAGCCGTAGCGATGGCAGTCTAGGCAATCTTGCATGTAACCCTAGCATAGCGTATGTACATCCGACATGGCTGAAATGGCAACAAGGATGGTGTAAGGGCCAAAACAATGATAAAACAATGACAGAAAACACAGAAAGCTAAGAAAAATTGCAAAAACAAAATCAAAAGCAATAACAGAATCATGAGAAAGCATAGGAAGCATAGTAGCCAACCGGGTTAGTAGTGTGTCATCTTGCACTATGATGCACACTTGTGTCATGTGTCCTAGGGTTTCCTTTACTTCCTCAACCTTAGCGAGCACCAATTTTTTGCATTCCTTCTTGGGAGCCATCATCTTGCTTGTTGACTCTTCCCTTGTTGCTATGTTGATATCACCTCGCTCTCTGTTGACACAATCGCTTTGCACTCTAAAATCGCTCTGTGCTCTGAATGAGGGCTCTACGCTATTACAGTAAAATTGACAAGTTTACCAGGGATTAATACCTATTTATAGCCACAATGGTAAAAAGGAAAAACTTGTCATTCTCTCTCTCTATTTAATGTGTAGTATGTTATGTAGCGTAGCATGCTCTCCACTACATCGTAGCACTATTGGCATTAACATAGGTGGGTCTGGGAAAAAATCCTTTGCAGAATTTGAGCTAGTCATTTGCTTTTTCCAAAAAGAAACATATATATATATATTCAGTTAACAGTTTGAAAAGACCTTAAACTAGCAGCCCTAGCATAGTTTCAACTTTATTGGTTTAAAAAGACCTTAAAGTAGCACTCCTAGCATATAGTTTCACCCTAGTTAGCGGTCTGAAAAGATCTTAAACTAGCAATTTTTCATTCTATGCATTTGTAGTATACAATGACACTAAACTAATGGTTTCACATTTTTTTATTAGTAGTTTTGCACTTTTATACTAGCAACTTTCCATTCTATACACTAGTAGTTTGCATTTTACGCATTCGTAGTTCGCAATGACATTAAACTAGCAGTTTCACATTTTCACATTAGCAATTTTGCATTTTTTAGCAGTTTTGCATGTTTTTTTTTATGTCTTAGCAGTCTTCCATGACCTTAAACTAGAAAATCTTATGCTTTGCATCATACTTTACTGATTACATAACATTTCTGCTTTGGAAAGTTTTCACTATACATGATTACTACCAACAGGTACCTCTTAACCAGACTTTCATCCTAGAAATGCTAAATGACTATGTGGATGACATAGTGGTGAAATCTAAAGAAGCCACTGATCATTCCAATGATCTAGGTGTAGTCCTCAAATGTTTTCAAATACATGATTTACATCTCAATCCTAAAAGTGTATCTTTGGGGTGAGAATTGGACGCATGATAGGATTTGTAGTATCGAAGGCCAGAATACAAGTAGACCTTGACAAAGTAAAGGCTATCATCAACCTGGCACCTCCTACAAACCTTAAATAATGGTGTAGGTTACAAGGTAGGGTACAGTTCATCAAAAGGTTTATAGCAAAACTGACCGACACGTTACACCCCATGAAACATCTACTAAAGAAAGGGATTAACTTCGAATGGACACCACACTGCTAGCAAGCCTTCAATGATATGAAGAAAGACCTCTTGCACCTCCCAACTATTTACCCACCATAGAGGAATAGGCCTTTCTTCATCTACCTTGCCACCTCAGACAGGTCTATCACGATACTGTTATGTCAGAAACAGGATGATGGTTCTGAGATACTAGTGTACTATCTAAGTCATGCAATGATAGCATATGAGGAGAAATACAATGATGTGGAAAGAAACTACCTTGCATTGGTGTTTGCATTAAAGAAATGGAGACACAAGCTATTTCGTAGGAAAATTAACATCATTTGCAAAAGCAACATACTTCGAGCTATTACAAACAATCGATACGAAAGCAGTAGGATAGCCTAGTGGAAAGAAATAATAGCAGAATTTTATTTGCATTATGTGATCCAATCATCAATGAAATGTCAAGCCATAGCAACATAACTTACGACCTCACCCATTGATGATCAGGCAATCATAGACCCCAAATTTCTAGACGAGCATGTTAGCACTATCAACGCCACCCCATTGTATCTTGAAGCTACTTTACATTTTGAAAATGCCTTGACCACATGAGGGGGTAGTGTAGCTACTATCATTTCATTACCCTCTAGGGAAATGCATCCTTCAGCTTATTTTCTCACGTTCCCTTGTACAAAAAACATGGTAGAGTACAAGGGGTTACTCAAGGGCCTTCTAGCTATCCAAGCACTACACATACAAAACCTAGCAATTCATGAAGATTCATAACTAGTTGTGAATCAAATCATCGAGGTCTATGCCTGCAAGACTACACACCTACAACCCTATTGCAACTTAGCAAAAAGCCTACTCAAATAGTTTGCAACTATGGACATGCAACACGTGCCATGCAACAAAAACACTGTAGCGGACACCTTACCCACCCTAGCATTAAATATTCCATCACACTTGTTCACAAGTTTTCTGACATCAATTATAGAGTGTACTAAGCCTATCACTCAAGTGGAACACGTAGCCTCTATTAGTGCTATGGATACCTAGGAGTGGTACGTCAACATTAAAACCTACCCGCAACATGGTGAACCCTCAAGTGGATTGACATCTACCTAGAGAGATGCAATTCGTAAGCATGCCCAGTAATATATGCTCATGGGAAACAACGCCCTATGCAAATGCTCCTATAAAAGGATATTGCTAACATGTGTAAATGAGGAGCAAGTGCATAAGGTGGTTAATGGAGTACACGAGGGACTATGTGGTGGACACATAGCACTTAGGGCTATGGCAACAAAAATCAGACGTCTAGGGTATTACTGGCCTTGCATGGAGCATGATTTCTTGGCCAAAGTCAAGACATGTGATACATGTCAACAATACACAAATCTCATACGCATCTCACCTACAGAGCTGCATCCAACATAGATTATGTGGGCTTTCCAATGATGGGGATTAGACCTCATAGGACCTATCACACCTAATTCCTCCATAGGGCATAGCTTCATCATCATGACCACTGAGTATCTTACTAATTGGGTGGAGGCTATCCCTTTGAGAAAGACTACATCTCAGTAGGTTTGTCACTTCATCTTGGACAACATTGTGATAAGGTTCGGGCTTCCCATGACTATTGTGACTGAAAATGGACCACAATTCAATAGTATAGAAACCCAAACATTTTGTAGCAATCTTGGCATCAGGTAATCATTCTCCTCATCATATTACTCACAAGTGAATGGGCAGGCAAAGGTTACAAGTAAGTCCATCATCAACTTGCTAAGGAGGATGCTTAACAATAGTAAGAGGCGATGGCATGAGAAAATCCTCTATGTGTTGTGGGCTTAAAGGATGACATGCAGGATTGCAATAGGTAAGACTTCTTACAATCTTGTTTATGGATCTGAAGTTGTGTTACCTCTTGAGTTGTAGGTACCATCACTCCAGATGATCCTATCAGATGTCATGAGCAAATCCCAGAACAACGAGTCAAGAGTCATCGACCTCAACTCAATAAATGAGGAGCATGCACAAATGCTAAGTCACATAGAGCATTACGAAATTAAGCAGCAATAAAAACATCATGCAAATCCACATCAAAAGCCAATATAGAAGGGAGACCTCATCCTCAAGGCTATCTGTGAGCATGTGAACAAATTCTCAGCAAACTGGGAAGGTCCATATATGCTCACAAAAGCCTTTGGCAACGGAGCCTTCAAGCTGGCAGACATGGACTACAATGAGTTTGCAAATTTGGTGAATCACTCATATCTCAAGCTATACTACATCTAAAGCATGAACATGGTAAGCTTGTCTACTACGATGTAAAATTGGCAAAGCTCCTCCACTACGACATTAAACTAGCAAAGCTCATATGCTATGACATAAAACTGGCACAGACAGTTCACTATGACTATAAACTAGAACAGCAGTCCGCTATGACTATAAACTAGCACAGACGGTCTACTAGGACCTTAAACTAGCTCATCCATCATCTACCATGATGTTAAACTAGCACAAAAGTCTGTTAGGACCTCAAACTAGCACAACAAACATTCGCTATGATGTTAAACCAACACATATGGTCTATTGGGACCTTAAACCAATATAGCGATGGTCTACTAGGACCTTAAACTAGCATAGCATGGTCTACCAAGACCTTAAACTAGGTTTGCGACATATCCCTAGCATGCATCTATACCAGTACACAAAAAATGGGCATGCATAGTGCCAATGCGGGGTGGGACATTGCAGTTCCAAAATGCAGTTCACAATGCCATGGGAACACCCTCTAGAACATATGGAACACCGTCACTCTTGGCATCTTGTTGATCATCCAGAGATTTTGTATGACATAACGCTGATCCTTCATACATATTGCCATCAAGGCTCATTGTCCTTGTAGTAGTTTCCATGGTCAGCACCTACTACTAGAGTTCCAGCAGTATTATGGCCTAGCCACAATATTGTTAACCTCCAACCTCAACCAACATGTGATCTCAAGAGCTACTCAACTATTGGGTAGCCAATCTCATAGTTGAACTGAGAATGCTCATCTTTGGGTAGGATTCCTAGGCATCAACAGTCATAGCAACTCCTAGCTCCTTGAATGCCAGCTCCTCCACGCTAATCCTGCCAAGGCTACTACTAGCCTTCCTAGTTTGAACATCATACACTAGCAAATATGTCTAGAGCTTCAACAACATGCATAACAAGTAGGGACTTTTCCTTCATTATGCATCATGGTTGTTTCTTCTGGTTTGCTCTTTGTTATATTTGTAGGGTGCATACTAGAGGGGTGTTCGAAGAAGGTATGTCTCGCCATGGTAGCAAATGCTACAGTATTATAAGGTGGTTGTCTTGATTAGCTTGGCTAGTTTAGAGTACACATCCTATCCTTTCCTTTACCTTGTCCCTTGCACCCGAAATTTCCACTCTCTCACCTCTTTTACAAGCTTTTCCCGATGCTTGTTAAGCCCTCCTACTTACCCAACCGCAAATTCCATGACATGTGTAACACAGCTCGCCACATGGGAAGCATCTACAGGGAAGTTAAAGTCCCATATGGATGTAACACAACTCATCCTAGGAAAGAAACACCTATCCTGTAACAAGCTTGTTTGCAAATGTAAATGAAAAAATAGCAAAAGGAAAAATCGTAAGAGAGAAAAAGTTCATGTGCATAAAAAAAACAAGAAAAACATGCCTAAAACAAATGGCACGTAGGCTGGTTTGCAACCACCCTCTCCAAGGTTTTCGATGAGAGGTCAAAGGTTAGCAAAAGCAAAGATGACCACACAAACAACTCCCTCATAAGCACTCTGATGAGGGATTCTACTACATTTCATCATTATCATTTTCCTAAACCTCCTTCCTCCCCACTTATCCCTTCCCTCTCCCATGCATTCGCAGTGCAAATCATAGTTAAGGCTAGCCGCTACGCTATGATACGCTACGTAGTGTAGCAAACATGCAGAGACATCCAAAGCATTTCAACGACCTCTAGCAATTGCAATTAGCTTTAGAATAGATTTCTTCCATAGATTGGTGGCTACACTATGTTACACTACATAGTGTAGTACAGTGTAGGAAGTAGCTACACTACACCAAACATGCTATGCTACACAATGTAGCATGGTGTAGTAGGCGGTTGGGCATAGCATAGTGTAGCAAGCAGCTATGCTACATTAACATGGCTATGCTCTACAACGTAGCATAGCATAGCAGGTGGCTACGCTACATCAGTGTGCTTCACTCCTTCTTATCTAAATTTATGGAACATCCAATCCTAACGTCTCCAGTTCTAACAGCATAATTGTAGTGCAGCAAGCTCATCAATCAGCTTTGCATGCCCATGCAACACAAACATGTTAACATCTGGTAGGTCCAGGACACATGGAATTGAAACCACATCTTTCACATGTTCCTAGCCCTATAAATACCCTAATGAGTGAAGCTCAAAGGGTTAGCAAATTTGGAAAACTTTGGAAAAAAGCTATGGTTGGTAATTTTGAGCAACTTTGAGCATTGTTGGCATTTGTTATTTGCAAGCCAATTGGAAAACCTATTAGCAAAGCAGTTTGCATCCCTTGTTTTGCATCTTGTTAGCTTTTTTCCATTGCCTTTGTAGCATTTCACACTGTTAGCTCTTGAGTCCATGTTCGAGCATACAATTGGCTTGCTTTGAATGTTTTTTATTACTTTTTGGATCTCTCTGCTTCCTAGCATCATGCAATCAATTGTATCCACTTTGACAAAGTAAAGCTGTAATCTTGAAGTGGTGCATTTCTTAACCTTGGTTTACTTTATTCTCTTTCTTATCACTGCATTTTACATCATTTTCATTCCCTTGCATATAATAATCGATATTTTATGCTATAAACATTTTTTTCACATTACACATTTGCAAAAGGTCTAGTGACATTAATTAAGTCCTTTTCTGATCAACCAAACTATTCAAGGCACCCCATTTCCTCTTCATCTAGCACAGCCCTCACCTAGATTTGGGGTTAAGATTATCATGATCGATGACCTCTCGATGTTTTCCAGCCACCAATGTTTTTGGTCGCTACAATGGGTGCACAACTAAATTACACCATAGTAGAGAAAGAATTAATGCTAGTGGTGTATGCTCTTGAAAAATTTTAGACACCATGTGCTTGGTTATAAAGTATTTGTGCATACAAATCATAGTGCCATCCACTCCTTAATGAACAAGTTGATGGTAAGCCCCTGTATCATATAGTGGCTCGTGATCTTGTAGGAATTCAATCTCATGATGGTAGATTAGAAATTGACTAAGAATGCAGTTGTTGACGACCTCTCTCAATTAAGATGGAATAATAAAGAGGAGGGAAGCTCACTCTCTAATCAATTTCCAAATGAACTCTTCTTTATAGGAGCAATAAATGACTAAGTGCTTACTAAAACAAAATGATACAAAGGCATCCTCACTTACCTTTTTACTCAAGAGATTCCATAAAGTTTGGAATTTAGGAAGAAATAACAATTTTTTCATCAAGAAAAGTAGTTCATGAAAATCAATGGACACCTTTATAAGGTATGCGTCAATGGCCTGATTCATTGGTATGTCCCTAATGTAGATCAACTATGTGTTCTCTAGGATGCTCATGAAGGGCCTTGTAGAGGCCACTATGCAGGAAGATACATAAACATAAAAATCCTAATGGTAGGATACTATTAGCCTATAATCTTTAGGGATGCCCACTAGTTTGTCTAATCTTGTGAACACTGTCAATGAGATGGTGGGATGATTGCTTGAATGGAGGATCCTCAATAATGGATTCAACCACTAGAGCCCTTTGACATATGGAGCATAGACTTCATGGGTCCAATCACATCTATGTCCAATGAAAAGGCATATATCATTATAGTAGTTAACTACTACATCAAATGGCCAGAAGTAGTAGCCATCACTGATTGTACATCATCCACTACTACTAGATTTATACAACAAAATGTTGTAAACAAGTTTGGGATGTCATGTGCACTAATTTTTGACAATGGAACTTACTTTATAGGTGTCACCTTTTGAAAATTTATGCAACACTTGGGGGTTGAACATAAATTAACAACATCCTATCATCCACTAAGCCAACGATCAGATAGAGGCAACTAATAGGGACATTAAAAATATCCTAAAAAGGATCACAAGAAAATATAGGAGAGACTAGTGCATAAAATTGAATGATGCCCCTTGGATTTATCACTGAACATGGAAACTCCTTACTGGCTACTCTCCCTATGAGCTAGTGTATGGAAAACTTCTAATGCTTTCAATTTAACTTGATCTCTGTACACTCTCAATAGTCTATGATTTAAATCTTAACCTAAGTCTAGCACAGAAAGAAAGATTGATCAACCTCAATGTGCTAGATGAATATCAATTAGTAGTCCTATCTTTAAATGAGGTGCACAAGGAATTCAATAAGCAATGTCATGACCATAAAATACAAAAAGTGAAATTTCAATCAGGAGATAAGATTCTCTATTGGAACCTCACACATGTACCCCAAAAGACCCAGTTCCAAACATTGTGGGAGGAACTTTATATAATTAATTAAACCTTTCACTCTAGGGTCATGCCAAACTATAAGCCTAAGAGCCCACACAAAAGGAAAGTGATCAACATCCAATAAGTGAAACCTTTCCTAGAGCCAAGACAAGCCAATGCAACTACCATCTAAATGAATGGAAAACCATGTTTTATTTTTAAGATATCCTCCTTTCAAATCAGTAAGGGGAGAGATGACCATCCATGCTAACCATCCACATGGCTCCTCGGTTTTTCACTTTTCTATTTTACATATTTTTTATTTTACACATTGTTTATTGTTATCCATTTTCTTGATTTTTTCTTTACAACATCATTAGTATGTTTTTTCTTTCTTGAATATTTTATACCTTTTTATATTTTTTACTTTATTATGTTTCTATTTGCTACTTTTCATTATTTTTGTTATTAAAAGTGCTTTATTACTATAGAACACAATCCCACTATTGTTCTTTACTAATGATGGTTTGTACTTAGTGTTATTATTGTTAATGTATGCTTTCTATTTTTGACTTCTAATGTCTAATAACTATGAGATGGTTTATTTTTTATTTAATAGGTAGTGAGTCCATGACATCCACTAATCTACAAACTCTATGGTTTTCCTTTTAATAGAATTTTAAGGTCCCTTTCATTAAAGAAACTTTTAATAAATTTGTGACCTTGGTAGTTTCTAAAATTAGAAAGGATTCAAAGATTTAAAAGGGTGTGACTTCAAGGGGACTCTTTACTCTTTGTACTCTTCTACTTGTGTGCTTCAGCATTTTCATTAACTAGTTACCATTCCATGTTCCAATAATAGAAAGTTAAATAAAGTCTTTGCATGGTGTGTGATGACTAGCGAGATACCCCTACACTCAACCATATGAATAAGAGTGTAACATGCGCGATCTGGTTGAACTTCGTAGACTAAGTGCCTACACACCCCATGGAACACTTAGGGTTAATCAGTCGTTGTCTTCCTAGACTTACTTGTAGTTGTCACGGTGTATGGTTAAGTAAGTCTGAGGTATATGATTTTTATGCTTTTTATGTTTTTTTCTCCTATCCAAACAAGGTGAAGGGTTGAGAAGGCTAATTACTAACTTTAACTAATGAACTAAGTCTAAATTAACCTAGTGTCAGTATCCGTTCCCACTTACCATGAACACCCTAAACCGATGCAACCTTGGCTACCAAACACTAATTGTTGTTGGGATCACCAAGCGTAATGCACATGCTTGAAGTGGTTGTACTGATGCACTTAACTAGGAGAGAAAGGTTGAGAGATTTAATAACTAATAAAGCATGTAAATAATAGTAAAGAAAATCCTAATTAGTCTATTCCATGGACTGCGAGGTTTATCCAAGAAGATCATCTTTATTTTCATACACAAACTTGTGTTCAAGTACAATGTCTTCTTGAATAAAGATCTGTTCACTTTAGGACTCCTACTACAGGCACATGGAAAATATTCTATCTCTGGAGTGATTAATCTGCCATAGTTTCCCTACTTTCTAGCCTAGGATGAGGAAACAAGGGAGAGCCACTTCTTATTTTTAGATATGAAGATGCACCACGATATCATGTACACGATATCATGAAGGATGGGATATCGTGACTGTGGTGATATCATGGCCCATGCGATATCACGTCCCATCAGTGTGGTTCCCATCTAAAATGAAAAAGAAGAAAAGAAAAGAAGCACAAATAAAAACAAAACAAAGAAAAAGAAAGAGATAGAAAAAGAAGAAAAAAACATGATGGGAATTCAAAGCACACCCCTTAGAAATATAAAAAGGCTAAAAGCATTGGTTATGGAACTAGAAATACATGTTACCCATGCTTGAAGGCCCCCTTTTAACTAAGGCCCTATCTCACTTTCTACTTCTATTTTCTTCTCCTTGTGCAATGATAGCTATTTTGTTGGAGAACTCTTGTGTCTCAAGGGGATGGATTGGTCTTGTAGTGGTTATTTGAAGTGACTAAAAGAGGTTGATGTTGGTCTAGATTAAGGATGGATCTTCTCCAGTCATTTTAAACACAAACTTCACACGGGACTTCTCATGACCTCAATTTGGATTCCATCCCACCTTCTCAATTTTCCATCTATACTACCATAATTCACCTCACTACAAGTATCTATGTTATGCTCAATGTCTTAGTTTGATGTATTGAAATTCTTGGATAGATTCTTTTAAGTTGGTCCTTAGCTTTTCATGATCATTACTCAAATATGGGGCCCATAGATTCATTACTTGAGGTTATGAAAGGGTAAAAAGGACATGTGCCTACTATGGGGATGGCCCACTTGCATATATCTTGGTTTGGTTAGTTAAGTTCCTTACTTTAGACATTACTACAATCCTATCTTTCACATATTCCATTGTGTATCCTGCAAAGTGCTCCTTAAACTTTCATTAAAGCCATTCTCCAAATCATTTTCTCAATTTTATATATTTC
>MNCI01037271.1:193125-207375 GCA_015680685.1 Gnetum montanum
CCCTCCAAAATGACTTATTAACATTAAAAGAAAATAAAATAATGATAAAAATTAATTAAATTAATTATAATCACAACTTAGCCAAGTGTAACTATCCCAAGAAGATAAGGTATCCCAATTGTTTCATATTACACAA
Source organism: Gnetum montanum (assembly GCA_015680685.1). Classification (NCBI taxonomy): domain Eukaryota; kingdom Viridiplantae; phylum Streptophyta; class Gnetopsida; order Gnetales; family Gnetaceae; genus Gnetum; species Gnetum montanum. The sequence continues at coordinate 193,262 of MNCI01037271.1, forward strand.
CAATTGCTAACCTATGGTCATGTTGTGATTATAGATGGTGCCAAGTCCAAAATAACTACAAGAGGAAGGACCCTCTCAAGTAAGAGAGGAAAAACCCAGAATTAGAAGGGGCCAACAAGAACAAGCCTAGGAGCCACTCAAGGCAACCCATGCAATGGGACCTCTTCAAGAGCAGCCCGAAGTGGAATCTGTTCAATAGATTTCTGAAGAAGAAGTTCCAATAGAACAATCATAGTGAGGGAAAGCACTAGGACCCATACCAAGGCTTGAAGTCACACTAACATAATCCTGCTTCAACATCATTAGGCCTCATGAAATCCAACACTCAATTCTTCAAGAACTAAAATTTGGATCATTTCTAGAACATGCTCTAGTAGAGGCAAAAACACAATTGCAAACTTCTCCCATGTGGGAAATCATCACATTCAGTGGGGAGTGGTACATGGAAGAGACATACCTCTTCTAGAAAAAAAAAAGGATAAGCTCCACAGTGAAGATCAAGGATATTCAAGTGTCCTACTTAGTTGAAGCTATCACATAGGTGCTTGGGTTGCTTGATATTGGTACATAACTAATAGGGCTATCAACATAAGCTAACCCTAAGGCAGAAAAAAGTGGACCCAATGATGTTATGTGGTCAACTATAGGGAATTTAACTTACTCACACTAGCTAAATGCATATACTTGAAGATACTGGCCTATCACCTCAATCTAATGGTGAGGCCCAACAAGGTCACCACCTTTTCTGCCCAAGCATGCATCACTCTAAGTGGGAGATTTTAAGCCAACCTTCCATAATTGATCTATTTAGAGATTAAGAAGCGCTTCAAAAAAATGAAAATGGATGGAAGACCCTACCTTTTCCATGCCTTATTTGGAAACTTTGTAGAAGGGAAAGAATTATCTACTATGAAAATGACATGATCAAGCATGTTCCTTTGGCCTCAAGGTCTAAAATAATTAAGGACAAGGCACTTGCCATGACTAAAGAAGGGGAGCATTAGTCACCACCTACTCAAAAAGCAACTCTAAAGGACCATGCAGCCATTAAGCACTTGTGAAAAATCTAAAAATAGCTCTTGCATGAAAGGGAGTAGCATGCAAGAATGAGTGGTGGAGATCCATCTATATATCGACCTATGATGAGTCATCTTAATGAGGTAGCTTAGAAAATTAGCCATATGAAAATATCTAGGCTGATATTCTTTATCCAAAGAGTGTAGTTGGCTATGAGGTAAAATTTTAATGCCCAAGAGGTAATAGTGTCTTTATCTCAATACCATTTATTCCTAGAAATCTCTATCTACGCTCTAAGATGTGCAGACATCTGTAGATACGATTAGCAAAAAATTAAGTACAAATTAGCATGAAAAGTTGTTGAACTGACTAGTGGGGACTAGGCAACTGATTTCAAATATCTTTTATTTTTTGAATAACATTACCACAACCCAATCAGAGCTATTGGAAACAAAGTGCAAGTGCATCATCCTGGATGTGCAAATTGAAACAGCCCAAGCACAAAACCAATAGATAATTGTAGAAGTTACTGAACTACATGTTCATTTTGCTAATCCTACACTCCTTAGCCTAGAAATACCTAGAGATGAAGCTCTTCAAAAGCTTCAAGAATGACTAAAACAAGTTACAGAGGAAACTCTAATGGCCATCTTCAACCATTCCATAGAAAAAGCAAAAAATTACTTAGTTCAAAAGGACTTGTTTTAGATGCATGAAGAAAATGAGTTGCTGACCGTAGAAAATCACCACCTATGCAATGTTGATGCACAAAAATAATAGATGTAGGAGTTCATTCATCAATAGCAGGAACAACTTGCCAGGATAAACATAGAATTGAGGAAATTGGCCACAAAAAATCATAATTTGTCTATGGAGAAAGTTCGAGACTTATGCTACAAATCTACCATTGAGATTACCACTTGAATAAATGAAGCTCTGAAATTTAAAAGAGTTAGGAATCATTATAGAGACCATGTTGGCCTATAGTAGGGAGTCAATGAGAAGCATATTCAAATGGCTAAGAAAAAACTAAAGAAGGACCTCAAGTAGCTCCAGCAAGGAAGAGAAGTGTGGCAATCCATCATTGATGGAATAGATGCCTATAACACAACAGAGGTTCTCCACGGGTTTTGATCATGTTGTAAGTTTTTGTGGACCATGACATGTTTCTTCTTTTTGATTCGTGTCTTGAATACTTATTTTCTTACATTGGTCTTCTTGGTTTTGGTTTCTTTTAAAGGTTCTTTCTTTAGTTTCATCACAACCTTTGGTTCTTTCTTCTCCAATGTCATTGCAGCTCATCTCTTTGTTGCTATTGAAGACTTTTGTTCGTTGTTGTTCTTAGCTAGATTCTTGTGTGCATGACATTCTTTGGTGTCAAAACCCTCATGTCCACCATTCAAACATGATGGTTTTTCTAAACCCTATACACCCTTAGGCTTTTCCAAAAGATCTAATTTGTTGAATGCTTCATGTTCACTTTTCAAATATTATTTTGTAATAGTTTTGTCAGTATATCATCCCACCCCCATCTTGCCTATGATGAGTGCGATGCACTCTAATTTTAAATAGTGGTGGTTTTCTAATTTTAGAAGTTAGGACCCTATTTATACATGTATTAGCATGTTCATTCCCTTGCCTTTGTAGCTTTGGCTACCTAGCCACGTTGCCTAAATAGACTAATGAGGGGTGCAAGTCCTGAAAAATGTTTTCTGTAATAATAGACATTGTGCAATGCTTTGAGATTTCTATTACTTTCTGTTTAATATTTTTTTTTTTTTACAGTTTCTATAGTATTTCTCTCAACCTCCCCATTCTTTTCCTTGACGTACGAGATCTCTTTAAAAATTTTAAGCTCCAAAAAGAATTTTCTCTACCACGTTGCCTTGGAATTGTTGAGCCTTACTTGAAAGTTTCTTTCGCTATTCTCTAGATTCTAACCATTTTTAGATTTTTTTTCTATTTTTGGTTATGTTTTAATCATTTTGGAGGTTCTCCATAGGTTTTGATCGCATTGTAGGTTTTTGTAGATCATGACATGTTTCTTCTTTTTGATCCATGTCTTGACCACCACTCTACTTATGTTGGTCTTCTTGGTTGTGGTTTCTTCTGAAGCCTCTTTCCTCAATTTCATCATAACCTCTGGTTGTTTCTTTTCCAACATCATTGCATCTTGTCTCTTCATTGTTATTGAATATTTTTGTTCATTACTATTTTCAGCCAGATGCTTACATGCATGACATTCTTTGGTGTCGGATCCCTCATGTCCACCATTCAAACATGAGGATTCCCCTGAACCCTATACACCCTTTAGCTCTGTCAAAAGATCCAATTTGTTGAATGCTTCCTATTTGCTTTTGAAATACTATTCTGTAATAGTTTTTTCAGTACATCGTCCCACCCAAATCTTGCCTATGATGAGTGGGGTCCACTCTAATTTTAGAGAGCAGTGGTTTTTCTAATTTTAGAAGTTTTGACCCTCTTTATACATGTACTGGCATGTTGATTCCCTTGCCTTTGTAACTTCGGCTACCTGGCCACATTGCCTAAACACACTGATGAGTGGTGCAACTCCCTGAAAACGTTTTATGTAACAACAAAATTTGTGCAATGTTTTGAGCTTTCTATTACTTTCTGTTTAATATTTTTTCTATTTTATAGTTTCTACAGTATTTCTCTCAGCCTCCCCATTCTCTTCTTTGATGCACAAGATCTCTTCAAAAATTTTAAGCTCCAAAAATATTTCTCTCTATCTTCCTACCTTCGAATTGCTAAGCCTTTCTTGACATTGTCTTTCACTATTCTATGGATTCTAACCATTTTTAGATTTTTTTTATTTTTGGTTAGGTTTTAATCCTTTTGTAGGTTATCCATGGGTTTTGATCACATTGCAAGTTTTTGTGGACCATGAAATACTTCTTCTTTTCGATCCGTGTCTTGACCATTGCTTTGCTTACGTTGGTCTTCTTAGTTGTGGCTTCTCCTGAAGGTGCTTTCTTCAGTTTCATCACAACCTTTAGCTATTTCTTCTCTAGCATCATTATAGCTCGTCTATTCTTTGCTATTGAAGATTTTTGTTCTTTGTTGTTTTTAGTCAGATGCTTGCATGCATGACATTCTTTGGTGTTAGACCCCTCATTTCCACCATTCAAACATGAGGGTTCCCCTAAATCCTATACTGCCTTCAGCGTTGCCAAAAGATTCGATTTGTTGAATGCTTCATGTTCACTTTTGAAATACTATTCTATAATAGTTTTGTCAATACATTGTCCCACCCCCATCTCACCTATGATGAGTGGGGCCTACTCTAATTTTAAAGAGTAGTGATTTTTCTAATTTTAGAAGTTGGAATCCTATTTATATATGTACTAGCATGCTCATTCACTTACCTTTGTAGCTTCGGCTACCTAGCTGTGTTGCCTAAACACACTGATGATGGGTGCAAGTCCTCATAAATGTTTTGTATAACAACAGATGTTTTGCAATGCGTTGAGCTTTCTATTACTTTTTGTTTAACAATTTTTTTATTTTAGAGTTTCTATAGTATTTCTCTTAGCCTTTCCATTCTTTTCCTTGATGCATGAGATCTCTTCAAAAATTTTAAGATCCAAAAAAATTTCTCTCTATCTTGCTGCCTTGGAATTGTGAAGCCTTGCTTGATAACATCTTTCACTATTCTCTAGATTCTAATCATTTTTAGATTTTTCTCTATTTTGGTTGGGTTTTAATTCTTTTGTACGTTCTCCATAGGTTTTGATCACATTGCAGGCTTTTGCGGACCACAACATGTTTCTTCTTTTTGATCCATGTCTTGACCATCACTTTTCTTACGTTGGTCTTCTTGGTTGTGGTTTCTTCTGAAGGTGCTTTCTTTAGTTCTATCACAACCTCTAGTTGTTTCTTCTCCAGCGTCATTGTAGCTCATCTCTTCATTGCTATTGAATATTTTTGTTCATTCCTATTTTCAGCCGAACGCTTGCGTGCATGACATTCTTTGATGTTGGACACCTCATGTCCACCATTCAAACATGAGGGTTTCCCTAAACCCTATACATCCTTTGGCTTTGCCAAAAGATATGATTTTTTGAATGCTTCATGTTTGCTTTTGAAGTGCTATTCTGTAATAGTTTTTTCAGTATATCATCCTAGCCCCATCTTACCTATGACGAGTGGGGCCCACTCTAATTTTAAAGAGCGGTAGTTTTTCTAATTTTAGAAGTTGGTAACCTATTTATACATGTACTGGCATGCTCATTCCCTTTCCTTTGCAACTTCGACTACCTAGTTGCATTGCTTAATCAGATTGATGAGCGGTGAAGGTTTCCAAAAATGTTTTGTGTAACAACAAATGTTGTGTAATGCTTTAAGCTTTCTATTACTTTCTATTTTATAGTTTCTATAGTATTTCTCTCAGCCTCCCTGTTCTTTTCCTTGATGCATAAGATCTCTTCAAAAATTTTAAGCTCTAAAGAAATCTTAAGCTCAAAAAATAATTTTAAGATCTAATTGAAGAAGTTGCAAATTAAAGAAATGAGAGAGTACATGGAATTGGCCAATTTTCACTATGCAAACCTAGCAATGATAACTATTAGGTAGCTATAGTCAAAACTCAAAAAATAGGTGGCTATCTTGTACTTGTTATACAAGGCTAAATTCAAGTACCATAAGGACACCAAGCAAAAGCTTATGACAACAAATGCTAAACTCAAAATTCTCAGTGCATAATTCATGGATCAATGATCAACTGCTAACAACTTGTCCAAGAGAATCAATAATTACTAGGAGCTAAAAGATGCAATCAGATTGTTCAACATCAAGTGCAAACAATTTTCTATCTGGTTCATCAACACCAAGGAGCTATTTTCAACAATTCCATACCTTTCCAATTTTGTAAAGAAACTCAAGAATAAGTTCTCATTCAGTCATGGGGGTATGATAAGTCATTGTTGGCTACATCAACAAGGCCTCATCAACTAAGCCCTGTTGACTGGGCCTATTGACATGGCCTTATTAACGCATTATTTCATGCATCAACATGGCCCCATCAACATAGGGTCCATTTTTGCTTATAAATACATGCTCACCAACTACATTTATGACATTATTCAATCATAGTGTAGTGAAGCTCTTGTAGTTTTTCCATTTAAGAGTTAGAATATTTTCCTGAGTACGCATAGCAATAGTCATTAAGTGTATGGATCTTTATTCAAGCACTACTATACCAGAGGATGATAGTGTTTGCAACAATAAAGACAAACTTCTTGATAAATCTTGTAGCATTTTGGATAATTTAAATGTCTCATTTATGCAATTAATATATTTTCAGTTATTTATTTTGTATTTTCCAGTAATTAAGCTAATTAGGTAAGTAAGCGAGGTAAGCTAAATGGATTAAATACATAAGTACGATCGCTTCAAGCGTAACAAGTACTTTCTTGGTAATCCCAATAGTGTTATTGCTTAGTGCACCTAGTAGCATATTGCTTGGTAACCTAGCAATGGATACATGGGTTTAGGTCATGTACAGCAACTAGGACTAAATACTTATGTTAGGACTAATTGAATAATAGTTAGGTCATTAGATTAAAAATAGGTATTAAATTACTTTATTCTTCATTTTGTTTATTTCAAGCACCAAAACCATAAAACATAAAATGATAAAAATCATATGCCTTGATTACACTTAACCATAGCTTTGAGCTTCATAAGTCACATTGGGAAAACAATGAATGACCTTAGGGAAAGAATCACTACCTAGAATACTAGTGCACCAAAAACTATAGAGTTCACAAAATTTAACCAAATCAAACATGAATGCTTTGTGATTCATATGGTTGGGCATAGGAGTACCTTGACCTTTCATCAGCTAGTTTAGATTATCTCTCTACTTTTATAGTAATTAGTTAAATATTTTAATAGTTTAAATATGTTAATAATAATAAAAACCATTGTTCATCCTAGTCACACTTAATCATACAAATTAAGCTCACACAAGTGTGATTAGAAAGATGATTATCAACATCTTAGTCCTTGGTTATCTAAGGCATCTATCTAGTTCTAAGTCTAAGAAATTTAACTAGATTATGCATGACTATTTATGATTTATATGGTTACTTGTAGGATCTACTCTACCATTCATCATTGATGCCACTACTAAGGACTTTGATGCTAGTATTTTAGATAACGAGGATCATTTAAAGATTTCTATTAAAACTTAACATTATTTACCATTTACTGATGAGTCATGGTTTGCTGCATCAACTAGGCCATGTTGACTTGGTTTGTTGTACCGACTGGGCCCCATCGACTAGGCCTTGTCGACTAGGCCCCATCAACTAGGCCAAGCCCCATTGACACAGCCCAAAAAATAAAATCTATAAATACACGTTCATAGTCATGTTTATGTCATTATTTGGTCAATGAAGTAGCCAAACTCTTGTAGTTTTATTCCATAGTCTAAAAGAATAGTAAGTGAGTTCTTATAGTTTGGATCTAAGTTAGTTTTATGGCACCTTATTTGAGTGGAAATGTACCTAGAAACATTCCATGAATGGAAATGAGATCAAGATTGATTCTTATTCATTGTTGCACTTTGACTTATATTAAATTTACTTTCCATGCAATTTACATTTCATGTACTTAGTTAATATTTACATTTCTATGCATGTTAATAAATTGGTGAAATGAGCATGATCAATTTTAAGCATAAACATGTATTTGCTTGCTTGGTTCACCCAGTAGCATAACATTTGGTAATCCCTATAGTGGATATGTGGATTTAGGACATGTACAGCAAGTCGAGAATAGACACTCATCACCCATAGGCTAGTTTATAATTTACTTTTCATTTTTATTTAGTTTTAAAAAATGATTTCTTTTTTATCATTAAGAGTAGCATGAGGCTGAAAAAAAATCCAGAATCATATGCCTCACTTTGGACTAAATCATAGATGACAAAGCTACCATTGATCCAAGTGGGAAGATAGTGAATTGTGATCAAGGAATCTTGATCTATATGCCATAACTAGTCACATCCATAGAATTTGACCAAATTGTGCATGAATGGTTGTAATTCATATTGTTGAGCATAGGGGGTACCTTGCTACTCATCATTGGTGTTGTTGCCAGGGATGGTGCTAGTTATCTAGATTAGTTGTATCGTACATGATCATTGTAAATGCATTAATGAACTATCTTTGGGAAAATACTAAGTCACACACATCATACACCAAAAATAATGTGTCTTTTGCAAGGAATCAATAATGCATTATATGAGAGAATATTCATTGAAGAATCAATGAGATATATATTAAAGAAAATTAGAGTGATCAACCTCATGCAGTAGCTTCATATGTTCACAATCATCCTAACTATGCTAAATGACTACATTCACCTAAGGCAAAAAATCCTATAGGAGATGAAGTATGTCCTAGAGTAGGGGAGGCCTCAAGGCCTAGGACCTCCTCAAAACCTGGAAAAGATAAATCAAGGGACCATGTGGAAAACCATTGAAGCCATGGCAATCCTCCTACTTTCTAATCTTCCTCTTCCTCTTTAATGACTATTTTTGATGAAGATGAATGTAGGTATATAGACAAAGCTCTACTATGGGGTCAAAATAAGGGTAGAAATCAAAACCATGGGAAAAATCAAAGACCTCAACATGAACATAGCCAAAACCATGACAATTGGGTATATAGAAATAACAATTTTCACCAAGCCATGTCCAATGATGGTGAACCCTTATTGGCCACTATGAGCTTGATGTAAATCATAGAGGTAGTTAAGATACCCCATAGGCATTTTAGGGAAAGTTGCATAAAAGGGCTCGATATGAATAATAATCCTAAATTTGTGGGAGGCTATGATTCTGATCCACAACATCACTTACAAGAATTCCATGATGCTTGTGCCTTGCAACATATCGAAATTAAGTAGCAAAAGCTTAATCTCTTCCTTAGGAAACTAATAGACAAAGTTGAATTATACCTTATATGATTGTTGAATGCTTATACCTAACAAAACACTTGGAACATCATTGGAACCAAGTTTCATCCACTAGTGGTTCACAATGGTAGAAATTTGTAATGAAAAATATCAAACCTATGTAAGAGTGTCCAACCTAAGAAAAAAAATCCAAGGGTGGAAGCAAGAAAATCATGAACCATTGGATCTGGGCATGGATAGATACTATTCTCTACTACATAGATGTCCTGGTCATGATTTTTCTTAAAAGAAGCAACTTTTCCACATCATAGATGGCCTTCATAAGAAATGAGGGAGACCCTTGGGATGTATGCTCAAGGTTGATCATATGAACTAAAAGCCCATTAGATACAAAGGCTAATCAAGCAAGTGGTGAAAGAAGAAGAAGAGTTATGTAAATGAGAGAATGTTGAGAAATATCATTATGATCCGCCTCTTCAAAAGAAGAGGATCCATATATATGATGAGGAAAAAGAGGTAGCTCTCAATGAGGTGATTTCACAACTGATGAGACACGATTTACACTAGGCCGCGATATCGCATACACGATATCGCGGCTGCCACGATATCGCATCCCATGCGATATCGCGTACGCGATATCACGTCTTCTCCTGCGATATCGCGTACGTGATATCGCATCCCGCCGCCATTTCTATAAATAAGAGGTGGAACTCCCCTTATTTCCCCAATCCTGGCTAGTGTAGCGAAGCTCTGGCAGATTGATCACTCCAAAGTTAGAATTTTTCCCCATGTGCCCGCAGTAGAAGTCCTAGAGTGAACGGCTCTTTATTCGAGCGGCTTGTAACCTGAACCCAAGTTGTGTAATGGCAATAAAGATGAACTTGTTTGGATAAACCTTGCAGCACGTGGTTTCATTTCTTGCTTTCATTTACTACTTTCCTAGTGCGTTCAAGTACGACTTGATTACGAGCGTCTACGGACGTGTACGGCTAGTCAAGGAATCGGCTATTTGACGCAATGCATGAGTAAGACTCAATTACGAGCATTGGATGCTTGGTAACCTAGTAGCATATTCCAGGATTCTGCGCTTGGTAACTCCAGGGTCTAATGTGTACAGCTAGTTGAGGAATTGGCTGCTCATTGCTAGGCTAGATCGTGTGATAAGTACGACTTAGTTACGAGCACCCACGGGTGTGTACGGCTGGCTAAGGAATCAGCTACTTATCACACGTAGGCTAAATAGGTGCCTCAGTATGATCACTTCAAGCACTTGCATTATGTGTGGCGATCCTAGTAACAATTAGCATTTGGTAAGCTACAGTTGCATAGTTCAGGGTGTGTCCGGCAAGTGGGAACGGATGCTGATGCTAGTTAATTTAGACTTAGATCTTAGTTAGAGTTAGTTTAGTTTTCTCAACCCTTTCTCCTGGTAGCATAGAAGATAAGCCAAAAATACCAAAAAAATCACATACCTCATACTTGCTTAACCATACACCGTGACACATACAAGCAAGCTTGGGAAGACAACGAACGATTAACCCCAAGTGTTTCTTGTGGCATTAAGGCATTTAGTCTGCGGAGTTCGACTGAATCGCACGTGTACGCTCGTATTCGTATGGTGGAGTGTAGGGGTACCTCGCCACTCATCATTGGCGCCGTTGCCGGGGACTAAGTGTTTTTTCGCCAATTTAACATAAGGGATATCACTCACATCGTTGTGAGCTTAAAACGAACCTTAGGGTTAATCAGTTAATCAAGAACAATAAATAACGGTGAAATTAGCACACCAATAGAAATGGCTTCTTCTCACGAAATCAACTCACCTAAGGACAATACAGGAGAAAGTCAGCATCATACGCATAACCGAGATCAACCATGTCCTCAACAATCTAAGGTCACATATACTCATCCCGATGAGTATGTGCCGGATTTTACCTTTGTTTTCCATCAAGATGAGCAACTGCGGTGGAGAGACATGCAAGGTAACATCGTGTTACCCCCAGATCGAGCCGCTCCCAACATGCTTTTCCGTGCCTTGGTACAGATTGGCATGCATGAGCTGTTCGCAGAATACGTTTTGGATGACCATGATACAAGGGATTATCAACCCACAAACGCCCAACGTATTCGGGATGCAAGGCAGGAGAGCCAACATTCACTACTGAAGGGCAAGGTTCCCCACGTCATTAGTGAAATAGGAGAAGAGGAACCCCTCACGATGGGTTTCTTAGAAAATGATGTTCCTCCTCCTCACTCTAGTGAAGAGGTTAGGCATCAGGGCCTTAGATCAACGATACATATTCCAGGCTCTGATCCCCGTGAGCACCAGCTGTTCACGGCAGGAACAACTACTCACACTAATGACGGACTCGTTGATCGTCACAACGATCGGGGCCGAAGCAGCCGAAGAGAAGGCAAGAAACATCACCATGGTGATGGATCCCCTTCTTCTTCTCCTTCATCTCATCATTCACCCTCTCCTTCCACATCTGGGCGCAGCCACCATGAGCATAACGCGGAGAGTAAAGGTAAAAGAGATGAAATGCCTCGACAGGAAGGTCGAGAGGAGTTAGGACAAGGGCAAGGACGTAGGGAGAATAGGGAACCACCACGTAGACATCACAGACGTCATGAAAGAGATGATCATGACGAACCCCTATTCGCAACCCGAAGTATGCTTGATATTAGAGAGGCAGTTAGGATTCCCACAAGGCATTTAAAAGACAGTAGGATCAAGCGTTTGGACATAAATAATATCCCACGTTTTGAAGGGGGATACAACGCTGATCCTCAACATCATTTACAGGCATTCCACGATGCCTGTGCCTTGCAGAACATAGACAATGAGTGGCAGAAACTCAAGTTGTTCCCAAGGACACTCACTAAAGAAGCAGAAAGCTGGTACCGGTCCTTAGAACCGGAAACCATCAGGAGGTGGAGTACGATGCTTGAATTGTTCAACAACAAATATCAAACGTACTCCAGAGTGTCTAACTTGCGTAAGCAGATCCAAGGCTGGAAACAAGGAGCTCATGAATCCTTGGATGCTGCCATGGCCCGTTACTACACATTGCTACATCGTTGCCCGGGCCATGGGTACGCTAAGCGGGATCAACTTCGCCACCTCGTGGATGGGCTACGAAATGAAACGAGAAGAACTCTTGGGACTTACGCCCAAGGGAGACTCTCCCAACTAAGAGCCCATGAAGTTGAAGTATTGTTGGAACAAGTAGCGCAAGAAGAGGGTGAGCTACGGAAAAGAGAAAGTGCGGAGGAATACAACCGTGATCCCTCCCTTCGTAAGAAGGGAGTGAAATTCTGTGATGAGGAGGATGAGTCACCACTCGAAGAGTTGGTGAACAGGAAAACTGTGCCGATCCAAAAGTTAACAACGGAGGTATCGGCTAAGGTAGACCAAATGTGGGATTCCTTAGACTCACGAATAGAAACAGTCCTGAAAATTGTAGAAGAGTCTAAGGATGAGCAAAGTAGTGATAAAAGCAAAGACAAGCGGAGAAACTTTAACCCTGCACATAACAAGGGTAAGGGAAAAATCTCTAACTCCGATGAGGCTGAAAATTCTGATTCAGACAATGACGGTGGATGTGAGGTCTGCTATTATGACCATCCTAAGGGATGTTGTCCAATTATCTCACATCTGCAGGAGTCTGGGGTGTATGCATTAAATCCAAGACTTAATCAACGGCAAACACCCAGAAGGTTACCTTATCCACAAGGTAACCCGAGGCAGTTCCACCAACCCTTGACGTATTATCCAAGTGGAACACCTCCGCAGCCCATCGAGCAACATCAGCAGTGGCAATACCCACAGTCATGGGGGATGCCACAGCCAACACATCGATACCCTTACCGGCAGCCTGATCCTTATGGTTATTATGTGCAGCAGCCAGTTTCTCCAGGTGACGCTATGAGTCACACTCCACGCCTTCACTACTATGCTCGGGAGTACTTCAGAAGGACTCCTTCTCCTCCGGGAGACATCTCACATTTCGTCCATCCTCTAAATCTATCCGCACCTTTTCCTCAAGTAGTTCCCACAACACCTCCTACTCCAACAATGCAAGGGGAATTGCCTACCCAACCGCAGCAACGTCACGCCGCGAGATCTGTAAATATTCAGAGTGTAAATATCCAACCGGACACTAGTACTGGCGATAACTGTACAAAAAAGAGACCCTTTTTCAGAACTAGGAGCCCGGATAGGCTCTCGCAACAACAAGCGGATAGGTATATGTATAGGCCTCTAACTACTAACACTTCGGAGCACCCTTCAGTCCAAGGGAATGTAATGCATACGGTTATGTTAACACATACCGTAACTGACTAGATCAAGGTAGGCCACCTTCCCAGGAAACTAAATGATCCTGGGAGTCCCTTTATTCAATTTGCAGATTGCTGGGAATGCACCACATCGAGCTCTTCTTGACTCAGGTTCCGGAGTCAACTTAATTTTGCGAAAGATGTATCACGCCTGGAACCTGCCCCAACTTAAGAAGAGCAACATCCAACTAGAGCTGGCAGACCAGTCCATCACTATTCCCTTGGGTTTGGTGGAGGACGTTATTACCACTGTGTGTGGTTGGTCCTACCCAGCGGATTTCCTGGTGATTGATGTTAACAACAATGAAGGAGACTTCCCAATTATAATGGGAAGGGCATGGCTAGGCACAGTAGATGCATGCCTAAGGATCCGTGATCTTTCCTTCGAAATCTCCAAGATAAACATATGTGGAAAGATCGAGAAGAGGATAGTTCCATGCATCACATACAGTGAGTCATCGGGTGATGACACGGAGGAAATGTCTCCATGTCACAGGTGTGCCCAGGAAACTCTGCAACAAAGATGCCTGTATGTAGCAACCACACAAGAAGTAGTAGACACCCCGTGGTTGACAACTTCTCATAAGAGCAAACAAATATGCATGGAATGAACTGAGGCAACTCATGCCAACAACCGTGGCATAGACACATTGGAACGTGAGCGTCGCCAACTTTCACCCCTGAATTTAAGATCATCAATTGGGTGAAGTTGGGCACTGCTAAGAAATTCGAATAGGCGCTCACTATTTCAGATCTCTCCCTCACAACTCAGTCATGGGGGAGATGGCCACCTATGCTAATCATATGGG
>MNCI01037271.1:210208-227185 GCA_015680685.1 Gnetum montanum
TCATCAACAACAAACTTTTCCACTACAATAATCTCTTGATGAACTACAAGCAAGGCTAGATAGGATGTCAAAATTAATAAATGAAAAAGTTACAACTTTTGTAAAAGCTATAGAGGAGAAGGTAACACAAAATGAATTAGGTGATCACAACAAAAGGAGGAAAAATAACCAAGAGATAGGTAATAACATTGATCAGCAAAAAGGGAAAATAACTTTAGAAGAAGAGGCTATAAATTCAACCACTGAAGAAGATGATGGATGTGACATCTACATATATGACCATTTGAAGGGCTATTGCCCAGTCATGTTACATCTACATGAGTATTGGACTTTTGCATTGAATCCTAAGTTTGTACAGAAGAAAATGCCTTAGAAATTACGTTTATCACAAGGTAACTATAGATAGTCCTACAACCAACCATACTATCCTAGTGGGAAATCTAATTAGCCTCAAAACTACTATTAACTACAATGGAAAAACCCACAGTTTTGGGGGAGGCCATCACCAAGCCAGCCCTACCCTTACTACCAACCTAAACTATATAGATATTATGTTCAACAACCTATTTCTCCAACTAGTTCTACATCCTCTACTTCAAATTGCTACTGCCACTCTCCTAAATATCATCGTGATATGACATCTTCTAAAGGATCACTACCTCACACCTCTCCTCCTTCATCATATCCTCAATATTCTCATACTTCCCTCCATCCTATGTCACCACCAACAACATAGGAAGGTTCAACACCATGACATCAATGGGAGAATGTCACTTATGTTGTGAACATACATAGAAATGATAGTGCCAGTAGATATCCATCACAATATCAAAAATGCCTTTTCTTTAGGATGGTTCCCACATGTAAGTATAATACTCATGGACCTACTAACTCATCCAAACGAGCACAATGTCAATCAAGTACAACAACCTTCCTTTCATGATCAATATCTTTTAATCCTATGCTAGGGCCAACATCTATCATTACTCCAACACCTAATAGAAGTTATGAATCTAGCAATGTGGAGAGATAGAAGAATCCATTCTAATAGTAAAGGATGTAGTTGTGGGCTAGAAATTTAAAATATTAACACAACCCACAACAAAGCTAAGGAACAAGTGTGTGAGAAAAAATCAGCCTACGAAGTAGCCACTAAACTAGAAGACATCTAGTGGCTTGGAATGAGAATGTAAAATTATTTGAAAGATGCATGGAATAAATTAATTCATTTATTAGTCCTATACTTAAGAAAAAATACCAAATAGAGAACATATACATAGATATCTTACATTTTCATGATACACCAGAAGAGGATATTAAAAATGAAGACCCAAGAATTAAAATAGAAAATCAAGAAGAAGAACCAAAGACATCTGCATCCCCTAAAATAGAAATACCTTTAATTCCAAATGAAAATACATCTCCAAATGATCCAAAAAATACTATCACCAATGTTAGATCTGCTACCACATGATTAATTAAATTAGTAACAATGATATATGGAAAACTAGTGGTGTATAACTAGGGGATTATGCAATCCATCTCCTAATGTGTGGCCATAAGATTAGTCATGGAAGATATGCTCCATCCTTGTTCAAGAACTAATAAGTTTTTTTCACCGTTTTATTTTTACAATTTCTTTTCATTTTCCTATTTCTTCCAAAATTTATTAATTCTTAATATGTTTTTCATTTCTTAATATTTTTCTTTTCTTTATATTTTTCTATTTTCTTGAGTCATTTCCTTTATGTTTTATGATTGTCATTTATATTTCTGTTAATAATATTTCCAAGTTATGATGCAAAAGTCAACGTTATGTGTTGGGTTTTTGTGCTATGCTATCAAAATGATTGGGTAAGTAATTTTTTAAAGTACTGGAACCACCCCATCCATCCATCTAGTTCTTTAAATAAAAGGTCTTTTTCATGGAAACAATTTGGTTCTTCTTTCATGAAAATTAAATTAATCAATGATCATTATACATTGAAGAAGGAGGGAATGACCAATTGGGAATGGTAAGGGTGTGACCTCAAGGGGACTTGTTGGGTTTTCATCTTATCTTCCTTCATGTAGTTTATGAATCCTCTTGGAATGTATCATTACTTTTCTATCAACTAATAATAGCAAGCAAAAAGTATTTCCATCGTGTGGTCCCATAAAAAAACAAAAATAAAAAAATTCAATAAAAAAAAAGAGGAAGAAAATGAAAATAATAATAATAATGGGAATTTAAAGCACATCCCTTAGACATAATAATGGGCCACAAGCACTAATTATGGGGCTAGAAAGACATGTTACCCATGCTTGAGGCACCCCTCTAACTAAGGCTCTTTCTTTCTTCTTTTCTTTTCTTCTCTTTTTGGAGTGATGATTCTTCTTTGAGGTGGTTGTGGACTCATGGTGGTTGGTAGGATTGAACACATCAATGCAAGGTTACTATTCATGGAATGGACTTTGTCTGAACTTGGAAAAATAGGTATGCTAATCATTTTAATCACATTTATCACAATAACCTATTGTGGACATGGACAAGTACCTTACCTACTGATCTTTGCAATTCTTTCTCATTCCATTATTCACCTCACTACTACATGCAATTATGATCCTTTTAACTTTGTTTACTATAATGCAACATCCCAACCACAGTAGTTGTGTGTTGTTTGGAACAAAGGCATGATCCACATTTAACTTATCGAGTGCCCACAAACATCTATAGAAGTGGTTATGTAAGGGCATTATGGTAGGAGCCTACTTCAGGGAGGACCCACCTACATAACGTTTTTTGATCATGGCTTTGAACTAACCTTCACATCTTCCAAAACATCAATGATAGTTTCTCTAAATTTATGCATAATTTTGGGACTAATTCTCATCACTTTCAATTACTATTTTAACCTTTTCCACTTTTCTATTAAAATATCCTTCAAGTTCAATATTTCTTAGCCATCTTCTGAATTAGAACTTTGGTTTCAATTGTTTGAAAACTTGTGTGCTTCTAGAGTTACGCTTATTAGTCATGGGGGCTAGGGATTTCTGCTTTGAAAATTTAAAATTTTTCTAACATCCTATTTTTGAACATCATGGTAACTAATAGCAATTGAACAAAATAATGTAAACAACTTGATGATTTTAGTTACCTCATAGCATTGGGCATAGTATGCTATCATCATCTTGTGCTTAAATAAAAACTAAGGGATCTGAAAAGGGTTAATTATTAAGGAAAATTTACCAAAACTAATGTTGATCCTTTGGTGACTACAAGTTATGCTAAAGGAAATGACCAAGGAAGAAGGTCTTTTGCCAGGCATGGAAATGAAGCCAAGAGAGGGACAACAAAGGATATGCCCATTGACAAATCGTAGTACATATAAGATAGCAACTTAAGCATCGCATGTTTCCTAGATCCATGGGAAAATGAGAAGAAATTTCAATCCATCTTTCAAGAATGTTATACATAACTAGAGAAGCATCAACATAACAATCAAGGTTGGAAGTCTACTACTACTAGTGGCAACAAGAAGAATCATCTTTACTAGATTCTTGAAGACTGCTACAAATTTTGTAATCTTCAAAGTTTGTCAAATCTTTTTGTCACTCTATCATTTTGTATGCATCCACTTGAATAAAATTTTGTAATGTGTCACTCAAAGTCAGTTAGTAGTTAGTGTTAGTCAATAATTTCATACCTTTCCAATTTGTAAAAACTCAAGGACAATTTTTCATTCAGTCATGGAGGTATGATGAGTCATGGTTTGTAGCATCAACTAGGCCCCATCGACTAGGCCTCATTGATGTGGTTTGTTGTGTCAACTAAGCCCCATCAACTAGGCCCCATTGGCGTAGTCTATGATGTCAACTAGGCACTATTGATGTGGTCTATTATGTTGACTAGGACCTATCAATGTAGCCTAGGAATAAAATCTATAAATATGAACTCACAGCCACGTTTATGTCATTCTTTGGTTAATAGAGTTGTGAAACTCTTATAGTTTTATTTCATAGTCTTATATAATAGTCAGTGAGTAACCACAGTGTGGATTTGAGTTAGTTGTATGATATCTTATTCAAGTGGTAATGTACCTAGACACATTTCATGAATAACAATAAGATTGAGATTGATTTTTATTTATTGAAGTACTTTGAATTATATTAAATTTATGTTTCATGCTATTTTTGTTTCATGTGCTTATTTAATATTTACATTTCCATGCATGTTACTGAATTGGTGGAATGAGCATGATCAATTTTGGGCATAAACACATATTCACTTGGTAATCCTAGCAACGTTATTACTTAGTTTGCTTAGTAGCATAGTGTTTGATAATCCCAATAGTGGATATTTGGGTTTAGGATGTGTATGACAAGTTGGGAATGAACACTTATTGCCCATAGGCTAGTTTAGACTTTACTTGCCATCGTTAATTAGTTTAAAGAAATGATTTCTTTGTTATCTTTAGGAGTAGCATAAGGCTGAAACAAAATCAAATAGCATATGCCTCACTTTGGACTAAACCATATGTGAGAAATCTACAACTAGTCCATGTGTAAAGACAGAGAACTACGATCAAGCCATAATAATCTAGATGCCATAACTAGTCCTATCCATGGAATTCGTCTAGATCGTGCATGAACGGTTGTTCTTCATATGGTTGGGCATAGAGGATACCTTGCCACTCATCATTTATCAATAATAATAATATTTTATTTTAAGATAAAATTATGAATTAAAAATATCTTCTTCTCATATGGTAGATTTCCCACCTACATGATGCAACTAAAGGGTGTGATAAAAATACAAGGATAACATGCCATAGTAAGTAAAAGTAGTCTTCAAATATCTAGAATCTATCTTCATATGTCACCAAGGTAAATAGATGTGATGGAGAATCCTAAAAAGAAAAAATGTGTTATCACTTGAATAATTAGTGTCATCAATGCTCATGGTAGAATTGATGAGAATGGAGCCTAAAGTAGTAGCCATAGACTACGATGTAATCAATGAAATTACCAAAAATAAAAAATTAGCAGAGTCCCAATTATGTAAGAACCAATTCATGGAGGCGCATTATAAGGCTTCCAAGAAGAGGTTGCCATTCATATAACATTATAAAAAAGAAAGAGAATATTAATTATCAATTAGGAAGATATTACTAACAAAATCCTCCATCCCCAAGGGAGGATGATATCTATCATCCTTGTTTACATTTAACCTTGGCAAGTAATCAATCTAAGGGAAGGATAGGATCTAGAATAAGGGAGACCTCATGATCCAAGTCTTCTAGTATATAGACAAGAGAACACAAAAGGGATCACAGGAGGAGAGTAAGCTAACATAACTCTTAAATTTCTTCACCCTCATCTTCTTCATCCTCATCATCAAGCTTTAACAAGGATGAAGATGACAAAGATATAAGGGGAAATAAAGGAGAATTATAGAAATGGTAAAAGAGAAGGTAAAATTGAACAAGGAGATGGATGTGATCACGAAAGGAGGTGAAGCAAACAACACCAAGAAAGACATGATCATTACAGGGACCATGAGAATTGAGATGATCATGACGAACAATTAATTATCATAAGAAGCATGATAAATATCTAGAAGATAATTTACATCCCTACTAGGAATCATAGTGATAGTGAGATTAAAAGGTTAGATATGAACCATATTCCAAATTTTGAAGGATACTATAATGCAAATTTACAATATCATCTCCAAGTATTTCATGATTTCTACAACTTGAAGAATATTAAGAATGATAAGAAAACATTGAAAATATTTCCAAGGATACTCATCCATGAAGCTAAAATTTTTTACTAGTTCTTGAATTCAAAATATTTCAAGAGATAGAGTATGACATTAAAAGTATTCAATGAAAAAAATCAAACATACTCTAGGATGTTCAATGTGAAGAAATGAATTCAAGGATGAAGACATGGTAACCAAGAGTCTCGTAATGTATCCTTGGGTAGATACTATTCTTTCCTTTGCAATTTCCTAGGCCATGGCTTTTTTGAAACGGAAAAAATATGCCATATCATAGATGAACTCTAGAATAAGACAAGAGAGATCTATGTCCAGAGAAATTATTTGAAATGACATTCAATTAGATCCAAAGGCTAATTGAACAAGTGAAAAAGAAGAAAGATAAAATAAAGAAGAGAGAAAGTACAAAAAAGTATAACAATTATTCCTTAATCCATAAAAGAAATGTACATCTCAGTGAACCTAATGAAGAAGCACCATTAGAAGAGGTAGCATAGAGAAAGACATTACTGATTCAAAAGTTAATTACTAAAATATTGGCTAAGAGTGATAAAATATGGAACTTTTTTGATGAAAAATTCCAAATAACTTTAAAGATAGTGGTTGAGAAAGGGGATTAAGGAAAAAGCCAAGGATAAATATAGAAGAAAGAAAATACATACAAAGAAGGAATATTGCTAGTAGAAAGGGAAAGCCATTGTAGTAGAAGATGTTGTAGACTTAGAATTAGATGGTGATGGATGTAAAATTTGCTAATATGAACATCCAAAGAGTTATTATCCAAAAATGTCACACATACAAGAGTATGGGATTTATGCCTTAAACTCAAAATTTTTCAAGAGGTAAGTTCCTACAAGGTTCTTTTATTCTTAAGATAACTCTAGGTAGCTCTTCTACTAAGAATAATATTATTTGAGATGGCCTCCTCCTCAATCTCCTAAATATTATTAATGATGGAATAACCCACAATCATGGAAAATGCCACTACCAAGATAGAAGTATCCCTACTGATAACCTAATCCATATGAGTACTATGTTCAATAAATTATGTCTTCTAGTAGCTTGAGCATACATGCTTTCACCCATTACTATTATCATTGAAAATACCATACATCTATCACTCTTCCATTTACCCTTCTTATCACATATATCATTATCATCTTCACACCTCTACTCCCTTGCCACTTATCTTATCTATGCAAGGTGATATCCATTTGTAGCCTTAATAACAAGAGTTATAAACTTTTAGGTGGATGTTAAGTCAAGAAGATCTACGTAGAAGCCTTTGTAGAGGTCATTCATTAAGATAACTAATCGATTGAAATCATTGCAAGCATCCATGATTGTGAACTCCATGTAGATTACTTTTGAAATATCAACTAAGTCTCCTTCGAATCAAAATGTTTTTGAAGTACAAATTGTCCCTCTCACTCATGTAGTTACAGATTGGATCAAGGTAGAACATATTTCCATAAAAGAAACTAATCAACTAAGTCCCTTGATATACTTATAGATTGTAGGAAATGCATAATGCGAAGCTTTACTAGACATAGATTCTAGAATCAACTTGCTTCCTAAAAAAATATACAAAGCCTAGAACTTATCACTACTTAAGAAATACAACATCAGGTTGGAGCTTATATACTAGTACATTATTATTTCCTTGGGAATAATGAAAGATGTTATGACCATCATTAGTGGTTGGTCATATCTTGCTAATGTCTTGATAATCGACATGAAAAATTACAAGAGGAACTTCCCTATCATTATGGAAAGAGCGTAGCTAAATATAATTAATACCAAGATAGGTTTCATAGTTTTGTTCTTAGAAATTTTTAAGAAGAATAAGCATGAAAGAATAAACAAGAAGAGAGTTCCATGCATTACATACATTAAGACAAGGTACAATTGCATGTAAAAAATTTGGAAATGTAAAGTAAAGCCATCATAGCTTGCAAATCACATGCTAAACCAATTACTATTTAAAGATGCTTGTATATAACAATAAAAAATAAGAGGGCACCTAGTGGTTGATACTAGATAATTACTCCAACTTGTCAGTATGTATGAAACTCATAAATCTTCTTGCAAGTACTTACATTAACAAGATGGATGAAATGGAGTAGCTTAGATACAAACTCTTATATGTAGAAGTTAAGATGTAAGTAGAGACAGATTGGGAAGAGTTGAAAATTCCTAAAGTTTATAAACAAAAATCCTTAGAGATAAAAATGTATTGAAATCCCTTGAGTATGTATTCCTAACAAATGATACGGAGGTATTCATAAATGCCTAGCTCATAAAGAATAAAAAAAAGAATTTTTTGAATGTAATAAATAAGTGGTCATTAACCTTTGCCTAGTCATATGATGAAATCACATGTATGCTAGTACATAATTTACATGAACTCTACCATTAAGCCTAAGTAACAAAAACATAGAAGGTTAAATTGTAAATTAAAGCAACTAGTAAAGAAGTGGTGGAAAAGCTTCTAAAAGTTAGATTCATCTATCTTGTAGCTAATAGTGGATGGGTGAGATCACTCACTATTAAAATTAGAAAAGATGGATAGTCGCAAATTTACTTTGAATTCAAGTTGTTAAATATGAAAATTGAAATACCACAAAATTTTGGCCTAGCACTTTCAAACAAAATTCAAGCTAAGTCATGTTGTTGCCCAATATGAGTACAACATGACCAAACTTTAGAGTCTCCAAAACGGCATGAAATGACATTCAATGGACCAAGAAAAGTTTCCCTAGGGCCCACAGGCAACTACACCAACTTTTAGCATCTAGAATCAAAAGTCTCAGGCTCAAAATGCTTAGTTTTGGCTAAGTATACTTTGGCTGCATTTTATTATGCTAAACAACATAAGGCTCAACATCACGAAATTTTGAAGCCCTAAAATTGAGTCAAAAAAGGCCAAAATTAAGTACAAGGATCCTCCATGACCTCCACTAATGGTTTCCCTAGGTTCCCAGCCCTCAAAATACTGATTTCAGGCTTAGAAATACACTGTTTTCACTGCTCACGCCTAGCTCATGCCCAGGTCACGCCCAGGTCAAGCCTAGGTCACACTGGAACATGAGCCCAGCATGACCAAATTAAAATTGGTTTAAACAAGAAGTCTTCAGCACAAAGTCGACATCAACTTAGATTCCAAGGATAGGTAATAGTTTTACTTGTCAAAAGGCTCCAGAAAATCAAAGTTCGAATGTTGAACATGGCATTTTGGCTTGGTCATGCCCAGGTCACGCTGATAGCATGAGCCTAGCATGAGCTGCCAAGATGGCCCAAAATCGAGTATAAAAAGGTTCAAAATTAGCATACATGTGGCCCCCAAGGGTAGGCAGCAGTTATACTTGAAGGACAAGCCTCGAAAATCAAGATTTAATGCAAAAATAAACCATTCTATCCAGCTCATGCCTAGGTCAAGCCTAGGTTATGCCCAGGTCACACTCATAGCGTGAGCCTAGCATGAGCTTCCAAAAGTGGCCCAGACCATTTCAAACACACACCAAAAACATGCCAGGAAAAGATCAACTCAAATCGAAGTCCTACAGTAGCTGATCCAAGTGAGCCAGAATCAAGTTTTGTTTGCAAATTCCTTGTAAATATTTATTGTAAGATTCACCATGTGTGAGCTTGTTAAGCCCTTATGCTGCTTCCATGGATGTAAGCTAGCTTGCGTTGTAAAATACACTGCACCTGGTCTAGAACGTAGTTTGCCCACATACACCTATCACGCGATCCATTTTTCTCTCATCTCGCAGTCATCGATCCTGTTCATTCCTACTCCCAAGCATAAATACCCTATGCAAAGACATAAACAAGGGTTGGAAAAAATTTGGCAAGAGAAACCGGAAATTCTGAGCACGGATGCACATGACTCCTAGCACCTGTAAACATTACACATCAGAGCTTAATGTCAGACTTGCAATCCAGATACGCAACTACGTTTTGGCCAGTGCACATCTCATTGATTAATACAACATTGTTCATTATTTTTCCTTCCTTGTTCTACTCTGATTTATTTTTTTGCATCATTCTATTCCATTGCATATTCCTGCATACATCCTGTTTCATTACGTTTCATTACGCCTTATTACATTACATTACATTGCTTTGCGTTACATTATGTTCTCTGTTTTACATTTGTGATGATAACCCTAATGCAGGCAATAGCATATGCTTGGGGAAGTACTTGCTTAATCTACATGTAGACCATCCAAGGCACTCTGCCTTCATTTTTCTAGCCTACCCTCACGTGAAGGCAGGGTCGTATGTAGCTCTCCGAAGATCTTCCGGCGTACATTTCCTTCCAGCCTTACACTGACAATTTCAGATAGTACAGATATTAGCACTAGAAGGAGGGCCTCTTACCATTTGACAAAACCTTAGTGACCCCATGATTCAAAAAATTACACAAATTAAGTGGTAAAACTAAAATCCTCATTAACATTGGTCCTATTCATCTTAGGCTTGTTCATGTTGCAAATTTATGCACGTTGAGCTTGTTCAAGTTGAGACCAATTACTCATGCTGAGCTTGCTCAAGCTAAGACTAGTTACTCACACTAAGCTTGCTCAAGTTGAGACCAGTTACTCACACTGTGCTTACTCAAGCTGACACCAGTTACTCACACTAAGCTTGCAAAAGCTGACATCAGTTACTCACGCTGAGCTTACTCAAGCGGACACCAATTACTCATGTTCAACTTGCTCAACCTAACACCAGTTACTCATGCTGAGCTTCCTCAAGTTAACACCAGTTACTCACACTGAGCTTGCTCAAGCTAACACCAGTTACTCATGCTGAGCTTGGTCAAGCTGATACTAGTTACTCATGCTGAGCTTGCTCAAGTTAAGACTAGTTACTCACACTGAGCTTGTTCAAGTTGACACCAGTTACCCATGCTAAGCTTGCTCAAGCTGATAGTAGTTACTCACACTGAGCTTGCTCAAGCTAACACCATTTACTCATGCTAAGCTTGCTCAAGCTAAGACCAGTTACTCACATTGAACTTGCTGAATATGACACCAGTTACTCACACTGAGCTTGCTCATTCTAAACCGAGTTACTCATGTTGAGCTTGCACAAGCTAACACTAGTTACTCACGCTGAACCTAGTTACTCACACTGAGCTTGCTCAAGCTGACACTAGTTACTCACGTTGAGGTTATGCAAGGTGACAGTAGTTACTCATGCTGATCTTGCTCAAGCTAACATTAGTTACTCATGTTGAGCTTGCTCAAGCTAACACCAATTACTCACGCTGAGCTTGCTCAAGTTGATACCAGTTACTCACGCTGAGCTTACTCAAGATGACACTATTTAAAGAAGTTGAGCTTGCTCAAGCTGAGACCAGTTACTCATGCTAAGCTTGCTCTTGCTGCCACTAGTTACTCATGTTAAGCTTGCTCAAGCTAAGATCAGTTACTCACTCTCAGCTTGCTCAAGCTGACACTAGTTACTCATGCTGAACTTGCTCAAGCTGAGACCAGTTACTCACGCTAAGCTTACTCAAGCTAACACTAGTTACTCATGTTGAGCTTGCTCATGCTAAGCCTAGTTACTCACACTAAGATTACTCAAGCTAAAACTAGTTACTCATGATGAGCTTGCTCAAGCTGAGACTAGTTACTCATGCTGAGATTGCTCAAGCTGACACTAGTTACTCATGGTGAGCTTGCTCAAGCTAATACCAGCTACTCATGGTGAGCTTTCTCAAGCTGACACCAATTACTCATGTTGAGCTTTCTCAAGTTGACACCAGTTACTCATGCTAAGCTTACTCGAGCTAACACCGGTTACTCACACTGAGCTTGCTCAAGTTGACACCAGTTACTCACGTTGAGCTTTCTCAAGCTGAAACCAGTTACTCATGCTGAGCTTGCTCAAGTTGAGACCAGTTACTCATGCTACGCTTGCTCAAGCTAACACCAATTACTCACACTAAGCTTGTTCAAGTTGACACTAGTTACTCATGCTGAGCTTGCTCAAGGTGATACCAGTTAGTCATGCTGAGCTTGGTCAAGCTGACACCAGTTACTCACGCAGGGATTGCTCAAGCTAAGACAAGTTACCCATGCTGAGCTTACTCAAGCTAATTCTAGTTACTCTTGCTGAGTGTGCTCAAGCTGACACTAGTTACTCATGCTGAGCTTGCTCAAGATGATACCAATTACTCATGCTAAGCTTGCTCACGCTGGACCCAGTTACTCACATTGAGCTTACTCAAGCTGATAATAGGTACTCATGCTAAGCTTGCTCAAATTGAGACCACACTAAGCTTGCTCAAGCTGATACTAGTCACTCACACTGAGCTTGCTCATGCTGAACCTAGTTACTCATGTTGAGCTTGCTCAAGTTGACACTAGTTAGTCATGTTGAGCTTGCTCACGTTGAACCCAGTTACCCACTCTGAGCTTGCTGAAGCTGACACTAGTTACTTGGGTTGAGCTTGCTCAAGCTAAGACTAGTTACTCATGTTGAGCTTGCTCACGCTGTGACCAGTCCACTCAAATTAAGCTTACACACACTAGTTACACACATGGAATCATCCTAGATCAATGCAACATTACCCATTTCTTACCCCAATGTTGAAATCTCAAATCCTATGACTGCAACCGAGGCCATAGCTGCCATCAAAGAAATGAACCTTCAAGGACCAACCTTTCGGTCACTTAGGTTATAAGGAAAAGATCCCACTTATAGAATTCTCACCCCAGAGTAATATAACTTCAATTGTGTAAAGATCCAATCCAACCTACCTACTGATCACGTGGAAACAGAAGAAAAATGACATTTTGAGCTCATCTATAAGGGGGGCCCCTTAGCATACGATGTGATTCCTCTATCAAAATCTCAACATGAGCTTATATCTGAGCTCCTTATGGCAAGGAGTAAAGCCTTATGGAAATCCACCATAGAACATCCAAACGAATATGAAGAGGACAATTTCGTGGCTCATTTTGAACATGGAGATTCATACCATACTCTTAGCCCACATACTTATGCAAACCCTTATTTCACCCTTTCACAGAGGAGACCATGTCTCTACATACAGTTAAAAACACTCAAGTCCATATGCCCCAACAGGAAGTGCCCACTTTTATTCCCACTCTCCCTATGACTAATACCCAATTTAATGCAACCATCCCCATTGTACCTCCTGCCACTACATTATCCCCTCTCCTACAAGTACAACCCCAACAACCCCCCTCTCAAACTAGTGTAAGAGCGACTTTCCCACCCCATGTAATTGGGATGCCATTTGTTGTACCTGCTTCCACATCTACACACTTCATCCCACAAATGCAGGTTCATACCACACCCTTAGCTCCTCCAGTACAACATCAAATACAAGGTCTCCCTTCACAACCCATACTTGGGTAATGGACTGCCCCTATCTCCCAACAACAACCTATACCTTATGGCATGTTGCCCTTAGTGGCACCCACTGTAAATATTCTGCAAGTGCAACCTTAGACCACTCAACTCTCTTCTTTTCCACCCACTGCACATCAGTCTAATTTGTATGGCACTCAAACTAGCCAACCTACTACTCCACCAAGTGCCCAAGAATGGGCTGAAGCCAAAAAGATGATGCAAGAGCTCACTGATGAGGTAAAGTGCCTCAAAATGGCTAACAATGAAGAGCTTAAGGTATTAGAATTTTATTAAGATGATCCTATTAGCTCTTCGGTAGCACCATTAACCCTGCCCAAAGGAGTTTCTTTGCCTTAACTAACCAAATACAATGGGGAAGGAGACCCCAATGCCCATATGGTCACATTTAAACTAGAATGCCTGTTGCTTCAGGCTTGGCCCCATACAATATTGCATGTGTTTGCCATGTCCCTCACTGGGAGAGCATTGGATTGGTGCTGAGCCTTGCCTCGTAACTCCATATCCTCTTTGGAGGATCTCTTACACCAGTTCGTTACCAGGTTTAAATACAACTTGAAACCTGAAGAAACCTTGGATAGCCTCATACAGGTAAAGAAAGCACTACTTGAACCTATACAAAAATTTATCCAAAGATGGAGTGTCGCACTCAACGAACTTCACGAGCCAATCCCAGAAACATACCTCCTCACGATTCTTAAGTGAGCCATAAATGATTTTGTCAAATCAAAATTGTACTTTCTAAATGCATGTACCCTAAGCCAAGCTTTTGTACAAATCAAGAACATAGAAGAGGCAGCCCAAAGTAGCCATGACCCTGCTTACTCATCCTTAAAAAATCAACACATTAAAAAGGATAAAGAAAAGACTAAAGCAACAGGAGCAGCAATAGTGGAGACTCAACCTACCAACATGGGACTATAAGGAAGACCACCTACTGCTCCTATTAACTATGAGAGAATTGCCCCTACACACACACTTGAATCATCTACTATGAAATCTACTAACACGGGCCATGCATGTACGTTCGAGAGGAAAGACCCCACTCAGTACAGACCACTCCCCATGAAGCCTTCCTAGTTGTTAGATCAACTTTTAAAGGCTGGGGCCATTAAACATAAGTAGTTGTCTCTAGCAGCAACCCAAAGACATGACTGATTTTGTGAATTGGCCAAAAACCCAAGCTTGGCAACACCAAATGAGCATCCTATCCCAAGAGGCTTTTGACTAGATCAATTTTTTGAGTACTACCAATGGAATGGGCATGGTACTAATTATTGTTTCACCCTCAAATAAGACATAAAACATATGATTGACAAGGGTGTAATAACATTTGATGACACTAACCCTATTAAACCGCAAAATTAATCTATGGATGTGTATAAAGGCCCCCTTAATACTAAGGAAGCTCCTTAAATTATTAACATGATCCATGTTAGAAATGAGTAGGATATGCCCACAAAACCTTTCATGATTCATGTTCCTCCTACAATGTCAACATCATCCCCACAATCTTTGTATCCCACATACAATCCGCCTACACTGACAAAACCATTTGTTATTCATGTACCCCCTGCCAATGCAATCGCAAATGTACAATCGCCTACCTAGCCCACTTCCTTTGTGGTCTGAGTGCCACCTGTGGTTGCAACCATGGAGGCACAACCGCAAAACCAACCAACTCCTTTCGTAATTAGGGTGCCCAAACACTTTGATCTTCAACCTCATATTCCTCAACTGCAAATCAAACCAATGTCATTCATTATTAGGGTGCCTAAACACCCTGATACACAACCACCTCCAAATGTTCAACCGCAACCTTGACCCGTTCCATTTGTAATCCGAGTTCCAAAACAACTTGATGTTCAAGCTCCAACGGTTCCCCCATGACCTTCACGAGAATGCCTCTCTGACAGACTCACTAGGGAGTGGTTAGAAAAAGAACATAAAAATCTTGAATTGGGGCCACCGAAACCCACTCCTTTAAATGTTGTACCTATGGCTCCAGCAATTGATGAGCCAAGCACGAGTCACAAAAGTAAAAATTCAGGGATGCTAGATACTTCAAACCCAACCGTCACATTAGACCACATGAAGACTATTCAACAAGAGATACAACTATTGGGTCCAATGAACCAAGCCTCGACCAGCAAGACTATACTAAACAGCAAAGACTTGGCTAGTGCCCTAACTCAAGTCACATAGGCACTGAAATAGAAAAATACATCTTTGAGCTTGTATGATCTAATGATGACTTCTCAAGTTCATCGTGAAGCCTTAGTATGCATGTTAACATCGATCCCAATCAGTGAGGACTTTCTTGCAAATGAACCTTCCATTCACACGGTAATGTCTCCATATCAAGGATCAAGAGCCACATCACTAAGCTTCAACATGGATAATATAAACATAGATAAAAAAATAGGAAAAGTCACCACTGCAACCATGTTCATAACTATATAGTTAAATCAATTTAAGATACATAGGGTGCATGTAGATGATAGAGAGACCACAAATGTAGTACCATACCCTATCATCAAACAGTTAGGGCTAACTAAATAAATCAAACCAACTTCCACAACATTCTTGAAATTGTTTAGTGGATCATGCGTAGTTGTCAAAGGAACATCAACTTTGGACATCATAGTAGTGGACCGGTTCCCCACGTCAGCTGAATTTGTGGTCATAGATGAGATGCTTGGATTTAACTTGATCTTGGGACAACCATGGTTAGCCCAATTAAAAGCTATATCCTCACCTGTCCACCAAGAGATTCACTTACCCTATGAAGGTGGTGAAATCATTATACATGGCGATGCTGCTACACTCAACACCTCGGCACACGTAGGCACAAACCAAGGCTCAGAGGTCGAAATCAATGAGATTAAACAAGGTGACATTACTCTCAAAATTAAACAAGATGCCACACCCATTGAAAACCAAAATGATAACCA
Source organism: Gnetum montanum (assembly GCA_015680685.1). Lineage (NCBI taxonomy): Eukaryota > Viridiplantae > Streptophyta > Gnetopsida > Gnetales > Gnetaceae > Gnetum > Gnetum montanum. The sequence continues at coordinate 226,340 of MNCI01037271.1, forward strand.
ATCCCAAAAATGATATCCCCCAGAAGATATAGAATCATTACAAAACATGGAAACATCAAGATATGCTGACATAGGAGTTATTCCCCTAGATGTCTCATGGTCTGAATTGCCATTTAACATAATTAGCAAAGGAGATGATGAATATACAATTACACCGACATGCCCCACACTCCATGTCAATTTGCGAAAATTAAAGAAGTTACTCAATCGTTAAACTATAATCGTCTGAAATGACGTTAAACTACAATCGTCTGAAATGGCATTAAACTAGAATCGTCTGAAACGACGTTAAACTACAATTGTCGAAAACGACGTTAAACTACAATCGTCAGAAATGACGTTAAACTACAATCGTCCAAAATGACATTAAACTACAATTATCCGAAATAACATTAAACTACAATTGTCCGAAATGATGTTAAACTACCACATGTCTGCAATGACATAAAACTAGCCACAGTTAGGAACGGCCGGTTTCAAAAAAAAAAACCTACTAAAACAATTTAAAATTCTCATGTTTTCTTGTGGCCCGAAATGGCTTTAAACTAGAACATTGTTGCATGCATGGCCCAACATGGCCTTAAACTAGAACAAGATACATTTCTATTTCTTTAAAATTACATGCCTGTTTGCATGAATAGTTGCATCCTTGCTCTACAAATTATTATTCCCCTTACATTTCTTCCATACTATCATCATTTCAGTTACATTCACACTTATATTTACAAACAATTAAAACAAAAAATTAATTATAATAATAATAAAAACAAATCTTTTGTGTTTACGCTTGTGTTTATCAAAAGTTTGGACAAAATGTAAAATAAAAAAAATCAAATAACATAAAAA
>MNCI01037271.1:227970-241034 GCA_015680685.1 Gnetum montanum
AAAAAAATATAAAATCTTAATCATCATTAGCTTATAATTTTACCTTAGATACTTTACCAGAATCAAATATGAATAAACCTTTTGTTGCTTGTTTTCTATGAGTGTTAGAATGCAAAGTCTTGTCACTTAAGTGTCTTTTAGATAAGAGTCTTAGAGGACTCCCCTTACACCAATGGTCCAAAAGATTAGACTTCCCCTTTACATGTGCTAGATTTTGTTAGACATATTGCATATAATATAGAAAGCGATATTTTCTTCTTGGATCTTTTAGAATCATCTTGCTCCTTGTAGAGATGCATTCGTGATTTTCCAACGATAGAAAATGAAGAACACATCAACGATAGCAAGATAAGGTAAGCAGGAATATATTCTGACTGACAAGCTATGTTACAAGCTATATTACTGACATAATAACCATACCAGCAACATAACCGATTTGACAATAGATAGATTGAGATTTTTGAAATAGTTGAACAAGCATCCATTCGTCATCACACCCATAACCCATGACGCTGACCCTATTTTGTTTTTTCTTCTATTTTCAGCAAAAATAGAAAAAGAGCAAAAACCAGCAATGAAAAATAAACACACGTGAATGTGCGAGTTATCGCTGTACCTTTGGCACTCCAAAAGGCAGGCAAATCGATACAAATGCAACGTTTTCCTCGCACGCCCCGTCCAAAACCTAATTTCTGTGTGACTAACTCTTCAAATAACAAAACAAATCCAAATAATCCTTCCCGTATAGAGCAATTAAATCTTAAATGTTCCGGCACACTCCTCCCGCGAACAGCGATGCCACTTATGTGGCCTTCTTAAAGACAGAAGTGCATCCAACCCCGTCTTTTGCTGATAGGAAGGAAAACGAATGAAGTGAGTTAGGAAAGAGGAGCCGAAGAATTCCAGGTTCGTATCCTGGGCATCATCTCCTGCCCGCTTGGGCTAAATGAATGCCAAGGCTCTAGAATATTATTTCAAGGGTTCGATAAGTGTCCTACAAATCAAAGCTTCAGAACTAGTTTGATATCTCCTGGCCTTCGGTTACCATAGTGTTCATTTATTTATTCGTACTCCCTGGTTTTCTATGATCTATCTCATTGTCGATGCCACAAATCTTGATTGATTGCTTGCCACTTAACAATGAAATGAAATTTTTGGTATGATTCAGAATAGGAGAAGATGGAATGCCACATTTAGCTCTTTATTCCCCAATAGCTCAGCCGTAGGTTGGCTGAAAATCGATTTTAGTCGTAGGGGTCCGTTAATCAAGGAGTTAGATTGTGTCACTTCCATCAGAAACCAAGGTGCACTCAGTCACAGCTACAAGTAGCTAACACGCATAGGTAAGATTTGGAGCTCGTAGGCGCCCCACTGCATCCCCCAAACATGGAGGATTTTGGTGATAAGTAGTCAATGACAATATGAGATAGGTCTGGGTCTTTGTGCTTGTATTGGTGCATACGATATACTACCAATTTGATACAAACGGTATATGTTTGTGCTTGTATTGGTGCATACGATATACTACCAATTTGATACAAACGGTATATGTTTCCGGTAAGAACTCCCAAGAAAAAGTTCAGTGGGCGCAACATGTTGGACAAGTCTGGATGTCCAACCAATGGGATCACACTACAAGTTGCATTAGGGTATGCATAAGTAATCCAAGGTGAATCTAATTGCTCAAGTTGTAACAGCACCTCATGAATCGAGACAATATCGTCATACCAACTTGAGTCATGAGACGCTGATCCAAATTGTAAGGCTGATTGTCAACAACAATACCGCTACTCCCACCGCCAAAAGTAGGTTACTCATGCTACGAATGGAGGCTAACCCAGGCTACAATGGTAGCTGACTCACGCTGTAAATGGCAGCTAACTCACGCTATAAATGGCAGCTGACTCATGCTGCCAAGCAAGAGACAGAGTTACTCATGCTACCCAGGGCAAGAAACTCACACTAGGGTAATTCATGCTGCCAAGCAAAAGTTTGCAAAAATGCACAAAAAATTTAAATTAAAATTACGGTTCCCACAACTTGCACTTACGCCCGGGCAAAAATACAAGAACATCACGGTTAAAATGCATAATAAAATTGTAGTTCTGCAACTCATGCAGAAGATAGAACCCTGTAACTAATGCATAAACTATAGTGAAATACCCTACCATTAATGTTGGATAAACAACCCTTCAACTAACGTTGGAGAGGCGGCCCTATGATTTTTGTTACAGTAAACAGTAATTCAAAACCCTGATCCTCCCAACCCAAAATGTGGTAGTTCCTGCAGCTCATGAAGCCTATGGGCATGTGCCTTGTTGCTCACACTAACCCAGAATTAGCAACAGGAATCAAGACAGTAGCACAAAATTCAAAACGAAACCAAAACGCATCAAAACATAATCGAAACCATATCAAGACTGCCACAAAACTCCACTAAAGCATGATGATTTTAAGGCCACTCACACTGCAATTAAGTTACTCATGCTGTGAGGTTCTTGGTTGCTCATGCTATGGGGTTCTTGGTTGTTCACACTGTGGGGTTCCTGGTTGCTCACATTGTGGGGTTCTTGGTTGCTCATGCTTACACTACACTTGATACCACATTATGTCATCTAGTAGCCATGTGGCACCTCGTGCTTTGTCTCATCTTCTTATGTATTTTATTTCATGCTATTTTCACCTTATTAAGTTTTATAAAATAATCCATGCATTCAAAAAAAATTCGACAATCACCCAAACAAATCATAATACTCGTATATGATTGGAATATGACTGGAAGATAGCCCGGTATGGCCTTAAACTACCACACCTGGCCCGAGCAAGGCCTAAAACTACCAAGAATTTGCATAGGATGATAAAATATTCACCATGTGCCTTTGTTGCATTGAGATATAGAAATTAACTTTACAAGAAATAGAAACTCACCCTTGCTCACGTGCTTCCCTATTTAATTGGCAGGGGAAAATCATACGAACAGCAAGAACCTCTTTCAACAATGTCTATCAATGGACCACATGGGGCCATTCAATGAGAAGTCAAGCTAGAATGCATTGATCTAGACTTATCATCAATTTATGACAATTTCGTGGCATCCACTCAAGGAACATCAGAGATATGACCAAAACTTTGGACTTAGAAGCCAACAACATCACTGAGGATCCCCTCGTCGAAGTCCCCATCACCATGTCTAGTGGCAAGCCTAAAACATTAAAATTAAGCACTCTACTAAATCTACAAATTGCCAATGAAATTATAGAAGTGCTGAAGAATAATATCAAAACTTTCGCTTGGTCATATACTGATATGCTAGGATTGGACCCTTGCATCATCCAACATAACATCATCCTCGATGAAACACTTAGACCAGTAAAGAAAAAAGCATGAAAGGTTAGGCCTAAGGTAGCATTGGCAGTTCGTAATGAAATTACAAAACTCTATCAAGCCGGTTTCATCTAGGCTGTTGATTACACTGATTGGGTATCCAACATTGTTGTAGTCCCTAAGAACAATGGTAGCATTCACATATGTATTGACTTTCGTGACCTCAACGCAGCCACTCTAAAGGATGACTTCATGATACCCAGCATCGATCAACTTGTTGACTCAACCATCGGGCATGCATTATTGTCATTTATGGATGGATTCTTAGGATACAACTAAATCAGGATCAACCCAAAACACCAACTCAAGACGACCTTCATGACACCTTGGGGCATATTCTGTTATACAATGATGCCATTCGATCTCAAAAAGATAGGTGCCACATATCAATGGGCAATGACATATATATTTAGCAATTACATGCTTGATTTGCTCAATGATTATGTCAACGACATCGCAGTCAAGTCCAAAACAACCGAACAACATGCTAAACACCTAGACTTGATACTCAATCGCTGTCTCAAATATGACCTTAGGATTAACCCAATCAAATGTGTCTTTGGGATTAAGATGGGAAAAATTCTTGGCTTCATAGTCTTCGAAATAGATGTATGAGTAGACCCTAATAAAGTCAAAGCAATAACTAGTATGCAACTACCTAGGAACCTCACTGAATTACATGGTCTGCAAGGTAGATTGCAATTCATTAGACGCTTTATCGTGAAGCTAACTGATAATTTGAAACCCATGCAACATTTACTATGAAAGAATGTCCATTTTCAATGGACTTAGCTGTGCTAAGAGGCCTTTGAAAACATAAAAATAGAGTTGGCTCAACTACTAACAGTTCATCCCCCATAAAGCGATAAACCTTTTTACATCTACCTTGCCACATCTAACTCATTGATTGTGTCCATTCTTTGCCAAAAATGAGAAGACGGAGTTGAGATCCCCATTTACTATTTAAGCCATGTCTTAACTACCTATGAACAATGATATAACAATGTGGAGAGATCGTGTCTCACCTTAGTATTTTCCTTAAAAAAGTAGTGACACTATCTCTTCTGTAACCAAGTCTACATAATTTGCAAAAACAACGTGCTTCGAGCTATCACCAACAATATCTATGAGTCAGGTAGTATAGCTAGATGGAAGCTAATGATTGTAGAGTTTGACCTGCACTATGTTGCTCAATCTTCCACTAAGGGTTAAGCAAGAGCCAATCAATTGACTACATCATCAATACAAGATTAAGTGACAATCAACCTTGAATTCCCTGATGAAGATATTAGCAGCATAGACATAGTGCCCGATAATTATGATGCAATCCTGTAATTTGATGGAGAATCCACCTCCCGAGGAGGAAGCGCTGCAGCCATCATAACATATCCCTCGAAAGAAATTCATCCTTTTGTCTATCGACTAAACTTCCCTAACACCAACAATGTGGCAAAGTACGAAGGTCTTCTTAGAGGTCTTATAGAAGCATTAACTTCAGGGATCACATGTCTTGTAGTTTGTGGTGATTCACAGTTAGTAATCAATCAAGTCATAAATATCTATTCATGCAAAGCTCCGCATTTGCAACCATACTGTGATCTAACTAAACACTTGCTAAAACAACTGATCAAAGTAGAAGTGCAACACAACCCTAGGAACAAGAATACCATTGCCGATGCACTGGCCACACTAGCCTTGAACATGACACCTGAGATGTTCCATGCATTGCCTAGTTCTATAACAAATTGTGCCAAACCTGTGATCAACACACTTGATGAAATACCTATAGCGTCTATCAGCACTACGTAAGTAGTAGAGTGGTACGACGACATAAAAGAGTACCTTATACTAGGGAAACTACCACAACATCTAATGAGTGCTCAAGAGGACGTGATGTAAAAATGCTCTAGGCAATATGCATTAATAGGAGACACCTTGTGTCGTAAGTCCTATGAAGGCATCCTGTTGATATGCATCAGTAGCATCAACGGCCAAACAATTTTGGAACAGGTTCACAAAGGATTGTGCGGAGGGCATATAGCACCCAAAGCAATGGTAATGAAAATTAGACATTTGAGATATTACTAGCCACACATGGATTACAATTGTTTCTCCAAGGTCAGGAAATGCAACATTTGCCAAAGGCATAGTAACCTAATACACGTACCACCTAATGAGTTGCATACTATGCAAAACACATGACCATTCCAAAAATGGGGATTAGACATCATTAGGCTGGTAACACCACCATCTTCAATAGGACATAGCTTCATCATCACTACAACTAAATACTTTACCAAATGGGTAGAATCTTTTCTGCTTAGGAAAACCATGTTCAAACATGTTTGCAACTTCATATTAGAAAACATCGAAACCCACTTTGGTATCCCAATGACCATAGTCACCGATAATGGATCACAATTTAGTAGTGTGAATACTAAAAGCTTTTGTGAAAGCCTACGCATTAAACACTCATTTTCATCACCCTATTACCCATAGAGCAATGGTCAAGTGGAGTCTACAAATAAAATGATCATCATGGTGCTCAAGAAAATGCTAAATCAAAGTAAGAGATGATGGCACGAGCATTTAGTCTGGTATATAGATCTAAAGCTATGTTACCTTTGGAGTTACAGGTTCTCTCACTGCAGATAACACTCTCTAGCCTCCTTGATGAAAGCTAGAATAATGAACTACGCATCACTGACCTTGACTCGATGGAGGAAGAAAGGGTACGAATGCTTGACCAAATCGAATGGTACTAGAGATAGTAATGACAATGTCATCAACATAATCCACATAAGCAGCTGATCAAGGAAGGTGACCTAGTTCTTAAGGCGGTCAATAAACACTTAGAAAAATTCTTAGCCAACTAGAAAGGACCTTACTTAGTCACTAAAGCATATGATAATGGAGCATTCAAGCTCATCGACATGGATGGAAACAAATTGGCCAATCATACAAATCATGTGTACCTGAAACCATTCTATGTCTGATGATCTTAAGGTAAGCCACAGTCTTGGCATCACGACCTAAAACTGATACCACAAAATAGTCTTGGAGCTATGACTTAAAACTAGCACCATAGAAGGTCTTGGCATCATGATGTAAAACTGATACCACAAATTGTCCTAGAGCTATGACTTAAAACTAGCACCACAGAACATCCTGGCATAATGACGATAAACTAAAATCACAGAGCTCTGTTGAACATGATACTAAACTGTCACACTCATTCACTGGAGTCCACTAAGACTATAAACTGGCTAGCCTCTTCATAGTCCTCCACGACTATAAACTAGCATGGCACCATCTTCTACGATGCTAAACTGGCAACGTCCAATAGGTTAGGACGTAAAAATAATCCACGAGAGTCTACCAAGACTATAAACTGGCAATTTCTTCACTTTCCTATTAATCTATTGCTAAAATCGAATGGCATATCATCAACCTGCTCAATGAATTCATCACATGGACTCTGAGAACCTTGCTACTGCCCAATTTTGTTTACTTGCAGTTGCCTGTAGTGTTTCCATTCCATTAATTTCATCCATGTTGAAAGTGTTAAGCTAACTCATTCACTTCTTTTTTTCTTATCTTCTTAGAGTTGTGTTTGCAAGATGACACCCAGAGGTGTTCATCACAGCAACAAGGTGCCACATTGTTTCTGATGCATGTAACCAGGTTAATCAAACCATTCACAAGTACATTCCCAGTTCCTCAAACATCCTTTATTCCCTAACATGTTCTTCATACCCATTTCCCAGATACATTCTCATCACCCCAAAACTTGAACCACATTGTTGCACATTCTAACGCTCCGGGCAGTTGCACAACATAGCATAGCCCATGATACAAGCACACAAGCATGGGTGAAAAAGAAAAAAATGAAATGCTCTTGCCCAAAAGAAACACAAAAAATAAAAAGAGAATAAAAATAAATAAATAAGTAAATAAAAATAGAAATTAAGGAGAAAATCCATCACAAGACCCTTGGCACTTCCCATATAAGCTCTAGGCGGGAAGGTACTTGTCTTGGAAGAAAACACTTTTGTCTCAAACAATCATGTTACATCCCACTGCGTAGCTCCTTTTGACACTCAAATAAGGGCCCTATTTCTCCAAAGAATGCACCACCTCACCACATGGCTCTGGTTGTGACAACGAGTTATTTTAAATAGGATACATGAGTCTTGTTCCTCCAAAGGACGCACATCCCATGCCGTTGTCCCAAATTTGCTAGATGCTGGCTATTGACAAGGACCAATATGATGTGATTCACACAAGAGCATTCCTCTTCCCACAGTTAAACAAGATCATCCCTTCAGCAATTCCCAATCTCTTAGTAACAAATGTTTCTCCCTATACATCTCAAAACCTCATTTCCCAATCCCATGTACTTCTAAACATGGTGCGATGACATCTGGCCAAGCACCAATGGACAATGCTTGATACCCGCTTGCTCATGGTGTTTTGTACTTCTTTGTCAATGCCTCTCAGATATATTCCTCTTGATGTTAACAAAGAGGGACCAATGAAACACCACAAAATTTTGGCCTGGCACTTTCAAAAAAAATTCAAGCTAAGTCATGCTATTGCCCAATATGAGTACAGCATGACCAAACTTGAGAGTCTTCAAAACAACATAAAATGACATTCAATGGATCAAAAAACGTTCCCTTGGGGCCCACAGGTGACTACACCAACTTTCAGCATCTAGAATCAAAAGTCTCAGGCTCAAAATGCTTAGTTTTGGCTAAGTATACTTTGGTTGCATTTTCTTCTGCTCCACAGCGTAAGGTTCAGCATCACCAACTTTTGGAGTCTCAAACCTGAGCCAAAATAGGCCAAAATTGAGCATAAGGACCCCCCATGACCTGCACTAATGGTTTCCCTAGGCTCCTAGCCCTTAGAATCCTGATTTTGGGCTCAAAAATACACTTTTTTCACTTCTCATGCCCAGGTGACACCTAGGTCAAGCCTAGGTCATGCTAGAACGTGAGCCTAGTGTGACCAAATGAAAATTGGTTTAAACAAGTAGTCTCAGGCACAAAGTTAGCATGAAATTAGCTTCCAAGGATAGGAAATAGTTTTACTTGTCAACAGGCTCCAAAAAATCAATTTTTGGATGCTAAACATGGCATTTTGGCTTGGTCATGCCTAGGTCATGTCAAGGTTAAGCCTAGGTCACACCTAGGTCAAGCCTAGGTTACACCCAGGTCATGCTGACAGTGTGAACCCATTGTGAGCTACTAGGAAGACCCAAAATCGAGTATAAATAGGTTCAAAATCAGCATACAGGTGGCCCCCAAGAGCAGGTAGTAGTTATACTTAAAGGACATACCTCGAAAATTAAGATTTGGTGCAAAAATGAACCATTCTACCCAGCTCATACCTAGGTCAAGCCTAGGTCATGCCCAGGTCATGCTGACAGCTTGAGCCTAATGCGAGCTACCAAAAGTGGCCCAGAACATTTTAGACACACGTCGAAAACATGCCAGGACAAGATCAACACAAATCGAAGTCCTGCAGCAACCGATCCAAGTGAGCCTGAATCAATTTTTATTTGCAAATTCATTGTAAATCTTTATTGCAAGCTTCACCATGTGTGAGCTTGTCTAGCCCTTACGCTGCTTCCATGAGCATAAGCTAGCTTGCGTTGTAAAATACACTACACTTGGTCTAGGATGTAGTTTGCCCATGTACACCTGTCATGCGATCCATTTTTCTCTTGTCTCGTAGTCATCGATCCTGTTCATTCCTACTCCCAAGCATAAATACCCTGTGCAAAGACATAAATAGGGGTTGGAAAGAATTTGGCAAGAGAAACTAGAAATCCTGAGCCTGGATGCACATGACTCCCAACACCTACAAACACTACACATCAGAGCTTAACATCAGACTTACAATCTAGATACACAACTACGTTTTGGCTAGTGCACATCTCATTGATTAATACAACATTGTTCATTATTTGCCATCCCGTATTCTACTCTGATCTACTTTTCTACATCATTTTATTCCATTGCATATTCCTGCATACATTTTGTTTCATTACATTTCGTTACGACTTATTACGTTACATTACATTGCTTTGTGTTACATTATTTTCTCCTTTTTACGTTTGTGACGATAACCACAACGTAGGCAAATAGCGTATTCTTGGAGAAGTCCTTGGTTGATCTACGTGCAGACCATCCAAGGCACTCTACCTTCATTTTTCTAGCTTGCCCTCACGCGAAGGTAGGGTTGTCTGTATCTCTTCAGAGATCTTTCGGCATACGTTTCCTTCCAACCTTACACCAATGATTTTAGATAGTACAACAACCTTCAAGGATCATATACCATTACCATTTCTGGACCAAGTGTTAAATAGCATTGTAAGGAATAAGTATTGTAGCTTTTTGGACAACTACAATGATTATAATCAAATCCAATTAACCTCAAAAAATTAGGTCAAAACAACATTCATAAATCCTTATAGAACTTCAGCATAAAGAAAGATGTCATTTGGCCTATGTAACACATCTACAACTTTCTAACAACATGTCCTTAGCATATTTTAGTAATAGATGGGTAGTGGTGTGAAATGTTTTTATGTGGATGAACTCTCTAGCTATGGTTAGATTTTGAGTAAACTTTAGATCATCTAAAGTATTGAAATAAGTGTGAAGAAAAATCTCAAGCTTAATTGATAGAAAATCCATTTGATGATTCAAAAGGAAATTATTTTTGGGTACCAAATTACAAAAAATAAATGAATGTGGATTTAGAAAAGATAAGAGTTATCTAAGAAATAACACAATAGCCATAAATAATGAAAGAAATTTAATCATTCCTTGAATACACAGGCTGCTATAGTAGATTTATAAAGAATTTCTTCAAGATTACCAAATCACTAAAAAATCTAACAAAGAAGGATATACCATTTAAATGGACTAGGAAATGTGAGCATACATTCCAAGTTTTAAATAAAAAGCTCATAGAAACTCTAATTTTAAAAACTGCTAGTTGTTCCAAATCATTTTACATTATGATAATTGCATCCATATTTACCTTGGGATCTGTGCTTACATAATTAGATGATTAAACACATACATGACATATTCATTATGCAAGTCCATCTATTGCAGGTATACAACTAAACTATATTACAATAGAGAAAGAATCAATAGTAATTGTGTATGCCTTAGAAAAATTTAGGCATTGTGTGATTGGATTCCTAGTCTTTATGCGTAGATATTATTATGGAATATTCTTCCTAATGAAAAATCTAGTGGTTAGTTCTCATATGATATGGTGGCTAATGATCTTGTAAGAATTTGATCTTACCATGATTGATAAAAAGGGAACCGAGAATGTTATTATAGATTAATTATCTTAGTTAAGATGAGATAACAAGGCTAATAAAGAGCCTCTTTCTAATTAATTTTCAAATAAGATCCTTTTTGCAAAGGCGGTAATGATCATAATAGATGCATCCAAACCATGCTATATGGAATTCGTATCATATTCACTTACACAAGAGCTTCCCACTAAACGGAATAGGAAGAAGAAGAAAGACTTCCTTCACCAAGTTAATCACTACGTGAAGTTAATAGAAAATCTCTATAAGATCTATATTGCTCTCTTGGTCAATGATGCATGACTGATGAAGATCAAACTAGAATTCTCCACAATGCATATGATAGACCTTGTTGAGATTACTACCTAGGTAGGAAATGGTCATCAAAATCCTCATGATAGGATGATTTTGGCCCATAACGTTTAGTAATGCAAATCAACTTATTAACTCCTGTGAATGATGTTAAAAAGATGAAGGAATTATTGCAAGATTGAAGGTTCCTCAATAATGAATCTAACCATTAGAACATTTCTATCTATGGAGAATTGATTTCATGGATCCCATCACATCAATGTTTAATAGGAAAGTCTAAATCATCATTACCATGAACTATCACATGAAATGGGTAGAGGCTACAACAAGAATAGATTGTACATCCATGACCATAGGTAGGTTTTTTTAACGAAGTATGGAGAAAAAGTTTGATGTGCTTAGGGTACTAATTTTTGATAATGGAACTCACTTTATAGGTGATGCGTTTTGAATAGGTAGAACATAAACTAATAACATCATATAATCCTTAAGTAAATGATCAAGCAAAAGTAAAAAATATAAAAATTAGACAAATCCTTACTATAACTATGACTAGGTATAGGTACGTTAGAGTACAAAACTCAACAATTTCTTATATGCCTACCACTTCACTTGGAAACTTCTTGTAGGCTACTCTTCCTATAAGTTAGTGTACATTAAGCTATTAAAACTTTCAATACAAGTAGAATCATGCATAATCAATACAACTTGTAAACTTGACCTCAACATCAATCTAGCATAGAAAGAACATCTTCTAAACCTTAACATTCTAGAAGAAAATAAACAAGTAGTCCTTATGATGAATGAAGTATACAAGACATACACCAAAGAATGTCACAATGTTAGGATATGAAAATTAGACCATCAACCAAGACATAAGATCCTCTATTGGAACCCTAGACATGTACCTCAATGAAGTAAATTTCAAATATTGGTGTCATGAAGATTTACCATCCTAATTACCCAAACAAGTTAATATTGGTAACATGCAACAAAAAATCCTATAACTTCTAGTAGCCAAGAACTTCACTAACACCTCAACCCATGGTCAAGCTTTTTCCATTTTCTATATCTCCATGTTTCAATCCAATCATGGGGGAAATAACCCATTTTTCCTAAAATCTTGTAAGGGCATCATTTTTAAAATTTTTGTTTTACAATTTCTTTCAACTTTTAAAATTCTTCATACATTTCTATTTCTTGTAATGCTTCTTTCTTTTTCATTTTTCTTTTATATTCTTTTTTTTTGAGTTATTTTGTTTTTCAAGTATTTAATTTAATTTCAAATTTTTCATCAACGTTAGTAAGGATTGCCATTTATATAGAATCCAACTTTATTATTTAGATAATGTCCCATGCTATCAAGATGATTGAGAAAGTACTATAAGTAGTGAGACCATGTCACTTAGCCCTCTACTTTCTCTAAACAAGAGATTTTTTTATCATGAAAGTAGTATGGTTCTTCTCACATTAAAACTAGAATTAACTCATAATCTTTATGTCTTGAGAAAAGGAGAAAAGACTAAGAGGGAATTAAAAAGGGTGTGGTATCAAGGGGATTTGCTCATTCCTTGTACTTTCCTTATGGGTGTTATTGCTTCATGTATTTATGTCATTGCTTCTATTTTTCTTTTGATGGAATCATATTTTTGAATAAGTGTTACCTTGCTATATCACTAGAAAGAAATGTTACCCATGCCTAAAAGTAGTCATCTTTTAAGAAAAGCATAAGTCATCCATTAATTATTCACAAAAGAAAACTAATTTCTAAGGTACCACTAGAAAGACATGTTGTCCATGCCTAAAGGTAGGTTACTTCCAAGAATTCTAAAGGATCTCTTGGACTAGTCTTATTAGATGATTAGAAATACATGTTACCCATACCTAAAGGTCCTTCTTTGATGAGATTAGCATTACTTATTGAGCTAGAAAGTCATGTTACCCATGTCTAAAGGCATCTAACCAATGGCCACATTTTCTAAAATACTTCATTTTTAAGTAATTAAATTAATTATGCTTTTTT
>MNCI01037271.1:241333-274913 GCA_015680685.1 Gnetum montanum
AAAATTTTCTTGTAACGATGTGTTAGTGTGTAAGCATTAATGTGGTATATAAATTCTATATATATGTGCGATTGTTATATAAGTTTTTTCAATTTTTCTTCAAATACATATAAAGTTTTTTCATTTTTCCCAAAGACTTCTATGCATAATATCTTCACCTCTGCATATCTAATTTCACTTTTTTTTATTCTGTGAGCTCTTAGAGTCATGTTCTATGTGGTGGGAACAACTATACTAGAATTTTTTGAAATCTTCAATATCCCACAGTTGAATAGCTCATGTGGTTAAACTTAACTAAGGAATAAAAATAATATGAAAATGAATAAAATTAAAAATACTCAACTATATTAGGACCTCAAAACTATAAGACTAAATTTACTTAGGAGTGATAGAGATAAATTTTCTTTCAATTAAGCTAGTTGATAGTTGAATAAAGAGAACCAATGCTTACACTCATACTACTAAGGCTAATCGATGATCATCTATGTGATTACATATGGCATTAAAGAAAGATTCTCAAGTAAGTGGACCATCAAAATAGAGGAAGAATCACCCAAGAGGGGGAGAATGACAACAAAAATAACAATAATAGCAAGTGAATAAAGTAGTAGAGGCTATGCATACAACATAACCACTAAGGAAGAATCCCAAGGTGAAATTTGTCTAATAGATTTCCACTACAAAAATAGCGCAGTCTAAGTAAGATGAAGTGTCTAGAAACAAGCCAAGCCTTAAGGTTATACTCAGAGAGGCCTGCCTCAAAAAGGTGCAAAGTAAGAATGTCTAGAGAATGGTTCTCTAGGAACCAAACTTTGGACCATTCTTGGATTTTGCATCTAAGGAGATTCACACATAGTTGCATGCATCCCCACTTTAGTCCACTATTTCTACTAGTGGAGAATGGTACCTTGGTGAAACATATCTTTTTTGAAACAATCACCAAGGAGATGCTATGGTGAAGATCAAAGATATCACCATTTCTTACTCATTGGAAATCATAGTAAAGGCCTTGGATTTACCCAATAAAAAACAAAGTTTATAGTGGTATCTACCCAATCTAATGTAGAAGTAAAAAAAGAATGGACCTAGAGGTGCTATGGAGTTGCCCATAAAGAGCATGGTTTCCTAACTAAAGAAAGGAAGATATATTATATTATAACAATGTATCATCTTAATCTAATTGTATAGCCTTGTAAGGTCGTATCATTCTTTGTCAAGGTGTGTGTAGCTCTAAGTGGAAAATTTCTAGTCAACCTATCTCAACTAATCTTCTTGGATATTGAAAAGAGATTTAAAGAGAATGAGAAAGAAAGGAAGACACTTCTCCTTTCTTAGTTAATTAGAAAACTATGCAAAAGGCAAGGGATTACTTGATACAATAACAACATATTCTAAAGGGATTTCGTTACATCATGATAAGAAATAATGAAAGAGAAGATGCCTTTCAAGTTCAAACAGGAGGCACCAACATAATCACCACTAGTCAAGGATACTCTAAGCATGGATGAATGTTTAAGACAATTTAGAGAGTAATAGAAGTAGTAAAAATCTAGTGGTGAACCATCAACCTATCGTTCAACTATGATTCATCTTAATAAGGTCATAAGGATTATTAGCTAGATGAAAAAAAATTTGAAAAATCTTTTCTCTATATAAAAGAACTAAGCAACTGTTCAAGCTAATCATTCCATAGGAAAGGTTAATCTGAACTATTTCCTAGAATTCTGGATAATGGTGTAGCTTTTTCTATTATATTGGAAGAAGAAGAATGTGACATAGTGGTTATTATGCCATAGAAGGGGTAGAAGGTAGCATTAGAGTTGGTGTTGAATAAAATCGAAGAAGTACTGAAGGTTCGTGTAGCACGTATGCTTGAAATTTCTACCATGATAGACATCCAAGTATTTGCATGAACCAAATCCTAGGGAATAACTACAACTCAACACAAAAATGAACTAGAAATTTTAATGAGTAATAGGAAACTAATTTTGAAGATATTTTATATCTTTGAAGATATATTAGCTACCTAGTCAAAGCTACTAGAAATAAGGGATAAGCTATTAGTGGTAGAAGCACAACTAGAGGAGGCTACCAACACTAACTAATGGTTGGTATCCAAGGTTATATAACTAAGAGCTTTCTTGTTCAATCTTACCTTTTTTTCACATGGCCTTATTAAGGATAAATCCTTGAAGCATTTCCAAGTCAAACAACAATATGTAGAAATCAAGAAGGAGAAGGCTACCTCGGATTCATCCTTATCAAATACAATGCTTCATAGTACAAATAATGATCTCATTCTTAATATGCAAAGAAAATAAATACTAATCAAAGAAAATTAATGATTTCTTAAGTTAGAGGAGAAAAAAGAACAAAAGAAATATTACCTTAAACATCACTAGGAGCAACTTCCCAGGGTGAACGTAGATGTCAGACGGTTTGTTAGGAGAAAACTAAAATCTCTTAATGGAGGAGGTGCATGTCATCAAAAAAATTCAACCATCAAGGCCTAGAAGAATGAAACCTTTAAATATGAAAAGGTAAAAAAATCATTACATGAACTAGCTTGCCATGCTCAAGAAGGTAAATAAAAAGAGATCTAACTAACTAAGACAAAAATTAATGAAGCCCTTCAACAAACTTCCAACAATGAGAAGATGCATGAAAATCCATTTTTTATGAGTTGAATACATATAATCAAGTGGATATTCATATTATAGTAATTTAAATTGATGAGATAACCAAATATATGGAGCTCACCAACCTTTGCTACACAAGCTTAGCAATGTTGACTATTAGATGGTTGTGGTCAAAATTGAAAAAGTAGGTAATTTCATACCTTTTGTATGAGGCTAAGTTCAAGCTTCACAAAGAGACTAACCAAAATTTTTAAGTGTCTAATGTAGAGGTTAAGATTTTTTAAGGAAAAGTTTGAAGATCAGAAAGCAATCATAAAGAACCTAGCTATGAGGATGGTAGATCATTAAGAGCAGCAAAAAATCATGCAAGATTTTGACATTAAGCATAAGCAATCTATAGCCTGGTTCATGAACATTAAGGAGTTATTCCCTACTTTACCTTGCCCTTGGGATGTGCCAACATTGTCTAATCTAGAAAATGCTACATGAACCATCAATGATCCTAGGAGCAAGAAAGAGAAGATGAAGGCATTATTAGATGCCTTCGAACTCCCATGAGTAGTAATAATAGTAGCGGGGAAACCAAGGCCACCAATAGAACCAAGGTAGAAGATGCAATTACCATAGCCACAGGACCCACCAACTTCTAATACCACATAGAGCATCTTCACTTGTTTAAATTTTGCAATGTATTCAAATTTTGTTAAGTCCAATTGTAAGCTCTTCAATGATTATTTTGTAATGTGGAACTCATGTCGTAGTTAGTTAGTTTGTCTATTCATTAGTTAGTGAGTCCTATACTTCCCTAATTTTGTAATTAAATCTATTTCACTTTTATTAACTTGAGGGTGATTTTTGAATTAGTCATGAAGGTATGATGTATAATAAATTGGTCAATTGAAACGATGGGTATGTGCTAATGGATATGCATTGACATATCTTCAATGATGTGTATGTGTCAATGCAACCTACAATGCATCAATACATATGCATTAACTTTGTCTTAATTCTTGTCTATATAAATGGAAGCACCCACCACATTTATGACACCTTTTGGTTATTTTTTAAGCTACCCTCTTAGACTTTCACATCATAAAAGTTTGAATTTTCTTCTTTGAGTGCTCACAACATGAATTAAATAGATTATATAAAGTTTTATTCAAGTGCATTATCTACCTTGACACATGTTCATGATGGCAAAAAAATTGAGATTTTTCCTCCATTACAACACTTTGATTAGTATTTTGATTTACTTTCTTGCAATGTACTATTAATATTTATTTACTTTCCCATGCTATTAGTTAAATAATATATTATTCAACACTTAAGTAAACAAGGATGAGCATAATCAGTTTGAACATAATGTACTAGCACTTGGTAATCCCAACAATGAACACTTCTTACATCCAACATTCAACACCTGGTAACCAAGCAATGTTAGTACATGTTTAGGATGTGTAGGAAAAGTTGAGAATGGATGCTTTATGCTTAGGCTAGTTTAGATTACTTCTCTGCATTGAGATTAATTAGTTTAATCTTTTAAGTATTTTAATTAGTTCTTGGATTGTATAATTGTAGTTTTAGCACTATAATTGATCTTGTAGCATTGTTGCAATATTTATAATGTTGTTTTGTAAATGAACTGCTACATGATATTCATTTTGCGGCTCACAAAATCCTCGATAGTAATAATCTATTGAATTTATTTAGACACCACACAAGATACAATTGTTTACCTCCAATACAAATAAAATATGACATTGAGTAAAAATATTTCTTGTATAAATTTTATAAAATTTAAAATTGAAAATAATTTTATATATTAAAAAAAATTCAATGTGAAAAATTGACCTCTTTAAAAAATGAGACAAAGACTCAACTTCTGTGCCTGCCATCCACAGCCATGAATATATAGTCAAAGTGGAGAAAAGACCCGTTACATTTTGTATTCGAAACGTTTCGAGAAGCTTCGAAAATTACGAAAAGCAGCATGCGCTTTGGAATTTCTATTCCGACCAAACGATAAGAGCGTTTGCGGGTTCATTTGCATTGGAACGTTGAAAGAACGACAACACGTAATGAACGGAGTGATCACACAATGATCGCGCATATCTGCAACTCTACAAATTCTCACAACGTCAAATTCTTTCACCCTGGGGACTTGTCTTGTCTGTAAGACTAGGAACTTGTCTTGTCTATATATACATTTCAACATGGCAAGTCACATCCCACGTTAATAGCATCCCGCACAAGTAACTAAATGCAGTCTGCATAAACATTAAAATAATCCTCAAATAATTGCACTCCTTTTAATGATCTTATCTTGATTACCATCTTCTGTAGCAAAATATCCCACATTTGTCTGACCCAGGTGCTCCCACAAATTTCCAAATATGGTAATTGCCTGGAGATACCATCATCAATAAATAGTATGCCAATAACTGATGCAAAGCAGAGGTGAGAAGTAGCAGAGAGATACTAGCGAGTTGCTATGGAGGAACATTTGTGGGATGGAACCTTCCTGCAATCTATTCAGTCCCCTTTCACGGTATTTTCTGATAAGTTACATCTCTTCTCGGTAATATATAATTTTGTTAGTTATGTATTGTTAAATTATCACAAATCGTTTGAGGGTTGGAAGCTAAGGTTAAATACAGAATTTTTATTTTTAGCAATGCATGGAACATTTTCCGTTCTTCACTTTCCTAACCTTAAATGAAACTGATAATTGAATGGCAAGTTGTATAACTGAGAGATGAACTTATAACCTTTAAGCAATGCGTTCATAACTAACTCAACTCTGTTTTTATTTTCTTTTTTAATCCCCTTTAAAAGCTATTGCATTTTTATGATTCTGTTCTTTTTTTTTCTTTTGGCGTTTTTGATGCCCTGTAAAAGCTATCGCACTTCTACGATTTTGTTTCAAATAAGCAGAAACGAAAGCATTTTTTCAACAAAATAAGAAAAATTTACAAGGTAGCGAATTCCTTCTTTCCCTATGAAATGTTTGCTAAGTTAATTCTTGTTATTTCCACTTCTAAACAGATGGGCATGGTGTGTTTGGTAGCAGGGATCTGAGCATACTGAAAGGCGCAATTCCCTGATCATGAAGACAAAGAAGAAAATGAGTGACTGGTTAAACAACATGGATGATACTAATATGGATATGTTCATAAGGCTTAAGCTGGTGGACTGCTGGTATCTTTGGGCATACAGCGTCATTTTCAATCCGAGATCAAGGCCATTCAATATTGCTTGAGGTAATTATTCAGATTTTCTTTATATTCTAAATCTCAAGTGAAAGTTAAATTTGGTCTAAATCGTAGGACTTTAGTTATCCTACCTAACAGAAAATGATTAAAGTTATCATTCTGCTGAATATTACAGAATCACTGATCAATTAAATCAGTGATTTAATTGGAATAAGATCAACTTGCCAGCACATGTGAAATCTGGTTGCTGGTATACTGAATGGTGAAATTTTTATCCCGTTATTTGTATAGTTTATACGACTGTCCCTGTGTTTGAAGTCCATATAGTCAAACCAAAATTTAAGCATCCATAGAGCCACCTGTTTACCTTGTATTATTAAAAAATAAAACAGGAATTGGTCAGATAACAAAGCAGGAATAGGCACCGGCCCAGCATCAACCGAACCGGATCTCAACACTACTGTGTTAGCATTTATGCTACTTAGACTTCACAGATACCCCAACATCTCTTCTGGTTAGTATGCACTGCATAAGTAAGAATCCCTACTTTGCAGACTTTATGATAACCCCTGTACTCCAGGGGAATTATTTATAGAATTTTAATATTGTTGTCCACCCAAAACAGAAATATTTGCAATGTTTGGATCAGCTGAGGTGGCAGGCCAAGAAACTGGATTATACGAAGAGCATAAATTGGGGTTGAATAGAGTGGTAACCTTGTTGAATCTTTTGAGATCGTCACGGGTCCGGAGAGGTCATTCTTCAAAATGTGGAAAAATTCTGCACCCAACAACTGAATCAATGGTTATCGTCATCATCTTCCTCTCAAGAAAGAAAAACAGTTTCAAACCACTTGATCGTATTTTATTCCAATCAAGTTAGTTTTTTTGTTATCAAACAAATTCAAACGGCGTAATAAAACATGTTGACTGCAGTGCAATACGTCCTGACCTATGATTGGGATTCCACCTGTGAAAGATGGAACACTCGCGGTTTTATAGATTTTTATGAGTCCGACCAAGAATGGCTACGGTAGGTGTGCTGCGCTGGGGTTTCCTTTTGGCCTTGCCAACGATTTCAATATTAAAAGAGTAGATTCAATGGTTATCATCATTATTTTAAAGAACCGTTTAATTTAGCTTAAGATTAAACATAAATTTAATTAATTATTGGATAGGTTTTGGAATACTAAAAGTATTTTAGGTTAAAGGTTTGAATTTACATGCTAATCAAAAGAAGTTGATTATTCTAAATATCTAGACTTTTTGAGTTCTTTTGAACCAAAAAGTTTTTTTAAATTTTACATTCTTTTAACAAAAGGTTTTTCTTAGTTTTACCTAATTTAGGAAATTTTGAGTTCTTGAACCTCTTTGCTGATTGATGATAGTTATTATACTTGGTTTTTCATTTTTTATTTGTGATTTTTAAAATTATATATACAAGTAAATGTTTTAACTCTCTTATTCAATATTTCAATTAAAAACTCATTTGACATTCAGCTAAGAAACTTAGCATACTTAGCAATTTTGTTAATAATAAAAACAGTTTTTGTCCTTGGGATATGCTTAAGAAGGCTTACAAAATTTGGTGGATATAGCTTTTATGAGGAGGGTTTAAATCTTGTACATGCAATGAGTATAAATGGGTTAACCACCAATTATCTGTAGGGCCTAATTTTAGTAGTAATTTATTATAACATAGTAATATTTTACATAAAATTCAAGGTGCATCAAATAAAAGAGAGTTTAAAGAAAAAGTTTAGTGGTTTTGGCTTGCCTTTCAAGTTTAAATCCTTACATCTAATCCTAAGAAACATTTTTTTTTTTGATGTAGGAAAAGGATAAGGTTTGCCTTCATTTAAAAGCTCCCTTCAAAGGTTTCACTTACAAAAAGGATTCATATAAAGAAAAGAATACTCTTAAAAAAAGAAATATGAATGCAACAATAAGGAGTAACAACCAAATTGCAACAAAAGATAATAGCTTTAGTGCATTAGGCCTACAAAACAAAAATAAATTCATACAACATTAGAGATGTTAATATATACTTGCCCTCTAGTTGCCAACATAGACAAAAAATGGTTCTATGTTATTTTATTTTATTTTATTTTTATGTTTTGCTAATTAAAGGTGTAACGACAGAATACTGAGCAAATTTCCATGTACACAGTTCCAACCCTGAATCCGTGTGAGGGTTGTGTTGAAGAAAACGAATCTGAGGTGCCCTAAACGGTCTTGTCGATTAGATAGGGACTTACTTAATCAGTAAATTTTGTAATGTTCGGATGACAAAGTGATGATTCTGGTGGGAAAGTATGATATTGATAATGTCTAAGGCAATGAGGATGATGTAGACGATACAAAATGATTGTAAACCATATATAAGTGGGATGTTGCAAATTGAATTTATAGAATGTGCAATCTCGAGATCTGAGATTTAGCTTATGGACAAATATGTTGAATACAATGGTTATAGGTAAGCTTTGGTTTAGACAAAGTACATGCCATGAACCAGAAAAACAAAATATTCAGGGATAAAGTAAGCAAAAAAGCCAATCTACCTTTGTTCTAGCCAATCTGGGCACAAGGGTCAGGCTCAAAGCAAAATGTCTACCACTTGAACTTTTACTGATCACCATTGATGCTCTTCTATTACCAGATCTTTCTTGTTCTCTCACCATTCTTGCCTCCTATTGATCATTATCAACTGAAGTATTTATAAGATTAGGGTTGAGAGAAGAATGTGGTTTACATGACGCGTGTCCTGGGCACACAAAATACCATTGACCTAATGTGTGATAGTGGAAATTTACAATTTTATGCTACATTACGCTTTGAAGCGTAGTATGGTGTAATCTACCCTTGCTGGAGCTTCGGTACTAGATTGTCGTGCGGTTATGCTGCAATACACTAGGGAGCGTATTTAGCGTAAGGGTGGCTAATGCTTGAATTTTGCTATTTCCGTTGTTGCGATGAAATGAACTATTTGTTTGCGTTACACTGCATTACGCTACATTATGTTGCATAGCATAATCTAGTGTAATATATCAAAAGTTAGGATTTTCAATCATGGCTAGCTTGTAGAGTCGAGGTGTTGCTGCTGTGCATTCTTTGTTTCTATTCGATCTTGAATTCTACTATGCCGAGCTACATAGTGTAGCAGGTCCTTAACCGAAAGAAAACAACTTGCTGGAATGTGCCATCCATGAATTCCTTTACCCAACTTTGAGAAATTGCTGAGCCCTCGAGGTCTCAAAATTTCATGGTGTTTTAATGGCCCCTCTTTTTTGATGTTTTGAGGACTTGCCCGAGAGACATTGAGAAAGAATATGAAACACCAAAGAGATAAAGCCACCAACACCATTCGTTAGCTACTGTTCAGATGTCGCTCTGTCAAACCTGGTCATGCAAAGGTTGGGAACATAAGGGACATAGGAGGGATCTTATAGTTGTGAGAGAGGGAGGTTCGGGGAAGACTCAAACATGAGCAACATGCTTTGTGCACATGTTATTAGATGACTTCTTCACAGATGTTTTCCCAAGAGGTTAAGCTACTATGGCTGTAGTGTATATGCAGGGCTTGCATGGGTGAGTCGTGTTATGCCTGTGTGGCCTGGACGAGTTGTGTTTCATCCATTTTTCCTAACTTTGCCCCCCTCCTTTTTTCTTCTTTTTTTGTGTTCCATGAGGTGAGTTGCACTACACCAATTCATGGACATGATGGTGATTCATGTGTATAAGACTTTTGTATGCTCACATTCTGTAGAAACAAGAGAAGAGGATAAAGGCAGTTGTAAGAATAAGGGAGGGAGAAAGTGAAATTAGATATTTGATGGAGGAAAAAGTAGGGTTTGGACTCCCAAGTAGCTAGGCTAGTATGAGCAGCCACCTTAGAATGCTATGACACCTCACCCTCCCAATGAATACATTCTTGAACAACGCTATCATAACAAGTAACCTACAAAACATAACAGAGAAGAGATAACCAAAGCAATCGTCCTAATTGCTAGGGAGGCTATTGAAACAAGTGCCGTCCAAAGCAAGAAGGAGAGCACAGGCCGTAGAGAAGGAACCATAGCTAGAGGCAAGGTTCCCTCTGTTGATGCCATGGTTCAAGAATTCACCGTCAATAGCCAGCCTCATCTTATCCAACTAACTGGGCAAAGAACGAGTCAAATAAATCTGTTAAGCCAGCGTCTAATGGCAGCGATGGGTGGAGGGCACCAAGGTCATGGATGACCATAGTTTCCTTGGGGCTCCGAATGTCAAAGTTAACCCTAGGAGTTGCAACCACAGAGTGGCTATCAAAGCAACATCTCCGAGGGATCAGTATTATTCCTTTAGGCATATCCAAGGAATTAGTAGGATGCCAGGAGGGTAGTAGTGCTTCGTCTGTTCCAACGCTATACCCATTCCATCTGGTAAGGATGCCATGCAATAATGATCAGGCTCGCTTGTCTCATTGGTAACCTATTGGCAGCTTCCAGTTTTAAGTCTTGATAGACTGTTGTTATTTGTTTTAATTCCCAATAGACCATGGTCCTGGTTTAAAGTCTAGGCAGACTGAAGGGCGCTAGTTTTACATTGTAGCAGATGGTGGATGAGCTAGTTTATGGTCGTAGCAGACCATGCTATGGGTATCAATTTCATGTCATGACCCAGGGACAAGTTTGTGTTGGTTTAATGTCTCAGCAGATGGATGCTTACCTTGCCAGTTTCACGTCATGGCAGATGGTCAAAGCCTTTCCCATTTTAGTATTGTGGTGGACATGTGTAGGAAATGCCAGTTTTACATCATAGAAGATGTGTACAACATTGCCAATTTTACATCATAGCAGAAGTTTGTTACCTTGCATTTGAGCTGAGCTGACATCTAGATGTGATACTACTTCAGATATGTATGGTTCACCAGGTTTGGTAGTTTGTTGTCCTCGATATCAACTAACCTAAATGCTTTATTGTCGTATGCACTAACGACTAGGAAATGGCCTTCCTAGCTTGCAGAGAATTTGCTTACTAGTTCATGAATGGCCTTAAGAACTATGTCTCCTTTCTTGATCAATCACTGATGCAGGTTTTGATGATGCTTCTATTTTTGCTTGTCCTGATATGTTTCAGTGGTGTCGAGTGTCTGAATGCATTTCTCCTCTATTGAGTCTAAATCCATGATACTGGAATCATTGTGTTGAGTCTCATTTATAACCATGGATAGGACCATTTGCAATGATGGAACTTGTAGCTCTAGGGGCAACATCGCTTCAGATCCATAGACTAGGTTGTAGGGTGTCCTATCGGTAGATGTTCTGCATGTCGTACGATAGGCCCATAACACATAGAGGATTTTTTCATGCCATCATTTGTTGTTGCTGCTGAGCATCTTTTTCAGTAAATTAATGACTACCTTATTTGTTGCCTCTGCTTGACCATTTTCCTATGGATAATAGGGTGAGAAGAAAGATTTCCTAATGCCAAGGTTACTACAGAAAGATTTGGTTTCGGCACTACTAAATTATGGCCCATTGTCAGTCACAATAGTCATGGGAAGGCCAAACCTAGTTACTATATTGTCCAAGATAAACTGGAAAACCTGTTGAGATGTGATCCTTCATAGGGGAATAGCCTCAGCCCACTTCGTGAAGTACTCGGTGGCGGTGATAATGAAGCTATGTCCTGCAGAAGATTTAGGCGTGATGGGGCCTATGATGTCTAGTCCCCATCATTGGAATGGCCAAGTGATCTGTGTAGCATGCAATTTAGTTGGTGACATGTGTATTAGGTTTGCATAATGTTGACATGTGTCACGTGTCTTAACCTTGGTAAGGCAGTCTTGCTCCATGTGTGGCCAGTAATACCCTAAGCGTCTAATTTTGGTGGCCATGGCTCATGGGGCTATGTGTCCTCCACATAATCCTTCATGGACTTCTCTAACTATTTTTTTCCCTTGGTCATTATTAATGTAGGTTAGCAGTACCCCATCAAAAGAGTGTCTACATAGGGTACTATCTTTGATGATGATGTATTGCTTGGCACGCCTGTGGACTGCATCTTTTTGCGCATCTATTAACTCGTGTAGTGGTT
This sequence comes from Gnetum montanum, assembly GCA_015680685.1. NCBI lineage: Eukaryota > Viridiplantae > Streptophyta > Gnetopsida > Gnetales > Gnetaceae > Gnetum > Gnetum montanum. The sequence continues at coordinate 253,262 of MNCI01037271.1, forward strand.
CACCATGCAGAAGGTAGGTTTTAATGTTGTTGTACCATTCTGGCATTCCTCTCATGCTTAGTGAAGAGATTTGCACTACTTGAATGATAGGGTTTGTACATTCCATCATTAAAACAAGCAAGGTGGCAAACTAATGTAGTGGCACGTGTAAAGTTAACGTGGCTAGTGCATCGGCTACTGTGTTTTCATTACGCAGCACGTGTTGGACGTTGGTCATTTTGAATTGTTTTAGAACATCTTTAGCCATATTGCAATAGGGCTGTAGATGCGCAGCTTTGCAGGTATAGACCCTTATGATTTGATTGATGAGGAGCATCAAATCTCCTTAGATTGCCAGGTGTTGAACATTGAGTTCCCTAGCTGTTAATAGTCCCCTGATGAGCCCCTCGTACTCTGCCATGTTGTTTGTATAGGGAAACACTAGACGGTAATCCAATGGGTAAACTTCCTTAGGGGAGAGCATAATGACGGTGGCAACACTGCCACCTTTAGTAGTCGAAGCTCCATTGAAGTATAATGTCACTTTGAGGCCTGTCGATACAGGGCTTAAACTATGTACATATTTGTTAGGAAATTCTTGCTCTATTGTAGCTTGATTGTTGATAGGTGATGTTGCAAGTTGGTCAGCTATCACTTGGCCCTTCATGGAAGAATGGCCAAGATAATATAAGTCAAATTCTGTGGTGATGGATTTCCATTGGGCTATCCTACTACTCTTGTATAGATTGTTTGTGATGGCCCAGTGAATTTTGTTCTTGCAAATTATATTGACCTGGCTATGGAAAAGACAATGTCTACATTTCTTAAGTGCAAAGATCAATGCCAAACAGTTACACTCTACTTCATGGTACCTCGTTTCATATGCAAACAGAGCGTGACATAGATAGTAAATAGGAACTTCTGATCCATCATCCCTTTTTTTGGCACAACAATGTAGCTATAGACATGTCTAAACGTGCTAGGTAAATGTAGGAAGGCTAATCTCTTTGTGGTGGGAAAATCGTTGGTAAGTGTAATAGCTCTTTCTTCAAATTCTCAAACGCATGCTAGTAGTCATCAATCCATTGGAAGTTAACACCCTTCTTGAGAATATGTTGCATAGGATGTAGTTTGTCTGTTAATTTTGAAATGAACCACTTGATAAATTGCAATCTACCCTACAACCCACGTAGTTATTTGAGGTTTGTAGGTGGTGCAAGCTTAATGATGGCTTTAACCTTGTCAGGGTTGACCTATATGCCAGTCTCCGATACCAAAAACCCCAACATGCATCTGGTTTTGACTCTGAACACATATTTTCTCTGGTTGAGCCTTAGGTCATGCTTGAGACATCATTTAAGGATTAACTCTAAGTCTTCTATGTGATCTTCTGACTTCTTAGATTTTACAACTATGTCGTCTACGTAGTCGTTCAGTTGCTCCAAGAGGTAATCGCTAAAGATATATGTCATGGAATGTTGATAAGTTTCCCCAGCATTTTTTAGTCCGAAAGACATCATGGTGTAACAAAAAGTTCCCCTAGGTATCATGAAAGTTGTGGCCAATTGATGTTCTAGGTTGATACATTTTTGTTTATAGCCTAAAAACCCATCCATGAAGGATAATAATGCGTGGCCAGCCATTGTATCGATGAGTTGGTCGATACTCAACAATGGGAAGATACCTTTAATCTTTGCCTTATTCAAATCGCGAAAGTTTATATAGATGCATATTTCTCTCATTTTCTTAGAGACAACTATGATGTTCAACACCCAGTCTGAATAATCTACTATGCAGATGAAACTAACTTGATATAGCTTGGTGATTTCATCACATACTACCAACGTGATTTTAGACTTAATCTTCCTTGCTTTCTGTCTAACACCTTTGACACTCGGGTCTAAGATAATGTTGTGTTGTATTAGTTATGGATCTAAACCTAATATTTCTTCATACGACCATGTGAACACTGCAATGTTATTTTGGGATGCTTGAGATATGTTACTCTGGGTCTGTTGGTTGAGGAGGGAGCTAACCTTCAGTGTTTTGCTTTCTCCTTTGTGCGTAACTACAAGGGTCTCAGTTAGGGGATCTTCGGTCACATCACTAGCCTCCAAGTCTAGGGTTCAGGAAAAATGTTCTGGTCAATCTAGGGATATTTCTAATGTTGCTATGCCAGTGTCGTAAAGGGAAGCATCAGTTCCAATCAGTGTAAGGTTGAGCTATCTAATAGTTTTCCCATACAGGCCTGTGAGGGCTAGGGGTGTGAGTAAAGCTGCATCCATTTGTGAATTGTCCTACAAAACTCCCAAGGATGGAAGTTGTTATATTGTTTTGTCAACCTGGTGGAATGATAGAAGATTTTTTTTTTTGTTTTTAGAAGTGTGTGTCAAAAAACAGAAAAAGGTTGCCAGTTTAAAGTCTTAGCGGACTGTTACAATGTGCATAACAAACCAAATTTCCTAGATGCTAGCGTAAATTTCTTGCAAACTATGATAGAGGATGCAACATGGTATGGTTAGTGTGTCAAAGTAGCTAATTTAGGATTTCATGTAGACCATAGTTAATGCGACTAGATTACAAGATGATAAGCTACACGTTAGTTTAGCGTCTTTTTGGACTGTTATCAATGCGATATCTACAGGATTAATGGTGTGATCTTCACACTTCATGTCACACTGACATACCTTCATTTCAGGAAAGTTCCACATCGACCTGACACAAAAACAACTAGTTTCAATCATCACGTTTATAAGTTGGTGGTTTTCCTTCAGAGCAGGCTATAAATGTAGAATCTTGAGTTAAGCTGAAGCGAAAGGAAAACAGAAGAGAAGTAGCAGGGAAGAAGAAATGGACAAGTTTGCTTGGATCATTTAGATGTAGCCATGGAACTGAAGACTAAAGGCCAACATGCCAAATTGGCAAGAATTGATGAGGTACAAGAAAGTTTGGGGTGAGCTTCAAAGGCGCGAGTCGAGACCCAGGAGGTTATGCCACTTGCCTAGTAAGTCGTTCCTCATCCTTTTTGCATGGTTGTTATAGCATCGCAATTGTATTTTTTTACAAGGTGTGTATTATTTTAGGCATTGATACTTGTCTATGAAGGCTAAGCTATTGAAGTTTGTAATGTTAGCCTTATCACTGTTTGTGATGATAGACCTTGCACCGTTGCAAGGGTTTGGTTGGTTTTGGGCAATAATTCGTAAACGTAATGCATAGTTGAAGGAGTCTGGGTATTGTATCTATGCGCAGTGTAGTTAACATTCTGTTATCTCACCCGTAATTGTTACATGTTACGCTAGGGCCAAATGCGATGTTACTTATATTGCCATTGCCACAGGCATACCTTGCATTACTGCAAGGGTTTTGGCAGTTTTGGTAATACCCCTATGGCGTAATGTGTAATTTTCTGGGAGCTAGGACAACGAGAGTCCTAGTGTTGCGTAATGAATTTTTATGAGTCTTCTTTGATTCATCTTGTTTTCATGTTGCTAGTATATCTGAGTTGTTTGTCTAATGATGGTGTGCTTTATTGTAAAGAATTACGCTAAAGCCTATCCTAATCATCTTGGACATCGTGGATGTTTTGTGTTGTTTGAATGTCCCTGCACCCAATGTTCCTCCTCCTCATGTTCATGTAGGAGAGGAGGTGGTTTGGTTTCAAAGAGCTGTACGAGAGTTTTTGCAATTTTTGTTGCATAATTTCAGCATAATTATCTACTTGCATTTATCAGTCTAGATGGCTGCCATCATCCTAGAGACACTACTGGTTGGATCAACATAGAGCATTTTAACATTTCTGGTGGATGGCTCAATCAAGACCATGAAAGAACAGGATCGTGAACAGAGCACCAAGGGTTTAAGGTATTTATCTTAGTTCTGGGATATGCCTAGGTTTGATTGGTATCATGCCTACAACATATTGTTCATGGCTCATCATATTACGATCTATTTTTAGAATCCACTTGGCATCGTGTATTATGCAGGTGGGTAAGTTCTTGCATGGNCAAAACGGCCATAAAGGAGTTCACTTCTATTGGCAATGTACGTTCTTGTGTCTTAGGACAACTAGGATTTGAAATCCCACACTATCCCATCCGTTATGTCAGATTTTTCACCAAGTGTAAAAATGCCGGATGGCTAGATAAAGAGTGAAATTTGGACCATCCTATCATTGTTGTGGATGTGTAAGTGCAAATCCCACCATTCCCTTCATCCTTTAGGAGTGGTAAATTATATTATGATGGTACTTTGTATAATCATATGGATGAAATTATATTATTTTCCCATTTTTCTCTAAACCATTACCTTATCTTTGTAGTTAGGAAATCAATGGAGGTCATGGTAATAGTATCTAGGCATGAAATGAGTAGTCTCTTCTTTCGTTATGGTGACATAAAAGAAGCACAACATTGGCTCTATCATAGGGCAGCCCCAGCTACCATAACCCATAACCTCTAGAAAGTTGGACTGATGGAGTTGTTCTTTGCTACAACCCCTAATGTCACTGTAACTGAAATGCTAACCGTAGTTGACTCTTTTAGTGAAGGAGCCGAGTGTCTTCACATGCCCGTGCATAACATGCATGTGAATTTTGATATTAATGCTCAACTATTCATTGACTTTTTTGGTGTTCTTCATGATGGTCCTCCAATAGATGAAAGATCAAAGAGGAGTTCTAAGCATCAAAAGGACACAGAGGAATGGCTAGGGGTCAAAAAGGAACTCAAAGGCATCCTTGCCAACAAAATCAAGATAAAGGTGGCCAATACCATTTATCCTCTTTTCTGAGCTCGCACCTTCACCAAGCTACTTTCCTAAGGTAGAATCCTTACCATAGAGTAGGCTCAGATTATGCAAGAGGTCATGGAGGAGGGGACAAAATATAATTGGGCTAGCTACCTAGCTGAAGGCATGCAGGCTAAAATGGTCAAGCTTCGCAAGAAGCTTGAGTCTTGTTTCAATGTGCATTTTACCTTCTTCATAGCTTGCTTTTGATGCTTTGCTAAATTTTTGGTGGTTCATAGGGATGGTGTTTGGGTGTAGCAAGACTGCAACTAGATTTCCAAACTATGGATATCCCAGGTCTTTCACACCATCTGGTCCTATGATCCCCCTGAAGGAATCGGGGAGTCATTTTCAATAATGACTAAAAATCTGGCGGTGCCTCCAATGTGAGGCCAAGACAGTGTGGATGGGGCACTCCCTTCATACACTGGTAGTGTATCAAGAGGGAAGTACCTAGTAGCTAAAATAGTAACTTTGCTAGTGCAGCGGAAGAGACCTCGTCTGGCTAAGGAGCTTGCTGGTTTGACAGGCATGGGAGAAAGAGGGATGTAGATTAAGTTTCATAGGAACAATCCCCTAGCTAGTAAGTAGAGAAATGCATGATTAATTTATATATGTGTTATGCTATGTATAGACATTGTTGCGTCATGTAGCATTTATAGAAAGTAAATGAAATTTTTTTTGACTACCATGGTGTTCGATAGACAAAGGGAAAGGTCTGGAGAAGTTGACCCTTGAAACAAGGGCCATAGTTTTACTACGTGGAGAAGGGGCCCCAATTTTGGAAAAGGAGGCCCATATCAATAAAGTAGGTGGCACACAGGTTCCTGTGCCCAAATAAGAGACAATAGTAGAGGATGCCGAGGTCCTTTCAGCTAGGCTAGAAAAAGGTAAGCGGTTTATCACTAGTGAGTTTGGCTTTCGTCGAATGGTAAACTTTACGCTACTACTCCTGGTGGTTTAATTGTTGAGTCATTGTAACTTCTCAGTTACCTTTATGTCTAATTTATTTTACATAGTAGGTAATAAGGGTGTGCCCTCGTCAGTAATGCCAACTCAACCTTGGGGTGAGTTTCCCAATAAATTCGCTTTTATGGAGGGCATCATGAATGATATGATCAGTCGTTTAGAGGAAGTCAATCCTGAAATTGGTATGTCATTATCATTATTTAGAGATTGTTGGCATTGCGGCATTACTTTATTTGGTTGCGTCCAACTGCTATTTTTTATGTTATAGGATCTCACCTTAGATGGGATCCCATAGAGCCCGTTGACCTAGACACTATCCCCGAGCCCTCACCAGAGGTGACCATAGTGCCATGCAATGTTTATGATGAAATGCATAAATATGCACTACACTTGGCCTGATCTTTATGGGGGTGTTAGAACATCAATGAGGATATTTGGAAGAGGCTGCAAAAAATAGAAAATAAAAAAATAGCCCTAAATGATAGGGTTGAGGATTTGACGTCTCGAAATGAATTTTTGCAAGCCCAGGAGACCAATGATGGGAATTGGCAAATAGCTGTGATTGACTATGCCCATTATTGGATGGTCATCAAAAATAGTGTCTGAGATAGCCATGAGCTCATTGAGCATTGGATGCAAATGGATCTCTTAACTCAGAAGAACCAAGACTGGAAGGACTTTAGCGCAAGGGTCCAAGCATGGGGAAAAGGCACAAAAGGATCATAAACATGTATATAGGCAAGAAAGTGCCACCTACTATCAACACTACAGGGATTCTATTGTTGAAGTGTGATCCCTACAGCTATTCCTCTATGTCATCGGTGCCTCTGGAGCATATGAAAAGTTCCAGGAGCAAGTGAGGGTAAGCGCCTCCCTAGATAGAGAAATAACTCTCCCTGGCAGGGAAACTACCATTCCTTCCTTCTTCCCTGAACCTCCCCAATGGACTCCTATGGAAAAGAGGAAGGTTAAGGCTGGAACTAACCTGGGAGATGGTGTTTGGTTAGATGTTATTGAGGAAGAGATCATGGAACATCTATGGGTTGGTTTAGAATAAATTTCTTTCGTGACTAATGCTGAACCTTCATAGGTAAATCATAGGACTATTGTATCCTTATCGTACATAGTTTTGTTGGTGATGCTAACACGTGCTTTTATGCCAAGTCATAAGATCAATGTGAAGAGGGTCATCATAGAGAAGAGCATAATGGAGATGATGGTGCTCAAGAAGAGGATCTCCATGAGGAGGAGTGATGCAAAGATGATCAATCTCATGGAAAGGGTCTCTATGAGGAAGAACTTCATAGGGAGGATCACACTCACGAGGAGGCACCACTCGAAGAAGGTCCTTACGAGGATGATCTTCATGAGGTGAAGGTGGACTTGAATGATACAAGTGGCAATGGCAACAAAGGAGATATATAGCGTGGCTATATTTAGCCAAGATTTTATTGTAATGAAATGAAGTTAAATACAATGTTTCTTCGATCTTTTTGATACGAGATTTTAGTTTAGTTTTGAAATAAATAATACTATCAGAAAGATCATATATTTCAAGTCACTCTTAGGTCATAGCGGGCTGTAACTAGTTTAAGGCCATTTCGGGCTGTAATTATTGCAAGCATAAAGCGTAAATGAAATTGCTAGTTTTAGGCCATAGTGGGCCACAACTAGTTTAAGGCCATTTCGGACCATAATTATTGCAAGCGTAAAGCATAAATGAAATTTCTAGTTTTAGGCCATAGCGGGCCATAACTAGTTTAAGGCCACTTTGGGCTATAATTATTGCAAGTGTAAAGTGTAAAGAAAATTGCTAGTTTTACACCATAGTAGGCTGTAACTAGTTTAAGGCCATTTTAGGCCGTAACTAGTTTAAGGCCATTTCGGGCCATAACTATTGTGAGTGTAGAGAGTAAATGAAATGATAATGCAACAAGGAAGAGTATAATTTGAATAGCCAGAAACAATGTGGACCAATGTGATATGTTAGGTCAAATTGTTTCTTTACTAGTTTCGTAGCTGCCTCTTGATTGTTTTTAGTTTTGGCGATGCGTATGTATGAGGAGGTTTATTACTCCATTCCTATACACCACCATTTTTCCCTTGAAAAGGAAATTTAGCCCAAATCAAGCGATTGTCAGCCATTATGTCAACCTGGTCATGTATTAGGATAGGAGATTGATCTTCATGGATTTCGATTTCTCAGCCCCCTTCCATTTCTACATTATTAACAACTTGAGGGATCATCTTATCACCATGGATGATCACTTCTCCCCCTATGTAGGGCAAGTGGATTTCCTGATGAATGGGTGATGAAACTGCCCTTAGTTGAGCCAACCAAGATCTTCCCAAAATTAGGTTGAAGCTAGCCATCTCCTTGACGACAATGAACATTGCATCTATGGGGAATTGATCCCCCACTATGAAGTTGATGTGCATCATTCCTTTGGCCTACACCTATGCCCCATTAAATGAATTCAAACATGACATTGTCATGGGATTGATCTAGTTGATCAAACCTAGTTTATCCACTATAGGGTATGGAATGACATTGACAGCTACCCAATCATCTACGTGTATTCTCTAGATTCAGTATTGGCCGACCCGGATAGTGATGAACATGGATGCTTTTGTTACTTGACCTTTCTCTGGGTCATCCTTAATGAATTTTTCATGAAAAGTTAGTAGGGAAGGCTATGTCTGTTCAGTGGTGAGGGGAAGCATAATTGAATGGATTGCTTCTTCATCTGCTGGCAAGATTTCATCCACAGGTATGGATGTTAGCATGCAAACCATGGCCTCACGATGATTTTGTGATGTCATCAGCAAGTCATAGAGGCTCAACGTTGTATTTTTTTTTTGTTTTAGAGCCTGCTTAATTTGCATAAAAGCATTGAGAAGATCACACCCACAATGTGGTTGTTTATCACTCTTTTCTTCTTCCATTCATCCTAGGAGATGAATCTCTCAGGGAGGCACAACCTCTAGTTGAGGGTTTTGTCCTCTGGGATAGGGAGAAGATGGCTATATTTGCACAACATTGTCCTTTTCAAGGGAAGAAGGAGTTGAGTGCACTGATGTGAGAGGTGTAGGATTAGGAAACCCCAGGGTAAGACAATCCTTGGTTACTTTTTCTGTCACACGATCCTCTCCTCTCATTATAGGTCGAGGTCAGGGCATTGACTTAGATGTTTTCCCTTATGTAGCAGGGGCATGTGATGGCTTTAGAGGACAAAAGGTTGTCACTGAACTGCACCCATTGATGTTGATGGGCTTACCATCTAGGATAGGTGAGGAGATGCATGTAGCACAAAGGGTTTCTTTGGCTATGACTAACCCACGCCCTCCACACTCATTACGTTAATGGTGTACCCTATGTTATTTTTTTTAACGGGTCCTAGTACACATGCATGGATTGGTTTTCTAAAAAAATTGGGCTACTGCTATCTAAGATTAGTTTTCCCTAATCGATCATGTGTTGAATATCATCTTTCAATGCCCAGCAGTAATCTGTGTCATGGCCATACAATTGATGGTAGTCATAGAAATGATCTAGCCTAATGTTTTTAGGGACTGGCGGTTTGTTTGGCAAGGCCAAGGAGGGGTTCTTAAGTAGCTAAAAATGCCATCTATGGCATTTTAGACCCTCCTCAAACACCTTCTTATGTTGAATATGACCAATTCCCAGTAATTTCTTCAGAAGTTTCGAAGGCTTTACAGGCAGGGCTGCATATTTCAAGCAGTCTTTACACTTAAAATTTGGCCTTGGCTATGAGGGTGCCTTATGGGAAGGTGATATTTCTTGGTTGATACTATTTGAGCTTGTCATGGGCTCAGCAGATGCCATAGATACCTTTTTGTTGTTATTTTTTCTTTTATCCCATTCGGCTATAGCCGCTACCATTATTGTTGCAGCTTTGCCCTTGTCTTTACCCTTGTTATGCACATTTTTGTTGAACCACATATATTGGGTCTTTGCTAGCGTCTACCACATCTTGAATGCTCTTAGTCTGAGCAAAGGCTTGGCTGAGGAAACGGGAAGCAAGGTAATACAGTTTAGACTTAATGAAGTTGTTAACTTTCCCCTTGAAGATTGCCAACAAATGAGCCTCCATGATAGGTTCACGGATCTCGTTCAAGGTGGCACTCCACCACTGTATAAACTTTTGAACTGGTTCGAGCAGATCTTGCTTGACTTCCATTAGTTCATCCAACATAACTTCTAGTTTCAAATTATATTTGAAATGAGTCACAAGCTAGGTTAACAACTCTTCCAAGGTTGAGATGGAAGAGCATGGGAGTGCACGATACTAGTCTAAAGCTTTTCCTATTAGGGACATAACAAAGACTCAGATGATGGTATGTGGCCATTTTTTCAATAGTAATGATTCCTAAAAAGGTGACTAGATGGGCATTGGGATCACCTTCCCCATTGTATTTCATAAAATGGGGAAGTGTCATCCCTAGAGGTAACAATAGAAAAGGTACTATCAGATTAATAGGGTAGTCATGGTAAAAATCCATGACCTTTATTGCATTGGAACCAGTAGCTTTGAGGTGTTTAACATCCTTAGTAAGGGTCTGAATATGCTGGAAGGCTTGATCTCGACCCATGGATGAGGCAGTTGCCTGAGAAATAATAGGATGAGCCACACTGGGTGGTGGGATAGAGGTGGCAATTTGGCCTGTATGCGATGTTATCGGGACTGCCCCTACTCACAATGCCACTTGTGACATCCACCACCTGGTAGGTGGTGCAGATAGAGCGGCTACTGTCGATTGTACCATGGGATGTGTTGTTTGTGTGGTTGGAAGCACAGACGATGACCCTATAGTAGGGTTTAATGTATGTAGGACTTGGTGCTGATGATGATGAATATGTGACATCTATGTAGGTTGTGCTACAAAGGATGATGTATTTGGCCACCATGCGGTAATGGTGGGCCCTATCGTATAAGTCAAAAGGAATGCAGGGGCTATGTGCAATTGCGAAGTAGGAGCCATGTGCACATATGGTGACATAGGCACAGGTATGCGATGAGATGGATTAGCTAACTACGTTTGTGGAAGGGTGATTTGTGAAGGAAGACCACCTGGGCAAGTAGTCAGGGAGAAAAGATGTGGTTGAGGTGAATGCGGGATGCAGTTAGCATTAGATAACGTCAAGGGCATGGTGACCATGAACAACAGATTTTCACGAGATGCTGTGGAGGGAGGGGCCACAGCAAAACTAGCATGACTACCTCCCTCAGAATGGGAGTCTAGGTCCTCTTACCCATCAGAAGTGCCTCGTTGTGAAACAAATCTTCTCGTTGTTCTATCGACGCCTTGGCCATCAACATTTGATCTAAGATCCACTGTTGTTGGTTTGTTAGGGGTATAGTGGCATTAGGTGAAGGAATAAATTCCTTCCCATTGTAGTATATGAACTTGTATTCATGTTTCTCTTCGAGTTCTTATGGATACATGGGAAAATTTTCTGTAAATTTAGCTCAAAGAAAATTGTAATGTTCCTTACATTGAGCGTGTCCCTTGGGTTCTTTGTTTTGGATCTTGAGGAATCTACGTGGTCAAGCCAGACTGGTTGGTAGCTCAACCATAGGAGACGTGGCTTGCAGTGTGCAAGGGATTTTGAGATTAGCAGTGTTAACAGTGGCGGTTGATGCAACCATTCTCTTCACAGCTGGAGAGTAATAACAACAAAGATAAGGATCGCAAGGGGAAGGGCAAGCCAAAGCAAAAATGGGCTTTCTATCCTACAGGATTCCAGAGGAATCGTCGAAGTGACTGATCTGCATCACATGATTTTGTAAGCGACCACAAAGGTATTACATTTACATCAATTGAAAATGGGTACAGATAGCTTACAGGACTACCCGTGAAATGCGGATCGGAGGTTCAAGCCCTCCTTCTAGTGCTCGAAAACTGTAACGACAGAAAACGTCGGTCGCTGGAAATACTGAACAAATTTCCATGTACACAGTTCCAACCTCGAATTTGCGAGAGGATTGTGCTAAAGAAAATGAATTCGAGGTGCCCTAAATGGTCTTGTTGATTAGACAGGGACTTACTTAATTAATAAATTTTGTAATGTTCAGATGATGAGGTGACAATTTCGGTGGGAAAGTATGATATTGATAACATCTAAGGCAATGAGGACGATGTAGATGATACAAAATGATTGTAAACCATATATAAGTAGGATGCTACGAATTGAATTTATAGAATGTGCGATCCTAAGATCTAGGATTTAGCTTATGGACAAATATGTTGAATACAATGGTTGTAGGTGGGCTTCAGTTTAGACAAAGTACATGCCATGAACTAGAAAAAAAAATATTCAGGGGTAAAGCAAGCAAAAAATTTGATCTACCTTTGTTCTAGCCAATCTAGGCACATGGGTTAGGCTCAAAGAAAAATGTTTGCCACTTGAACTTTTGCCAGTCACCGTTGATGCTCTTCTATTGCCAGATCTTTCTTGTCCTCTCACCAGTCTTGCCAACAGTTACCAATCTCCAGAATTACCTCCTGTTGATCATTATCAACTAAAGTATTTATAAGATTAGGGTTGATATAAGAACACGGTTTACATGACATGTGTCCTGGGCACACAAAATACCATTGACCTGATGTGCGATAGTGGAAATTTTCAATTTTACGCTACATTACACTCTGAAGCGTAGTGTTGCATAATCTACCCTTGTCGGAGCTTCGGTAACAGATTGTTGTGTGGTTACGTTGCAATACGCTGGGGATGAAATCAATTGTTTGTTTGCATTACACTGTGTTACGCTTCATTACGCTGCATAGCGTAATCTAGCATAATATGTCAAAAGTTAGGATTTTCAATCATGGCCAGCTTGCAGAGTCGAGGTGTTACTGCTGTGCATTCTTTGTTTCTATTCAGTCTTGAAGTCTACTACACCAAGCTACGTAGCATAGTGTAGCTAGTCCTTAACCAAAAGAAGATGACTTGTTGGAATGCACCATCCATGAATTCCTTTACCCAACTTCGAGACATTGCTTAGCCCTCGAGGTCTCAAAATTTAACAGTGTTTCAAAAGGTGGCTCAAGTACTTGGTTTTCTATCAAGAACTAAAATGATGATTTGCAACTAAGAGATTGCGAATTAGAATCACACTAGAAATATTAAAGTATTATGGATTTTAAAGTATCTTTTGTAATTCTTTACATTCTTGTATAATTCTTAAGCTTTCATGTTAGCCATAGTATCATTAGGATATATCCTGTATAATTAAACATAGAAGAAGTAGATCTTTTAATAATGCACCCAGAGGTTCAATTCTTGCTTGTGCTTCCACATATAGTACCAGTGGAGTAGCCAGTATATCTACCTTGTGTAAGTAGAGGTTATGCTACTAGCTCTAATTATCTTACCTTAGGTAGTAAAATCTATCAATGATACTTTATGTAAATATTTCAAGTAACATTACCCAAGAGAAGATGCAGTTAGGGTCTGTAAAATAAGGTGATAAAAGTAATGTTCATGACCACTGAAATGTTTACCAATGAACACATTTTCCAATGACATTTGTATGCTATCATGATTCCAAATGCAAGGAGAACAAACTGATGCTAGAGTTGGCCAAGCTGGATTACAATATTTTGTAGGCCGTGTTCCAGAGCAAATTAAATGAGATATCTGGGTCCATATTTGGTATGCAACTGCAAAGCAACCAATTCATTTTCTACAATGTTTAACCATTATAATTGGTAATGTATATCCTCCAGCAATAATTAATATCATATAACCAATTTTGTAACTCTGTGACATATGGTGGATTGGCTTTGAAGGGATAGGCTTGTTTAATATTTCTTTTGGCCAGCATGCAGTGTCTACCAGGAAGAGTTGTAGCCAGTTAGATCAGTTTTCACTAAGTTTGCCATTTTGACAACCATCCTCAATGATATATATGATGTATATGCAACACACCAAGAAAAAAAAACAAGTTACAGAGACTATGTAGAGGTAAAAATAAACAAAAAAATTAAAATTTACATTTTACATGTAAATTATTGTAGGTTAAAAAGTATCCTATAATATATATCTTAAGGCTATAATTTTATCTAATGAAAAATTAAGATAAGGACATGGCATATAAATACTAGAAAATGATGTTAGAAATTACTATATTGATAAAGTAAGATTTGAAATGTAATAAGATTTATATTTACAATAAAATAATATTTTTAAAGTAGTTACTCTTATTTTCTAAAATTGAAATTTTACTTAATTCATTAAGACCTTTTTAGATTTATGGATAGCAGATCAACACTACTTTTAGAATTCTTTCTATGTAATGTTTTCCCTATAAATGAGGGTTACCCATTCAAGTTTAACTTATGCCATTTTGGTTTTAATCTTTTAATGTACCTATCACACTACATGTAAAATTCTACTTCTTTTAAAAGTTCTTCATTTTTTTTAAAAAAAATTAAATGATCCTATAACCTTATAAACAACTCAAAACTCTATTAATACATCTTATGCCATCACCAATCCAAGCGTAAACTATTTGTAAGATTTTGAAAATATTTTAGTGTAATAAAATGTGGTTTGTAGTTTTCCAAACTCTGTTCCAAATATAAGTAATTAAGAGGTAATTAAGAGGTAGGCAAAAAGATATTCTATCTATATCTTGTCATTATGAAATGTCTTTATGTAATTGTTTGTTTCTAACACCTTTTTTTGCTTTTCAAATCATTTAGGTAATTTCTTCATCTTATCTTAATTCTTTTTACTTATCTTTCTTAATTTTACATAAATAAACCATCACAGGTAAAATTCATCTCATTAGTAATAATGTTATTTATTCTTTTTTTTTCTTTGAGAAATCAATGGAGATCAATCTAGCATGTGTCTTTGGAAAAACAAAATAGTATAATCAACATCTTACAAGCATTCTTAAAATGTAATTTTTGTAAAACCGAAATATTAATTAATTAATACCTTTTTTAAGACCAAGCCCACATCCTAGATGTACATATATAGTAAGAGGTGAATAAAAAACTTTTCTGCTTACAGAAAACCAAGAAGGTAAAAATAGAAATCTTCATCAATACTAAATATAAATTACTATCCCCATTCCTTTTCTATAATTCTGATTACATAATATTTGGCATAGTAAATGAATTGGATGCATGTACTTTCCCTGGGAGTGATTGAGAGAAGTCTGTTCCTGGTTTTCATTATTCGTGAGGTCGGTCCCGAGTGAGGGTTTGTTAGGAGTGCTTTATCAGTCCTGAACAGATATGTTTGAAGGCAATGTAACCCTAATAAACAACGCAGGTGATTTTGGAGTATAGAATAAATTTTTGAAACTCTGGTGCTACAAAAGCACTAACGATCGAGCTAAAATACTATATATTTAGTTTAGCAGTTGCTCCTCATGCTGCAGACGCAATGTCTCTCTGCTGGATTCGGCGGGAGATGCCATCAAAATTTCAATAAAGTTCATATTCAAAGCAATGTCGCAACTGGCTCAGGAATGCAGTGAGATCCAGCATGGTAACATGGAACCATATTTATCCAAGCAGTAAGTACCTAAATATCCAGCTCCTCAAATCATTGTCCAGTATTTAATTTTGCAGGGCAGCCTTCCTATTTTTTTTTTCTCCCCTCCCTGTTCTGCAAATCTATTTAGGATAACTTTGCTTATGATTTTCTTTTTGCTTTTGCTTGGTTAGTTATCAATATTTCTCTTTTGGGTTTTAGCCATAGGTGGTGGCGGAGAAGTACCAGGAAAAGAGAGATTGGTGCGAAGCAAAATACTCATCCGGGCTGCAAGAATACATGAAGCTTGCGATTCCAAGGACAACTCTTCTGCTGCACTCACTCACTAGGTGCAAAACTTGCAGCATCCCTCACTAGGTGCAAACCTTGCAGCATCCCGTGGATAGGTGCAAAACTTGCAGCATCCCTCACTAGGTGCAAAACTTGCAGCATCCCGTGGGTATCCAGTGAAGTTGCTCTAGCGAGAGCTTCTAACACCATGCCTTTTGGATGTACTGGTTAATAAAAGTGGTAGACTGAGGGACGATATTGCAGAAGCTTTAGCTGATGACGTAAGTATGCTGGTATTTTCTTACGATTTGTTTCTTAAAACAAACTTTAAGGTTTAAAACTTCTTTTTTCATCATCAGTGTGCTTTTATCTCAACACCATGGCTAAAGGTAATCTAAGAACGAAAGACTGTCTCGTCTGGCCATAACTACTTTGAAATATTAAAAATTGAAAGAAAAACCATGTATAACTGTCTTTCTTGTGAATATGTGATGCGTCATGCGAATTTGAATTTGATTCTAGTATGTATATTTTCTTAATGATGTCAAATATTTTGAATTTGATTCTAGTATGTATATTTTTTTAATGATGTCAAATATTATTAATGCACAAAGACTAAGGGAGAGGTGAACGCGGTACACACTCACATGAAAGATCACCCTGAGTGCAGCTTAGAGGAAGCCGCTCAAAGATTGATGCAGGAAAATAGAGAAATTATAAGACAGGCAACTCACTTATATTGGGATCCATGTGCTGACGAGGAGGTTGAGAAAGGTGTTCCTGTTGCAGCAAGATTTGAAATTCTAAGAACTTTGAACCTCAAATACATGTGGGCAGATGGTTTTGCTGTCACCGACCCACGTCTACGTCCTATTATTCAACTTGTTTTGTTTGATCCTGTCACTATTTAGGTTTCTCCGGGAAGGCAGTGGTTCTGCTAAGCGGCAGTGAGTTTACCTTTCCCGTTTTAGATTACTTAAATAAAAATTAATGGGTGTTGATTAACTGTATCTTTAGTATCCAAAAATAGAATTAGAGCTTGCTCTAGGTAGGAACCATAAAGTATTTCTAATTTTGAATTTGATTTAGAAATTTGATTTAGAATCTATTTATAAGGTGCATTGGTAACAAATTATGATAGTTGACATGCCATTTGCAATATCATTGAAGTTAGACCAATGAAATAGCATTACTACATAAGAAATATTATTGTTTTCCTAACAATATAAAAAAAGTAACTTTAGAATAGCTATAGCTTGACGATGATTATTAATCACAATAGATAGAAAGTAAAAGAAAAAATGTTAATAGTAACGAATGGGGAAGCTAAACTTTAAATACGAGTACAACAATTTCTTTTAANAAATGGGGAAGCTAAACTTTAAATACGAGTACAACAATTTCTTTTAATTTGTAGTAATTCCAAAGTATATGCAAAATGTATTAAATTCCCTGCAAGGACATGAGGGAATGTGCAATCTAAAATATTGAAGCCTAGAATTCATAGGCAAACCATTATTTAACAAATACTAGTAAAAAAAATTTATTTTTGATTGCCAACATATTTTTCACACATTTATGAAAGTGCTTCTCCACCATTCATGACTCTAATTTAGACTCTACTTGGAAGCTTAAACATTACAAGGTATAGAAGAATGAGATCTTCACTTCAGAACCTAAATGTTAGAAAGTTCATTAATGAAATTATGCTACGAAAATATCATTATTATCATAATCATTATCATCCTAGCCTTGTCCCAACAAAATGGGGTAAATATATGAGTTCTTTTCTACCATTCAACTCTATGAAGTGCTAGATCTTTATTTAATTGCAATTTCTTTAAATCATTTTCAAATATTTTTTTCTATTTCTTTTTTTTGTCTTCCTTTTGATGGTTTTCCTATAACAATGATGTAGAAACCTTTTTTCTATAGGCTTTCTAATCATCTTTGCACATGTTTAAACCATCTAAGCCACCATTCTTGTAGCTTATTGAAAATAGAAGATACTTCAGGTGTTTCTCTAATGCATATATTATGCAATTTAACTCTTTTGGTAATATTCAACATCCATCTAAGTATTCACTTTTTTGCCATACTAATTTTTTGTTCATGCCTCTTTTGTAATTCCCAAGATTCAACATCCTACCTTTGTATAGAGAATTTTTCTTAAAAATGATGACATAAAACGATGTAAAATGAAGGTTGATTTAGATGCATTTGTCCACCAGAGAAAATGAGGCAAGATTTTATTAAATGTAAGGTTTATAGCCCTTGAGTTGCAATCCTACATTCTTTAACTTTGTGAGGCTAAAATATGCCTCATAAGTTTCTATTGCCTTACTTACCAATTGAAAAAGCAATGTCATGTCTATATGTGGGTGTGGGAAGGCTAAAAATGCCTTGGGGTCTACCAAATTTGGCATTTTCATGGATTTTTATGGGGGTATAGCCTGAACTACACTGGACTTGTCTGCACCCATATGAGGAACACTTACAGAAGGTGCAATCATGGTCCTCTACTACAGTCACGCTTCCTGTGTAGCTGGTGTATCATACTGCTATGCAGTTTCTTTCCACTACTACTACACATTATTTCTTCTTTTCTACATCATACACACCATCATTCCATGTAGTCTATAGCTTCATTCCTTATCTACTACTTTGCTTCATTGTCCTTTCTTGCATGCTCTCCTATGGGTTGCTAATATTATGTATGTGTATGTATGTTTATAACCCTTTTGGTCATTCATTTTAATAGAGGTTTTACATTCTACCACTTCCTCCATATAACTTTTAGAAAGGGAGGTCCTTAAATAGCAAAAGGAATATGAGCCAAAATCCTACTCTAAATAATTATGATATAAGGAAGAAGAGAAGATTATTAATGAGGATAAATGCATTTGATGTAACAAACTAAGAAATATCAATAATCTTTTGCTTGGATGTTTTACAATAAATCTAATTTTTCTAAATCTATCTTTAATTTTTCTTTGATAGACATGGTTTCTTAATAATTCTCCTAAAGGGGTTCTAAATTGCTGCTGACTTCTTCAAATCGTACTGATATTTTTGCTTCTTTTATTAATGTAGAAACTTTTGTTGATTCTCATAATACAAATTTATAAGTTAGTAAGGAAAAAATTTGTGAGCCTCCTTTTACCAATGTTGATATAACTAAGACACCAAATTTTTTCTTTCTGACAATGTTTATGAGTTACTAATTGCTAATCATACATCAAAATATGTGATAATTAAAATTTTAGTTTATCTATTGGTAAATAAATTTTTTTACATCAACCATGATATTGTATCTCTATTTACGATGTTGTAGATGTGATGTAGTAGACCATAGTCAGGCTTATAAATACAAGCACACGATCATGTCAAACTAACATTTTGATTAGTCTATAATGAGATTCTTGTACATTTCATGATCTTAGAATTAGTTGTAAGTGCCTGCAACTGCACATGATACTAATGAAAGCATTGAAAAAATTTATGTTGAAGAAAATTAGAATGGATTGATGCAAACTAGACTCTCTTATGTTCATCTTAATCCATATTATCTAGACCTTACTTTCATATTCCATTAAGGAAAATAGGTCAAGTGGAGAAACCTACATGGTAACCTAATACTCTTACCAAACTGTTCAAAACCATATATGCTTCAGGTAGCGTTACTTAGATCTAGTTTTGGTCATACTCATGGAGGCTATTAAGTTATAAAGAACATGACTAGATCATAGTAGTCAAATGAAGCCCAAACAAAAAGAGATGCAATAATGGAACTAAGATATGTCTTAAAAAAAAGGTGTGACTTTAAAGTGATATTACTCTCACAAGTAGAAGATGTTAAATATCTATATGAAAAGTCTTACCATTACCATTAATCCAATTTTCAACCACATATTCCATACATTGAAGATCCTATGCACCAAAAGCTATGCCCTTCCTTAGTAGAAACTCTTGAAAGGGGTGAGGAAGACCCCTAATGAAGGAGGGGCCCTAGGCCAAGGATCTTTAATAAATCAAAAAAAGATGAAGGATTGGACCATAGAAGGATGGCAAGCTAACATTGCTCTCCAAGTCTTCTATTATTTTCATCACTCATTTTTAGACTTTAACAAAGATGAACAAAGACATAAAGATCAAGATTTTTAGAGGAGTCATGATAGGATGACTAATAGAAAGAGAAGAAGCGATCATGATAGATACCTAGAAATAGATAGATATCTTAATGAAGATGAGATGAAGAAGAAGAAGAAAGGGAAAGAAGAGGACATATAAGAAGAAATAATGGAGAGTAGTGGATAAGTTATTGCTATAATAGATATGACAAAGCTAAAGACTAAAATAAACCCCTGCTAGCCAAAAGAGGCATGATTAGTATGAAAGAAGTTGTGTACATTCCTATAAGGTATCGAAGGGATAGTTGTATATCCACAATATTACTTTCTAGCCATTCATGATTATTGTTCCCTACAAAATTTTAAGAATGATTGGTAGAAATTGAAATCATTGCCAAGAATGCTTATCAGAAAAGTAGAAAGTTAGTATAGATCATTGGAATTGGAATCCATTTGTATATGGAGAACAATGCTAGAACTATTTAATGATAAGTATTAGACATATTTGATAGTCTCTAATTTGAGAAAACAAATATAAGTATGAAAACAAAAGACGTATGAATTTCTTGATGTAGCTATGGGTAGATACTACTCACTTTTATGTCGATGCATGGAACATGTATTATCTCAAATGGAGCATCTTAGACACATAATTGATGGGTTAAGAAACAAGGCTTAAGAGACTCTTGGTATATATGCCCAAGAAAGATTATTTGAGATGAGAGCCCATCACATACAAAGACTATTAAATAAAGATACTAAAGAAGAAGGAGAATTAAGAAAGAGAGAATCAACTAAAGAATATAATAGATATCCTTCTGTTTAAAAAGGGATAACCTAAGAGGAATCCATGGAAGACATGATTCAGAGAAAAACCTTGTCAATACAAAAGTCTATTAATGATATTGCAACGAAGGTGCTGTGGGGCTTAGTAGATGAAAAATTTATAATTACATTAAGAGTTTTGAAAGAAAAGATTGAGCAACCATTAATCAAAGGGAAATATAGAAGCAAAAAGAAAGATACTATACATGATAATAGAAGAACAAAGGAAAATTTGCTGCTATAGAATAGGTTACTAATTTATTTTCTAAATAAGAAAGTAAGTGTGATTTATGCTATTATGAACATCCTAAGGGATGTTTTCTAGTCATGATTCATCTATAAGAATTAGGGGCATACACATTGAATCCAATGTTTGTTGAGAAGCAAATGACCAAGAGGTTATCATATCCACAAAGTTACTATAGAGAACCTTATTAGTAACAATCATATTATCTTAGTGGGGTTCATCCACAACCTCAATAGTAGTAACATTAGTAGTGGTAAAATTAATAGTTATGGAAGATGCCACTAGCAAGGTAGTAATATCCATATAGATAACTAAACTCCTTTAACAAATATGTCTAGCAACATGTGTCACTAAGAAATGTTTTGAATCATGTTTCTTACTAGTATTATCTCACATAGTATTACAAGCCCACAACTCCACGTGTAGAATTACTATCATACATACCTTATTCTACAGTACATCACTCTTAATAACCTCCTAATTTGTTACCTCTAGTATCACCACCAACCATGCAAGATGAACTACCTACCAAACCATAATAAAAGAATTCAATAAGTGTAGTTAGTACATAAGAAGACGACTATCATTTATTATGATCTTAAAACAAAGAAGTGTCCTTTCTACAAGGAAAGTTCAAAAAGAGTTGGTAAGACTAGGATTTCATCTAATCCAACCAAAAGAGATATGACTTTGACTCTAGCCTCACTCTCTACTACATCAATACCTATCATAAAAATCATGCATAAACTACAACAAAGCAAAAATCTCATGACTATCATGCTTATTCAAATAGTAAGCCAATGGATTAAATTAAGCATACTTTTCAAGAAGAGAATTGATCCTAGTTGCCACTTAATTTATCTTCAAATTATAGGGAATGATCCATATAAAGGTATTTTTAAATTTAGA
>MNCI01037278.1:0-27002 GCA_015680685.1 Gnetum montanum
CTAAGTTTTTCTCCTTAATTATGCTTTTTCTCACCATAAAAGCAATCCCAATGGTCTCTTACATCCTCTAGGGTACATGACATTGTGCACATGCATGGGTCACTCTGTAAGGACAAATCAAAGTGGGTCTTGGAAATTTATGGTGTTAGAATTTCATAAATGTTAAGGATCTTGTTGATGTGTGGATTTGAGTCACACAGCAATGCCCTCAAAAAACTCATTTAAAAGACAAAAGCCTAGAGCATCTCCCATATGAGCATGGAAATCTAGGAATAGTCAAAGCTAGTAAAGCATATGTAGAATTTAAATGATTAATAAACAAATGATTATAGTTAATGATGTTGCTACAAATTTTGAAATCATTAGCTAGAATAGATTTGAAAACTAATTAGAAAGAAGAAATTATGAAATGATTAATAGAAAAATGATTATAGTTAACGATACTACTACAAATTCTGAAATCATTTGCAAAATAAATTCGAAAACTAATTAGAGAGAAGAAATTATCAACTTGGCTAGGAATTTTGCATAAACAATAACCATGAATTAAAAAGGTTTTGAAAATGGACATACAATTAAACAGTAACTCACAAGAATTGAAGGGAAAAATAAAAAAAAATCTCCACATGAGCGGAAAGCTTTGTCATCAAACAATTTCTTTGTACTGCTCATGACTAAGTTTACAATAATGACCATAGCACATAGTTCTTAAGCAACATACCGAAAAAAAAGAAGGTTGAAATAAAGGATCTTAGCTTACTATAGAGCCTTAAATCTTATTTGTGAGATAGACTACCTCTTGAGTAGACTTGTTTGCCCATGCCTCCAAGAGGCACACCTCCTCCAATAAGTCTAGGTGGTTAATTTTTTGATTTGCTGGGAGTTGCTAGTGACACTCATGGTTGAGGTAGAGCTCCATCTTAATCCCCTCCTCCTCTATTTGGAAAGACCAAAACTAGTCCAGTAATGAATTTGAAGAGAAATGTCTTTCATGAAAGATTTAGCAGATTCTAGTTACAATGCCAGCAAATTTATTTGATACTGAATCCACTTCTGCACCAGTGAAAGTGTTCTATCTACTTGTTTTTGGTTAATATAATCATCTTATAATAATTAAAAATTCAAAATTTGAATTACGTTTCTCAAACACATCCCTATGTATCATGTAATTTGTTTCAAATATAGGTGATGGTTGTGGATCATTGAACCTAGAAGGGGGAGAGGGGAGAATGAATAAGTTCCCCAAATTAAAAATTAAACAAACAAAGCACACACACCAAATTTAATGTGATTTCCCAACTTGGGTAGTCTACACTTAAAGGGTAGATTTTAAGCACATATATGGACTTTGTTGCTCTCAAAATGTAGTTGAAGTATCCACATCTTGTACAATCTTCAAGCCTCGCTTTGGAGTGTTGTAGCACAACACCAATCACTCAACCTTGCAAGGTCCTGTCAGGCTTGGAAATCTGGTTTCAAGGCTTTCACAACCTTTACAATCTTGAGCTCCACACTAGAGTGTTGTACTATAGCACTAGCAACTCAATTTTGCAGGATCTTGATAGGTTCAAGCACATCAACCTCACAAGGCAACAAGAATAAGAATTACAAGGAATAATTACAATTCAGTTTGCTAATCCTTGTATAGTTAGGTACATCACATTTTACAATGCCAAAATGATAAGACAATGAGGAGCAACAAAGAATTCAATGATTATACAATGAATACAACAAGGCTTGCACTTTTTCCAATGCACATCAGGTCTTCTTATAGTTGTTGTGTTTCTAAATCTATCTCAGAACTCATGCAATGGCTAGGTAATGGTCACTAATAGTCATGGGAAACATCTTTCTCATGCCTAAGACATCTCTTTGAATTTTACTTCAATTCTAGGAAGACATCTTTGTTTCCTAAAAGTTGTCTTTCTGAAGTATTCATTTGGAAGACATCTTTCTAAACTAGGTATGCATTTTGTAAAGATGTCTTTGCCTTGTCAAAGATGTCTTTGTTTGAGAAATATGTCTTGCTATTTCTAAAGATGTCTTTGTTTGAGTTCACTCCAATTCTGTCAAGATGTGTGTTGCTTTCTTAGTTGCATGTTTTTCTTCTCCTTTTTCTATGAATTTCATTTGTATACAGTTGTGTTTCCATATTTTGTTTTCATTATTTCTTTCTTAGCATATTTTTTTGATTATTGTGTTCTTCATATGATTTTAATAATCATTTGTCATTTGAGTTACTAGATATTGGATCATCTTAACACCATTAGAAAATAATGTACGTATAATATAATTTACTATTAATATAATATAATGCTATAAAATCTACTTTATATTTTTTTTAATACCATAACTCTTTCCAATTGATTTCAAGGTTTCAATTTATTTGTTATGTTAGATTACGGAGCATTGGATTTATACAAACTTATCATGTTATCATCATGATTATATGACTGTAGGATATGTGATGTTGGAGAGTGGTTAGTCATAATTACTAGGTGACCTTGGAAAATTCTATCCTTTCCTCTCATAAGCCCAAGCCCTTAGGTATGATGATCCATGGATAACCTGTGAACAACGGGCTGAAGTGTGTTCATTTCTACTTGAGAACCCTTAGCCACCATGGAGACCTGCTATGATGCCACCAATCAAAGGCACATACACGAGGGTTGAACTACACCATGGGTAAAGTTTCCAAAAGGATCATGCTCTTCGAGAGTGTAGATAATCTGCCAGACTCATGTTGGAATTCCTACCTCAAGAATGAAGTACACCATGAGCAAAGTTTCGTTTTAAAAAAAAACAAAAGAAAAAAAATGAGGACCGTGTTCATTGGCATTGTAATAAGTTCTTGAGTGTGATGGGGTCCGATAGCAATCCTCACCCTAACCTCCGTTTCCCCATTTAAATTTAAGTTCAAAAAAAAACCAAGGAAAAATCTAAAAGTTGTGGCTTACTATGATCTAACATGAGTTTTAGCTCATCCTCCTCATTAAGTTTTGTATAAGTCACTTGCTCAAAATAGTCTGCATACTTTTGTTGTTACCTTGTGAGAATATTGAGAATGAGAGATTAAACATATATATATATATATATAATTACACATATATATCTATAGATCCTAGTTAAAATAACAATAAATTATATATTTAGATTTTAATGGTTGTTTCGATGGCCTATGTCGGTGTCTCTTTTGATTATTTGGTTATTTTCATCATGTTTAGAACATTATAGTGTACTTTCAAGTTTGCATTTCTTGTTTCATGTTGTTTTTGTTTCCCCATCTATTGCATTTTCATTTAAAATTTTATGGTCCTTGCACTTGCACGCAATTTGTAGTTTAGGGGCTAAGTGTTGAGGCCAACCTCACCCATGCTGGACATAGGGCCTTGACCAACAGTAATATCTACTATGAAAATTTATTGATCCCAAATGAAATGTTCTTTTTAAAAAAAGGTTAAAAAAGGGTTAAGGCCTTGACCTTGACTCTCCCTGCTAAAATCACAATTCAATGGGTAGCCTAGAAAATTTCCAATGATCAATCAAGAAGACCCTATTCAAGCAATGCACAATGGTGACTGTTAAAAGTAGATTTCATAGAAGAAGTCTTTATAGAGCTCTCTGAACCGCCTTTCTTTTCGTTTGCATTTATAAAAAGTGAATACTACGATGAACAAAAACAAACAAGCAAAATAAGAGAGAATCAAGGGTAGTTCGCAAGGTAGGAAGATTTAACTTTACACTCTATCCACCTTTGTAATCATCAATTTAAACCTTTCTGCATATTTTTTTCTGTACTGTGGAGAATTATATTTTCAGTATTTAAGCATGCACTCTTCTTGTCTCACTGAGTCAGAGTGCTTTTGTAAGGTGTAGTTGCTACAAAGCTTGAGTATTTGCTTAGTATGAAATTTGAATATTTTTTGCAAAAAAAAAAAAGTATTTTGACATAAGCCATAAAACTTAAGGCTTATTTTCTAGCTCATTTTCTTATTTTAGTTTTCCTGCATTGCAATTGACATGGCAAAGGTAGTTGGTAGTTTAGGGTTAGGGTTTCTCCTGCAGGGCCGCTATGAAAGGGGAGGGGGGGCCAGAGTTGGCTACGAGGATTTTGGGGGAGGGTTCAACAGCCGCAAGTCTCTCGCGGATGGTAGTCTCTCTCTACATTGTAGAAATGGTAGGAAAACGTACACATGAGATGCAGGTGGGGGGTCAACAGCGGCGATGCTAGCGCGATCGCAGGTGTAGCTGGCACGGGGCAGCGATTAGGGCCTCCACAGTCTCCACCAGCGTGATACAGCAGTCTTCTCTCTTCTACCGGTAGGTGGCAGAAAACAATAGGTGCGTGAGATGCCTGGGTGACAGCAGATGCCCACAACGCATCAGCAGTACTCCAAAATCTCACACAGACAGTGCGTGCGGCAGGACACGGAAGACGGTTGTTGCAGTGGACAGTTGGTGCACACTAAGAGCATGTGGATGATAAAGCTACGAGTGCATTACTGTTCCAAGTCAAAGTTGACGACGGTGGAAAACAACAGAGATCTCTCCTCTCCCAATCAGCAGGAGCAGGATATCTTGAATAGAACCCACATCAGGAATCAGAAACCACATCTGAACCCAGAAACTCAGAGCATGAGATAAACTTTAATTTGATTTGAATTTTTTTTTGTATTGATTATTGTACTCAAAAATTGCACAAATATTTAATTTTGATTTTTAATTATTTTACTATGTTTTTCAAGATATAATAGAACTTTCCTAAAATTAAATTTAAGGTTTTAATATTTTGCCTCAAAATATTATTATTATTATTTTGTGCCATAACCCTTTCCAACTGAGACTATTCCTGGGTTTCCGTACCCATATAGGAGGCACCCTAGGCGATAGTCTCCTAAAATGAGTTTTCACAAGTGTTGGCGGTGTGTCCAGAATTTACGTATCAACAGTGACATGTGGTAGAAAATGAGCCGCAACTGGAGACAGAATTGGTAGAGCAACTCCTATTTGGACGGTCAAGCCCTGTCCTTCTGGGTCACCATTTTTGACAGGCAGACGTCACTACAGACAATGTGGCATCCTTTAATTGGCAATTGAGCCAAACCTTTGAAGCCTATACCAATTTTTGACCCACCAAAATTTATAAATAATAGATATCTACATATATATATATTTCTTAAACAGACGTATTAGCTACCAAGTAGATGTTGTGGCAGTGTAGCCAGCTTAATCTTCCAATCTTATCAATTACCTTTAGTTGTTGTCAATTATAGTAAATCCCTGTTCTTGCTCTAAAATATAGAGAGCAAAATGTATTGATTTCATGAATACCAGATTTCTGTAATTTTAAACCTTCAGGTTACAGTCGTAAATTATAATGATTAATCTGTGCATTTTTGAAAGGATGGTATTTTATAAATGATTTGTCGTTATCACCAAATTATGAACTTTTTTAAATAAAGGAAGTGAAAAGCTATTTTGAGTTTCTGTTTAGCAGGCGTGGCTTCGTACTGCTATGGTAGCTAACATGCAACCGCAACTACATTGATGTTACGCCGGTGGTGGGGTTACTGACGTTTTGGTTACTGGTTGTAACTAACAGAGAACATGGGCCCTTTCTCTGACGGAAAGAGGGGGATCTGGGGAGGGTGGAGGATAGGGGGAGCGAGAGAGCCAACATTCTCTTTTCTGTCGGCAGGCTTCTCTCTCCACAGACCATTGACGGGTGGTGCATCAACAGTGATGCAGACACCATCACGGTGGTAAGCCCAAAACCCAATAGCTGTAGACGGTTGCCTTCTCTCTGGATGCCAAGGCAGTGGAAGACACCTGTAGTGAGTCAACAAGCGGGTCATAGATGTGCAGAACTGTAGCAGAGCCTCCTCTTTCTTCATGCACCGTGTTGCAGGCTGTTCTAGAGGATAGGGTGATGGACATTGGTCTCCCCTCTCCCAATCAGCAGGAGAGCTTGTAGCCAGTAGGGAGGGCTTTTCTGGGACAGTCAAAGCCTTCTCTGAGGATGCCACATGTATGCATAAGAGATAGGCAGGCAGCCAATGATGACGTGTGTATAGGAAACATGCCGGAAGTAGGTGATGGGCTCTTTCTGATTACATGGACATGAGGACGGCTGCTCCAACCCAAAAACTATGGTGCAGCGAGGCTGACACATCCAGGAGCAATAAGAAGGAGGTCAAACAATGAACAGTCTATTTCTTCCCTGGCTTTCAATGGTAGCCAAGGAACAGCAAACAAAATGCAGCAACGGTTGTTGCGTGCAGAGGCACTATGGGATTTGTTGACAGCAAATGGTGGAGATAGTGAGCAAGCAAGCAGCAGTGGTGGCCACATCAACGTGGTAGACAACTTCTACATTTCATTTTCTCACTCCTGTGCAGTGAAAATGGAAGGTGACATGCTAGCAATCACGTTTTTCTCTCTTGGTCCACATGATAAACATGAGATCCATCTCCCTTTTTTTTCATCAACTATCAACTGGTGACTACAAGCAACGTTGCGGCACCATCCACAAAGAACCAGCGATCGTAAGGCAGGCATTGTTTTTTCCGCAATTTTCAGCAATTTCTGCTCTAGATCATGGCAGGCAGGGCAATTGCAGTAGGAAAGTCAGTCAAAACAGAGACTGAATTGTGCATGTCACCAACCTCCTTTAAAAAGAGGGGTGGGATAAAGATTCTCTGTGAGTTTCTCATAATTCGAATGAAACATAAGGCAAGTTTCCGAGGCTTAGCCATTCCCTGACACTGCATTCACTGTTTGCATGGCAGTTATGACTTGCATGAATAGTTGTCGATCTATTTTTAGAAGATTCTTAATTCAAGCGTGGCTGGCAGCTAGTGCATTTTCAGCAACGGTTGAAATTTCCTGCATTATCTATTTTAGTCTTGTGAGGTTTGGATGGAAAGGGTATAATTTGTGTGAAACTTCACATATCTGGGCCTAACTAGAAGGTCATTTTAGATTGAATTAGTCTCTCAGCCTTTTTTTTCTTTTAATAATATTATTTACTATTGGGAACCAACTGCCAGTGGTGGCTCAAAGAAGCTACTTTAACTTGGCATTGTACTTTTGCATATAGGAAGGTGGAGATCAATTCCCTCAATTCAAGGTGATGGTGATTTTTATTAGAAAAAGTAATGAAGTGAAAGAAATAAGTTGAAAAAAAACGTAGCCATGGTGGCATTGTCATCACTCAAGAAACTGGGGAGCCAAGCAGCCAGAATATCGCAAAGTTCTGCTATTGCACAACTTCAATACACAGTATACCAAACAAAGTCATGCTGAATGAAAGATTGTAGATTTCTTTTGTGTAACTTCTCTTTTTTATTTTAAAAAAAAAACTGTCTGAATTACTTTTTTCAAATCAGTCTTGCTAGGTCTCTTGAGAGCACGTTTTGGAAATTGCCTTGGCCATTTGAGTACACGACGTATCTGCAATAAAAAGTGCACTGGTTTTTCTACGTATAATTGAAGAAAATGTATTAATTAATCTGGAAATAAAGTTAGTGAAGGATAAAGGTGTCATAACCGATTCACAGGATTGAATGGAAACATGGTTGGAACCTCAATGATAAAAGAAACTAATTCTTCGGCTAAGTAACTTTCCAGAAACTGTCAGCAACAGCCATTTTCACCTCACCTGATGAAAGTACTCTAGGTAATGTCAAAAAGTATTCCTCAAAATCTGTTACCCCGTTGCGTTGTGGGCCATAAAAAATCATGGAATGGAGTTGGACAAAAACATCTATCAACCTCAACTGAGAAATATGTGGATTATCCATTACATACTTAAATCATTCTGGAACAAGTTTAAATTCGGTTCCCTCTGATAATCTTTAAAGTCAAACAGTTAAGCTTATCCTAATCTGAGTAACGTTACTAATATGAACAAATTCTTTCCCCAGTCAGATAAGAATAGAGTGACAGAAACTTTCCTGCATTTTAAAATTTATAATGTATTGTTTACTTTGCTGGATATTTCCATTTTTCTAAATAAAACCGTTTACAATGCTGAGCCTAATAACTGCTCTAATAAGCCAAAGCAAATTCCCTTTGTTATGTAAGCAATCCTTCCTGCCCTTTTGTTGTTAACTTGCAACAGGTTTTTCAAATTATGAAATGTTTTAAATTGTTAAATTCCAGAAATGCTTCAGGATTTGCAGTTTTGTTTGATCTATGGAGGCTTACCTTGCTTGGCAGGCAAGTATTTCTTGTGCCTATATCAGATATATAATATATTGAAACTATAATCTGATTGTGGCTGGACTAGTTGTCACCCAAACAAAGCCATTTGATTTTCCTTGCCTCACACATGAGGCTTGAAAGTATCCGTAAATGGCCATGACAAAATAAGGAGCAAGCTGATTGATTGAAGATAGTGTTCATTGTATCATTCCACCATTTAAAAAAAAAAAAACAGATCATGAAGAGCCTTAGCTTGACTGAAGAACAACGGTGGTGTTGTTCTACCTCCAAATCTGTTTATAGAAATTTCAACGGAAAAATTGCATGCTCCGGTTAAGAAAGGAAAGAAAATGATTAAGGATAGGTTTGCCAAAAAGAACAAGACATCTCCTGCAAAACAAACAAGTAAAAGTGGACAAACCTATACCCATTCTTTTCCTTGGTTCCACAATACAGCACTGCAGTTAAAGATAAAAGGTTTTAGATAATCACAAAGATCAAATGTAATAATTGAACGCCAGAGCAGTAAGTTAAGGCTGGTAAAAGCTTAGTGTTGTTTATGAAACCTTGTTAACAATAGTTTGCATTGAGATTTTTCCTTTAATGCTGTGTTAATCTTAAAGACACGCATAAAGCTGTGATAGTCCTAAAGAACTTTCAGAACAATTCAACCAAGCATGCTGCCCAAAACTTATTTATTCTCAACAATTTATTGGAACCGAATTGTTATTTCTATGTACTAAAACTCTCTATAGTTTAATATTTACAATACAATAACTCCAGCTTATTTATTTACTTATGTTATTTTTAAAAATTTTATTGGCCACTCCCATCATGGACATTTATGTATGTGTATTCACTAGTGTTGTGGCCAATCTTGCGCAAGCTATTGCATGGGGCCATGATCAACAAAATTGTCCTATAAAATCATATATCATTTCACCAAGAAATGTTAATATGAGGAAAGATGGATTGACATGCAGAAAGGTGAATCAACATGCAAAGAGGTAGACCAACATGCAGGAAGGTGGACCGACATACAAGAACATGGGGAAAGGTGGATTGACATAGGGGGAGGTGAAATGTCACTAGGAAGTGGCTATAAAGCAAAGAATGAAGACAATGTCAAAAGGCGAAGGAGCCAGGGTCTTTTTAACAAATTGAGCACTCTTCTCGAAAAGCTTCATCTCTCTCCTTTGAGGTGCACGCAGATGGGTAAGGGGTCTCTTGGGGTTGAGAAACTAGTGTATAACTATTTTCTCTTTCTCTCTCTTCGCCTATTTTTCTTGAGGTAACTACAGCATAGCTAATGCACATGGATGGCGAGCATGGTAGGTGGGTTCCGTAGTCCTATTTCTTTATTCTTGGCAATGGACTACAATCTCAACAAAAACCGAAGAGGCGGTGGTTTTCTTTTTCCTTTTTGCAGTAGACCCATGACAACAGTAGATGTTGGACTAGAAACAACAACATGTCTATCAGCATGTGATAGTGGGATCTGGTAGCTCATTTTCTTTTTCTCTCTCTCTCTTTACTATGGTGTTGCAGCAATTGACAGTAGCAGTTGCAAGTGTAGGTTCTACAATTTCATTCTATTTTGGCATGTGGTGCATCTACAACAAGGTTCTCCAAATAGGAACAAATTTTCCTCTCTTGTGCTAACGATGGGACACGCTCTATCCTTGCATCAGAGACACATTAGTGGGCCCCTTTATCTAGCCTCTTATTTCTCTCTTTCTACTCTGGTGGCTATAAGCAATGTTGGCTGTGGCAACATTCACAACAGATTGACGATGAATGACGGTAGTAGCCAACGGTGATGTCAACATTGCCCATGCTAGGCACAGGCCACGTTCAACACACATGTAGGCCATTATAGTGACAGAGTAGTGAAGATGCACAAATCTAATTCATAGGAATTCTATGCACTGGAGATTCATGATTCCCAAGAAAATCTCACGAACCGGTGGATTCGGGAATGCGTACAGAAGCGTGTAAAATCTGCATTTGGTACGTAAATTATAATTTTTCATTCGATTTTTTAACTCTCAACGAGAACATTCATTGTCGATTAAAATCTTACCTATTTTTACTACAAATCGCATCAAATCTTACCTATTTCCTGCAAATTGCATCCGCGTCCAATACCTTTTATTTATAGATGCTCCTCCTATTCTGCCATTGATAGGGATTTGGATGCTTCCGCACTCTTCAAACGCTTTGTTTCTCTTTCGGCTTTAAAATTTTTTGCTTCATTTTCAGTTTTTCATTTGCAGGCAATGACGAAGAAGACGATGAACATTTTTTTTGATGCAAGGCTCTCGTCTGCCCAGTTTGATTTGGGTGACTGGGTAGGAAACTTGCCTTATCAGATTTCTCTGTTGAAGCTTTACAGAATCCACTGCACATCTATCATTCTATAGTTTATTATTCTATATTTTTCAGTTTCTATATTTTTTATCATTCTATATTTTTCAGAAATTCATTTGTTTCCTTTTAGCGCAATCTGGACGGGCTTGTCGAGCCTGCATAAGCACGCATTGCGAACGGTTCTCTT
Source organism: Gnetum montanum (assembly GCA_015680685.1). Lineage (NCBI taxonomy): Eukaryota > Viridiplantae > Streptophyta > Gnetopsida > Gnetales > Gnetaceae > Gnetum > Gnetum montanum. The sequence continues at coordinate 10,763 of MNCI01037278.1, forward strand.
TGATCCATAATTCTAGTTTTTGTTCTTAAAAAATTTGGATGATATTTCTTCCGTTTTTAAAATGCGAGCGCTACATGCTTTACCTTTGTAATCTTAGTGCACAATTTTTTCGCCGAACGTTCGCTCTTGGTTCTCACTTGTTATTTTCTGTTTCTTTCCCTCATTGCTGTAAAGATTTCTCTCCATCTTTATTCGTGAGCACGAAATGCACTTTTCTTTCCCTTCCATCTTGCTCTTCCAGTTCGTGCGAAAACACGTTCATGTCTGATCTTTAGTAGTGGATTTTAGTGGATTTTCGTATCAATTGAGTTGCCTATTTTGCTTAGATTTACCTGATCTTTACTTTTTGTTTTTGTTTATTCAGATGATTTTAGAGAAAAGATTTTTATTTAGTGGATTGGTTTCATATTTTTATTCATGGGCCATGGCCATCTCATGTTGCATCTCTGGTTCAAGTAACGACCGTGATTTCGGCCAGTCATAAATGCACAATCTGTGGCCATCATTCCAGCCCATCATTAGTGCACAACCTATGAGGGAAGGGAATCAGTTGGTTACAAAACTGCTTTCAAGCCTCTCTCCCTTTGCAAGTGCAAACAGAATAGTCCAAAGCATACATTTGTTAAAAGTTCAAACAAAATTTCAGCACCATATCCTTCCCAAATCCTTTTAGGAAGCCCTAGTCAACATCTGCAGTCAAACATGCAAGAGGCATGAACTCAACCCACAACAACAAATTCGAAAACTCCAAAGACCCGCCTTTGAATCTCCTGCTATCCTAACTTTATACAGCAAGCCCATAAGTCCAAAATATGTCATGAACTTGTCGAGAGCATTATTAACAGCACAAAAGCAGATAGAGCTCTGTGAAAATGGTGGTGGGGAAGGGATTCCTGGTGTAAAAATCTGATAAACTTTATTGGCTTATATGCTTGGTATTAGTTTTTTATGAAAATGTAGCAATATTTTTTCTAATGGCACAACCTATTGTTGATTTCATCTTTTATGTTGATAAAGATAAGAAATTTATGTAATTTATGAAAATATGGTATAGAAATTGATAGCTCTCTTGATTTTTATAATGCTCAGTTACTTCCATTGATTCTAAAAAGATGAATGCTATAAATACCCCATTGCATATGGCTGCATATGCATTAAATATTAAGAATATGGCTGAATATGCATTAAATCCAACAAGGCCTTGTGACGATTTTGATTTTGATGTAAGAATAGGCTTCAATTTACTAAAGGACATATAAAAGCATTTAAATGTGAAGATGCTATACTTGATATGGATAGAATAGCTCAAGAAGATCTAGCTGGATGGTGGAGTTTGCATGGTGGAGATAGTAGCAGATACTCTTAGATTTCAAACTTTAGCAGTGAAGTTTCTTTCTCAGATCAGTTTTTTTATTAAACATATAACAAATATTAATACGTATTAATTTTCTTAATTAATTTATGAAATGTGATGTTTGAAAACTTGAAATAGTGATGTTTTATATATCATGCATTTTTTAAACACCATAATTAATAGGCTATTAGGTCTTAAGTTTCAAATGAGTTTGTTTATTGATGAAGTTTTGAATAATTTATAAAATGAATTTTTTAACAATGCAAAAATTTATTCTTATTTTTATCATTTATGTAGGTTGCATCTTTTTCTGAAAGAAATTGGTCAACATATTTTTTCATTTATCGGATCAAAAGAAATAGTCTAACTCCAAAAAGAGTTGAAAAATTAGTATCTCTTCATAGCATGATTAGATTGGAAGAAAGAAAGGAAATAAAATATAGGCAATCACCTATTCTTTGTTGGGATGTTAATCTAGAAGATGATGATGTTCCAATAGTTGATGATAGAGAAAGTTATTCTACTGACTTAGTTAATGTTCCTGGAGCAATGAATCTTAATATTGATGATTCAATCCTTGATGAAGATGATTGCCATGCAAATGATATTAATGACATAGAACAAAATGAAGCACGTTTTACAAATTTACTCTTTAGAGTAGAGGTACAAATTTACTTTTTAGAGTAGAGCAAGGAGAAAATATAGGTTAAAATTAGAATTTGAACAATGTGACAATTTCTAAGCTTTGGCAAGAAACTCTTTATCATATATATATATGATAATGCTAAAATATTTTATAATACACATGAGACTCAATACTTAATGTTTCATTGCAATCTTTTATTCAATTTTTAAGCATTAACAATATTTTGAATTTACATTGTACTTGTTCTTTATTCTACAATGTTTTTTATATGATATATGTGATTTAATTTTTTAAAAAAATTAATATATTTAAATTTTCTCTATCATGTCCCTCGGCTACGAACCCGTCCCCACTTTTTTTTGAGGCACACGTACCCAACACGTTCAGAATCACGAATCCTCGATTCCTCGCTTCCACGAATCGAATTCTTTTGATGCATAGTAGGAATTCAACAAATGCTATAAAGATTTTATGTAAAAAACAAAATATATGCAATTGAGGTCCCCAACATACATAAAAATATATAAAATAAAATTATGAATTTCAACAACCTTTTTACCATTTCTTCTTTGCTATTGGTTATAAGAGTCTTAGTGAGAAAAACCAAGTCATAGGTTCAATTCCAATGCTTTAGTTGAGATATATACCCAAAAAAAATTTGTCAAAAGAATTTTGAAATTCATCTAATTGATCTTGAGAGTTTTAGTGAATGTAAATAAAAAAAATCAATTTAGTTTTAACATATGGAGGATTAAGTTTCAGCTAAATCAACCTTACTTATTATGTATTTGGCTTCAACATCACCTACAACTCTTGAGACGTATGGTTTCCTTAGTTTGATAGGAAAGATGACTTTAGATTAGTCTTTGTCAATTAGAATTAATTCGCCTATTGCATCATCTCCTACTTCAACCTCGTGTTGATCACCAACGTGGTAGGAGCTGGTGACTTAGCTTCATCATGGATCAAGGGCACACAAAGTGACATGTGATAGCATATGAGCTGCAACTCGGGCCAGACTTGGCAAAGAAAATCTTATTTGGAGAGTCAAGCCTATCCTTCTGGGTCACCACTTCTGATAGGGAGACTATCATTGGAGGCAACATGGCATCCTCTAATTGGCAATTCAACCAAACCTTTTTAGCCGATACCAATTTTTGACCCACCAAAATTTAATGCACATGCCACCAACTGAATTTCATACAACATAAATCACATGGTCATTCCAATGCTAGGGCCTAGACATCATGAAACCCATAATTCGTAAGTCCTCTACAAGGAATAGCTCCATAATAACCACAATGAAGTATTTCACCAAGTGGGTTGAAGCTATCCCCCTTAGGAAGACAACATCACAACAGGTTTGCAAGTTCGTGTTGGATAACATACTGACTTGTTTCAACTTACCCATGATCATAGTGACAGACAATGGACTATAGTTTAGTAGTACTAAAACCAAAGGCTTTGTTGAGTGCTTTGGCATCAAATAGCCATTTTCATTACCATGATACCCTTGGGAAAATGGCGAAGTGGAGGCCACTAGAAAGTCATCATCAACCTCCTCAAGAAGATGCTAAGCAATACCAAACGACAATGGCATGAGTAACTAGTCTATGCACTCTAGGCCTACCACACTACACATCAAATAGTAATAGATTTGATACCTTATAGCCTCATCTATATATTTGAAGTAATTTTCCACTTAAATTGTAGCTTACATCACTCTGGGTGATTCTCTTAGACTTCATTGATGAAGATCAGAACAATGAGCTGAGAACTGTTAACCTTAACTCGATAGAGAAGAAGCACATGCATACACTTTATCATATTGAATGGTATCAAGAAATTCAATGGAAAAAGCATCATAACAACTAGCATCAGTGCCCAATCAAGAAATGGGACCTAGTCCTAAAGGCCATTTGCAAACCCACAAATAAATTCTTAGCTAACTGGGAAGGGCCTCTTCTGGTCACTAAGGCCTGTGACAATGGACCGTTCAAGCAAGCTAATTAAGATGGAAATGAGTTTGCCAACCCAGTGAACCATTCATACATGAAGCCATACTATATCTAGCATGTAGCATTGTATATCAATCAAGAAAGATAAATAGTCATCCACTATGATGCTAAGCTAGAACAACTTGTCTACTTTGATGCTAAATTGGCACAACACATCTGCTATGATGCTAAACTAGCGTAGTCATCTACTATAATAGTAAACTAGCATAGCATGTTCGCTATGATGCTAAACTAGCACAGTCATTTACTATGACAATAAACTAGCATAACTTGTCTACTACAATGTTAAACTAGCATAGAGGTCTACTATGAGTATAAACTAGCATAGCTCGTCCTTTGATCATGATGTTAAATTGGCATAATGTGTCTACTAAGACTATAAATTGGTAGTCCACCATGACTCTAAAGTTCCATAACACATCCACTAAGATGATAAACTATCACAGAGTAGTCTACTAGGACTATAAACCAGCACAACATGGTCTACCAGGACCTTAAATTAGGATCACAATCAGTTGTTAATCATTTTTCCATCCTCTTGCAAGCAAGTGAGTTAGTATAATCCTAACCCTCCTTCTACATCAAGTGAGAAAGTGCATTATAGTCTCAGAATAAAGCCCTAGAAAACTACATGACTTGTGTCACTAATGTTGCCTTCTACATTTTGGCCTCTATAGTCTATTTTCATTTATATCTTGTGTGGTTTTCTTATCTTCTTGGAGTTGTGTTTGTAGCATGAAGCCTCAAGCAATCATGTAAAGGTGCATCTCATCACAGTAGAACATCACCACATCACTCTGATGTGCCTGATTGGACTACTTGAACCTCTCAAGAGTGCGAATCCCTACTATCCCATTATAGCCTACTCACATCCACTCCTATGTCTTGATATCCTTTCATTCCCTCCATAGCAGAGATTGCAAACTCTTTGATATACATGTGCTATGACCAAATGGCATTCTCTTCAAGTCAAACCAGAGAACGTAAGGTAGAGGTAACATAAGTCATCTTGTGGGAAGCCCCTATTGGCTATTCAAAGCCTAGGCAGATGTAACACAAGTCATCTTGTGGAGGAAACACCTATCATATAGACACAATGTGGTTTTGCAAACATCAAAGTAAAGCCCATCTAATGACATGTAATCTACTTGATGAAAGGCACCTCATAGCAAACATTTAGCAATGTGTAGAGCCCAAAGAAAGTTTTCCCCACAATAAAGAGTAAAAATAAAAAAGAGAAAAGAAACAAAAATAATAAAAGGAAAAGAGCATGTCCCCAAGTAGCCTAGTAGTGTTGCAATTTTGTAATTGGTCTAGCGTCGAATCCACACTGACTCTCTTACAATCACTCTGATGAGAGGTTAACATTTTCAATGGCCAACCACTCTAGTGCCATGGTCACCATTAGTAGTGATGTCCTTGCATCACAAAATCCCACTTGCACCTCATCTCTTCTTTTATCCCTAGGACATAACCTACACCATTTACTCCTACTTCTAACCTATCATTTAGCATACCACTATCCACAACACTCTTAAGCATGGTGTAATGACATCCAAATAGGTATTGAAGAGTGATGTTAGTGCCAAGTTTATTGTGATGTTTTTGCTATTCTTTGTTGATATCTCTCAGGCCACTCCTCTAGATGTTAACAAAGAGGAGCCAATGAAATACCACCAAATCTAGACTATGGCATCCCAACTACAAATTTTTCTAAGTGTTGTAACTACACTCTCCACTACCCTAGAGCATACTCAGCCTCTCATGGAGAGTGTAGTTGGCATGAAGGCCCAATTTTTATAGAATTTTCTAAGTGTTGAGACTATCGTCTCTCCCAATTAGGAGGATAGTTAGCCTCTAGTGGAGAGCGTAGTCATCACAAAAGCTACTTTTTAAAATTTTTTCTAAGTGCTAAGACTATGCTCTTCCCCAGTCTAGAGCATAGTCAAGCGTAGTCAATCAAAAATCATTTTTCACCAGTTTTGGCAAGTGCTGAGACTATGCTCTCCCCCAAGTTGGTAGCATAGTCAGCCTTCAGTGGAGAGTGTAGTTAGCATAAAAGCTAGTTTTTGAATTTTTTTCTATGTGTGGGACTATGCTCTTCCCCAATCTAAAGGATAGTCAAGCATCATCAACAAAAATCTAGTTTCCATAATTTTTGGCAAGTCCTTAGATTGAACTCACCCCTAGTTGGGACCATAGTCAACCTCCAGTGGAGAGCATAGTTAGCAATTAGGCTAGTTTTCTACAAAATTTTTCTAAGTGTGGTACTACACTCTCCCCTAGTCTTGAGTGTAGTTAAGCATAGTTAGCTAGAACAATCTCATAGTAGCCTCCACAACACAATAACACCACTCAACTTAGCTTCCACTCACCTTCAGCAAGTGTAGTTAGTGAAATGCTTCTTTTTGTATTTCCTTTCTAGCCCCAAAATTATAACTACACTTAACCCCACATAAAAGTGTGGAGAGCATAGTCTTAAACTGTAGTCTCCAAGTTTTATTTTTTAGGTACCTTATAGTCTTCTTAGCATATACATGTAGTTGGTAGCATAGCCATAGTCTTGTAGTCTTGTACAGTCTGGTAGAGCATAGCAAAGTATAACACCACCATTCCAATGGAGAGCATAGTCCCAACCATTACCTCCACCACATGGCAATCATCCTACACTTCACACTAATCCTAAACATATAAATACTCATGCCCTTAATGTTTTGAAGATTGGAAAATTCAAGGGTTGACAAATTGACAAATCAAAGACTTGGCAAACGTAAGGAGCACTTGGGAAGGAACCAAAGGCATATTGCCAAATGTTTAGACCATTGTCGACCACTATATTCCACTAGAATAATGCACCAAATTGTACACTATGGTAGCCAACTCAGTAGATGCAGACACCTCAACAGAACACCAAATCTTCATGACCAAACACCCCCAATACTATGACTATGTTGTCCACTGTGCCTATTGTACACCATGTACCTTCTAATCCCTTTTGGTGTTAACTATGCTCAACCCCATTTGGTGTCGTGTTCCACTTCTCTCTTTCTCTTTCTTTGCATTTCTTGCACTTTACTTGTATTTTTTGTTTTTTTACCACATAGCTATGCCTAAAACCATGCTCGAGTAGTGATCTACACATGTTGACACTACCCACTTCACTGAAACTCTTGACTACACTCAATCCCACTGATATCATCACCATTGACACTCTTTGAACACTTACCATCATTTCACATTAGCATTGTAGCTAATCATGCTACACCCCCACTGTACCTAGTAAGTTCCTATTTGATTGGCTAGACCATTCAGGGCATCCCATCTCTACCTCTACTAGGCCCTCATTCAGACTCGAGGTTAGGCTATGCGTCCATAGACCTAGGTGTTCTAGCCACCAAAATTTTTGATTGTTACAGTTATGACATTTGTCAATATGAACATCCAAATGGATGTTGCCCTATGATGTCACACTTGCAAGAGTCTAGGATGTATGCATTGAATCCTCAAATAGCACAAAGATGAGCACCCAAATGATTACCTTATCCTCATGGAAATCCAAGGCAGTTCCACTAGCAACAACAAGCTTACTATCCAAGTGGAGCTCGACCACAACCATATGAACAATATCAACAATGGTGCCCCTGACGATCATTGGGAATGCCACCATCATGATAGTAGTACCCTTATAGGCAATTAGATCCATATGAGTACTATGTTCAGCAAACCATTTCTCCACAAAGCTTTACAAGCTATGCCTCATTCCAACATCACTATTACCCTCTAGAGTACCATTGAACGCATTCACCATCTACTTGAGGGGAGCACTTATAATTGTACCACCCTTTTCATTCATCTACATACATCCCTCTTCCCTCAACCTAGTTACCTCCTACTTTGTCTATGTAGGAAAACATTTCCTCACAGAAAAAGCACAAAATGCTACGAGGGCTATAAATTTACAATTTTACTTCCATTCGAGTGATTTGCATTATCGATCTAAGAAATAAGCATTTTTCTTATCCAAGAGTCCTCCCAAAGCCTCACAACCAAATACAGTTGGTTACTTTGCATCTCTAGCATCCTCATCCTTTACATCAAATACATTTGAGTGCCCTTCAAATCAAAAATCACCTTAGATTTGTACTATGATTTTAACTCATGTTGTTTCAGATTGGATCAAGTGTAGCAACCTTTTCATGAAATATCTTACCTAAGAAGTTTTCTTATTTACTTGTAGATCATTGGACATGAGCCATGCAAGGCTCTTTTTAATTCTATTTTTAGTGTTAATCTCATCTCTTATGACATGTACAAAGCTTGAAACCTTCCACCTCTCAAGAAGAGAAATATACTTTTGGAATTGGAAAACCAATCTTTGGGGTTAGTAGAGGACACTGTAACCATAGTTTGTGGGTGGTCCTATCTTGTCCATTTTCTGGTGATCAAGGTAGAGAACTACAAAGGTGACTTTCCCATCATTATCGAAAGGGCTTGGTTAAGCACTATTGATGTATAAATGGTCATAAGGAACCTCTCCTTGAAAATCTCTAAGGAGAATGAATTTGAAAGTCTATAGAAGAAACATGTTTCATGCATCGTGTACCATGAAAATGGGTGCAATTGCATGCAAAAATTCTAGTCAATCAAAAGTACATATATTAATCCATGTAATCAGTGTGTATAAGAAATAGATATTCAAAGGTTTTTGTACGTAGTAGCCACAAAATAGGAGGGCACCAAATGGCTAACAGCTAACTCAAATAGTAGCACACTATGCATGAAACCCTTTGAGAGCCTGACATGTGCTTATATGGAAGGTATGGATGAACTTGGGCAAGTTCATCACCAACTCTCTAATGCTGAAGATGATGATACATGTTGGCAAGAGTTCAAAATCCTTGATAATTTCAAGAAGGATCCCTAGAGTTAATAAATCTACTAGTTGGCATGGAGTATGCATTTTTAAACAATGGCAAGCCAGTTATAATTAATGAAAATATTTCTTCGAAATAAAAAGATAAGTTGTTGCAGGTGATCAAAAAATGGCTAACAACCTTTACTTGGTCATAACTTAAGTTGATTAGAATTGATCCACGAATATGCTAGCATTGTATTTACACTAACCCAACCATGAAGCTAATAAGGTAGCTGTAGAGGTGGCTAAACCCCATATTGAATTAGATCATCAAAGAGGAAATAGAACAACTCCTCAAGGTGGGGTTCATCTATCCCATCATGGATAGTGAGTGGATTAGTCCATTCGTAATTGTGCCAAAGAAAGAAGACAAGTGGTGGTTCTATAGCAACTTTAAGCTATTAAATATGGCAACCTTTAAAGATCATTTTCCATTGTCATTTGTGAAACAAGTATTGGATGCTATCTTTAGGCATTGCTAATATAGCTTCTTGGATGATTATAATGACTATAAGTAAATCCAAATTACATTAGAATATCCGGCCAAGACAACATTCATAAGTCCTTGGGGGAATTTTGCATATTGTAAGATGTCATTTGGTCTATGCAATGACCCTGCAACATTTTAATGTTTGGTCGTTAGTATTTTTCAACAACAAATTTGTAGCATGGTAAAGTCTTCATGGATGACTTCTCTACCTATAGGGCTACATTCAAGCAAACCCTAGACTACCTTAGGTAGGTACTAAAAGGATGTCTTGAAATAAACCTTAGGCTCAATTACCATAAAATCCATCTAATATTCTAGGAGGGCTTAATATTGGGGCATTGAATTTTACAAGAAGGGATTGAGGTAGACCTAAATAAGTTAAGGGTCATCCAAGGAATCACACATCAACTAGAGATAGTTAAAGACATTTTATAATTCATTGGACATACTAACTACTACCGGAAATTCATAGAGAATTTCTCTAAGATCACAAAGCTATTAGTTGAGCTTAGAAAGAAATATTCTTTGATTATTTGGACCAAGGAGTGTGAATATGCATTCTAACAATTAAAGGACAAACTCATGGAAACTCTAATTCTACAAACACTATACTAGTCTAGACCAGTTTACATAATGATGAATAGATCTAATTATGCCTTCGGAGCCATGCTTATGTAGCTGGATGATAAGAAACATCCATATTACATCCACTGCATGAGATGAAGCATTGTGGGTGCATAGTTGAATTACACCACAACTAAGAAAGAACTAATGCTAGTGGTGTATGCTCTTGAAAAGTTTAGGCACTATGTGCTTTTCTATAAGGTGTTTGTGCACATAGATCACAATTCCATATTCTTCCTAATGAACAAGCCAATAGTGAGCCCTCATATCATATGGTGGCTTGTGATCATGCAGGAATTTGATCTCACAATGGTAGATTAGGAAGGGATTAAGAATGTCATCATTGACCATCTATCTTGGTTAAGATGGGATGACAAAGATAAGGAGAGTCCACTCTATGATTAATATGCAAATGAAATCCTCTTTATAGGAGTACTAAATGTTGAAGTGCGCATAGAAAAAAATTTTGTATGATGGCATCCTCACTTACCTTCTCACTTAGAAGACGGCACAATGTCTAGACTTTAGAAAGAAACAATAGTTTCTTTACCAGCCAAAGTACTTCATGGAAATTAATGAATAGCTTTACAAGGTATGCATCAATGGCTTAGTTCATTTGTGTGTCCCTTATGTCGATCAACTAGACATTCTCTAGGATTCTCATGAAGGCCTTTGTGGTAGCCACTATGTTGGGAGATGCACAACCATAAAAATCTTGATGGTAGGTTACTATTGGCCCATAATCTTTATGGATGCCCACTAGTTTGTCTAATCTTATGAGTGCTATCAACGAGATGGTGGGATGACCACTCAAATGGGGGATCCTCAATAGTGGATTCAACTATGAGGGCTGATGAGTGGCGAGGTACCCCTACACTCAACCATACGAATATGAGCATGTATGCGCGATCTGGTTGAACTCTGCAGATGGACTAATTGTGGCACCTAGATCGTTAACCTTAGGTCACAGTTCGCTATCTTCCTACCTAGACTAGTGTTAGGTTTGTCACGTATGATTTAGTCCAGAGTGAGGTGTATGATGTATTCCTAATTCTAATGCTACTCCTGAAGGCACTGGAATGTAAGATTAACTAAGCTAAGCTATGAGGAAAAGGGTAAGAGAATCTAATCTAGCCTAAGTGTGACAAGAAACCGATTCCTTGATCAACCATATATATCTTGGACTTCATGCATGAATACCACTGGGACTACCAAGCGCATGTCCTAGGTACGCCACTAGGATTACCAAGCGTAGATCCTAGCTACGCCACTGGCCTACCAAGTAGTCACACTTAAATGCTCATAATCAAGTCATACTCATTCCGCTTCTAGGAGTTTAAGGGTGACAGGGACTAATCGCGATGAGCAACCAATTCCTTAACTAACCGTACACATTCATAAATGCTCATAATTAATTCGTACTCATACCATGCTACTGCAAGTAATAAATAACATTGAATAAATAAATAAAAAAATAAATAAGAAAGTGAATGCTGCAATGATGAAGTAATCTTGATCTTTCTTGCTGGTCATGTGCGTGTCCAAGTACGTCACACTCAAATAAAGACACCATACAATTACATTCACCACACTACGGGCAGACACTGGAAAAAATCTAACTCTGAAGGGATCAAACTGCTAGAGCTTTGCTACTTGTAACTGGGATGTCTAAAACTGGGGAAGCCACCTCTTATTTATAGACATTGTGACATACTGCGATATCGTGTACACGATATTGCAGAGAAGATGCGATATCACATCAGATACAATATCGTGTATGTGATATCACGGCCCATGCGATATTGTGGCAACTAATACAATAGGGCTATGATATCATGGCTATGATATCTCATCTAGAAAATTCATGACTCATCATACCCCCATGAGTGAATGAAAACTCATCCTTGAGTTACAAAGAGAACAAGCTCCATTGATTACATAGTGGATAGGTATGGCATTATTAACTGGAAAACGAAATAGACTAATGCCGTAGTGTGGATGGACACAACACAGAAAAATACTACAACTACAAAAATTGGAACTCATGTAGTTCCTGGTGGTGGTGGCACCTCCATTGGTGTCTTTCCCTTTTCTTGCACTCCAGGTCTTAAAATTTGATGGTGTCGAAGCATGGCCTAGAGTTTCGCCTCTTGTAAGGCCTTGAGTTCCTTGGCATGCATGTAAATTTATTCTTGTGCCATAGAGGTAGCCCAGTCAGCCTTCTCTTTTTCTTCTACCACCCTTTTATTCTTTGTCAATAGTTTATTAAGTTGCTTGGTTCTGAAAGTGTCCAGCTAGTTCTAAGCAACCTTTGGCCCTATATTCAGAAGGTTTAATACTTTTGAAATGGCTTGAACAAAGAAATCAATAGTTACACCACAAATGTTAACCATGGTACCTTCTTCTTTATTCTGCCAAAATTGGTACGTTTCCCCTAAGTACTAGGCACCGCTTTCAGAGAGGGTATCTCCTACTTCTGCCTACCTGGACCATATGGTAGGAGGATCTTCTTGATGAACGTTGAATGATTGTTCCTCCTATTCTACATGTTTTCCACTAGGATCTTGTCTTTCACCTCTCCTAGGTTGTTTGATCACACCTTGAGTAGGTCCTTCCTATTTTCTACGTTTCGAAGCCATCTGCAATCACACGGGACCAATCGTTAGTAAGGTTGTTACCAAAGTTAGGATATACCTTACTGCTTGCCTTAATAGATTTGCTTTATTTCTATGTGATGTTAATTATTGGAAGAACATGTCTCCAAAATATTATAGTGTTGAGTCCTCTTTGCTTAGGTGGTTTCCAAATTTAATTTTCTGGTATATCTAAGGGGATAAAATTGTTTTTGACAAATTTTATTCTTAATTTTAGAATTAATTACCCTTAAAGATGTCCTTCAGGAAATGATGAATTTCAAAACATTTATGTGCTATTTGGTGTGTACCCCCTCCCCCACGACTAAGCTAAACACTCCAGGTTCATGTAGGTTCAAACGGAATGAAAATCAGAGTACCAGCGAGCGAGTTATGGATATGAAAGCAAGGGACGTGCAATCGTAAGTCGTAGAGAGGAATTTTGAAAAACTCCCCATGCATGAGCAATTGAAAATGATGTTGATTAGCACAAGGGGGTTATGTATATATATATTTTTATTAAAGTTAGGGCACTTAGAGAATGTACCAAATTTTTAATATATTGTTTTTTGAAATTAAACAATATAAACTAAGGACATATGGATGATTGTTAAAGGGTTCCAGGGTAATTCAACTAGTTCTGAAGGCACAAAAATTATAATGATGTGGAATTTATCAATAAGGACCTCGGATGGTAGAGAAAAAGGCTATGTGATGATTCATAGGAACATTGAATCAAAGGGATAGTAATAAGGAAAAGAATATCATGAACAATATGTTGAGGGTAAGAAATGGTGTGTTTGAGCTGTGTCATAAGTGAAAATTACAAAAGATTACACAAGTGGGTCCTCCCCAAAGCAAGTTCCAACCTATAATGCCCTTGTGTAACCACACTTAAAGTGTCCATGGGCACTAGAAGGGTTAAATGTAATCCACACTAACTCCACAAAACACACACATGTAAATATCATCAGAATGAGATGAAAATTCTATGCTACACGGGACACGAGCTACAATTACACGAACAATGAGATGAGACGAAGTAGAGAAGGGATCGTAGAGATTGGGATATGAGGTAATTGACCCAAGGCATAGTGAATCTTGCGTGTAAAGCATGATTAACTTGTCATTAACCTGTCATTCCAAGATCAAGACCAAGTCCATTCATCCAAATAGTGACATTGCATTATTTCATCCCATGATGAATAACTATGAGAGTACCATAACAACAAGGTGTACGATCACTTGGCATTTAGTTCAAGGGAGGAGTGATTTTTGTTTTGTGGCACTTTTCTTTTCTTTTCTTTTTTCTTCTTTTTTTTCTTTTTTTCACTTTACTGAATCCAGAGAAGCTACCAACCTTCAGGCATGGATGCATGTCTTTCAAACAGGACCCCCTAGAATAGCATTTGATTTTGAGTGCCCTTTTGATTACTCTTACTCCCATTTTCATTAGATCTACAAGGATCTTAGTAAAACCATATTGCATGATAACTCTCACAGATGTCACCAAAGAAAATCCACAAGTCCCCTTGATGTCACACCCTAATCATTCCCTCTTGGTCCATCCTTCTTCATTCTGGGTACAATGAACACAAAATTAATTTTAACTCTAGAAATTTCAAGAATATCATTGTACCCTTGAACAGACCCTCTTATTCGTAGAGTGGATGAGTGGGTGTAATGGGCTCACTGTTCTAAATAATTGATCACTCATGACTTAATAACATAAAACACACCTCAACCAACGATCCACATGAGTGTTTTATTCGTAGATGAGATTACTTACAAAATCATAAAAAGACAAACACACAAAAAGATAAAAAGATAAAACAACAAGTTGAAAAATAAAAAATTGGAAAACAAAAAGTTGTAGAATTAATGAAAATTGAAAAATATTTATTAATCCTACTTGTTATTAGAAGGGGGGATATCCTTCATAGCTAAATAGTTGAGGGTGGCATGAATTAATAACTGATGACTGCAATCCTTGCATCTTAGAATTCTTGGGTCTTGTTCATACTTACCCCATCAAGTTTCACACACTTGATTATAATGAACATAGTGGGCCAATTTATATGATGGAGTTCCCAGATAACAAGTTGACCCACTGTGATGTTTGGGACTGTTAGATGGTATCCAAGGATTAATAAATAAAGGTTGAGGATCCTTGCATGTTGGAAATATTGGAACTAGTCTATACTCACCCCATTGGGGTTCACACACTTGATTGTAGTAAGCATAGTGGGGTACTTTATATGATGCAGTTCTTGGATAACGAGTTGACCCGCTATAATATTTAGGACCATTAGATGGTATGCAAGAATTAGGATGATGCCTCCCATGGTTGTGTTCATTGGGCCTTATGGTTGTTGGAACATTAGTTGATGGCCTTGATGAAGTTGCATGAGGCATTGGGTTCAAAGGTAAGGGTGCACCATAGGGTTGGACTTGTGTAGGGTTGGAAGGTGCAGTGGCCTCAGAATTGTGTTGTCCCTTCCTACGACCGTTTTTAAAGAAAGGACACTTTTGATGTTGAGGAGGCTCTTCACTGTTGTTAGTAGCAGTAGCACAAGTGTTGTTCGTGGGTTGCGGTGGTACAGGTACGTAAGGGGCAGTTGGTGGCGATGTATAAGGAGGGAAAGAATGAGAATGCTGAAAGTTAGGAGGGGGGTAAGGTGCACAAGGTGGTTGGTTGTGTTGGAGGCATGGGTTGATAGTATTGTGGAGAATAGTAGTGTGGTGAGATAAAGTATGTTGGCTCAGTAGGAGAAACAGGATGTTGAACATGATAAGCATTTGGATTCGGGAAATATGAAGGATGCCTCTAGTCTAAGGGTGGTGTCCCCCACGAATGGGATGGTTGCCACTGTAACCAAACACAAGATCTCTGTATGAACTCTAGATGTAACGTGTTTCCCCAATGCTCATATAAATGTTACAAGATTGGGCATTAACCCTTGGGGTGATCATACAAGCATATGTTGCATTCATATGTATGGTTAGCAGTTAAGCACTTATTCTCTTCATTCTTTCCTTCCAATTGTCTATTATTTTTTCCTACTTCTTTGGTTGTCAAAACTCTATCTCCAATGATGTTGATATATTCTCCACACTTTTGATACATCCATTCCAACATCTTATTGATCTTTGCCTCGGCTTCTTCTAATGTTTGTTGTATTGGCAAAGATGATGTTTCCACCTTGAGATTTGTTGATTTCTCCTTTTTATGATCATGGACCTTTGTTGAGTTGAAATTCTGGTCCCATTGATGTTTTCCAACACTCTCCCATCTAGCTAATTCTCCTTCTTCTTTTGCTACCCACTTAATAAGCTCTTGGACTTGATGGGTTTGTAGTTTGTATAGTTGACCTTGGACATATACTCCTAAGGTCTCTCTTGTTTCATTACGTAGCCCATCAATGATATGATACATTAGCCTTTCCTCGGAAAACCCATGGCCTGGACAGTTGTTTAATAGTGCATAATATCTTTCTAAGACCATGTCCAATGGTTCATGTTTTTCTTGTTTCCATCCTTGGATTTGTTTCCTCAAGGCT